>CATORF010000936.1:1941400-2161400 GCA_951804975.1 Anthophora plumipes | reverse complement strand
TATGCAGAATCATCGAGATCGCACGTTTCGAGCTATTTAATGCGAGAAACACGTTATCTGGTGTTTTTACCACTCCACAGTGCGTTGGATATGCAGAACCGGAGATATTTTGGTTTTCGTCGGGTTTGAAGCTGAGATATGCATTTTCTACGATAAGCTTGGTGAAACATCTGTCCGAAGTATGCAGAAACGTCGAGAGCGCTCTTTTCGAGCTATTTAATGCGAGAAACACGTTTTCTGGGGTTTTCACCACTCCACAGTTCGTTGGATATGCAGAACAGTAGATATCGTGGTTTTCGTGGGGTTTCAAGCAGAGATATGCATTTTCGGCGATAATCTTGGCGAGACTTCTGTTAGAGGTATGCAGAATCATCGAGATCGCACTTTTCGAGCTATTTAATGCGAGAAACACGTTATCTGGTGTTTTAACCACTCCGCAGTTGGTTGGATATGCAGAACCGGCGATATTTTGGTTTTCGTCGGGTTTCAAGCTGAGATATGCATTTTCTACGATAATCTTGGTGAACCATCTGTCCGAAGTATGCCGAAACATCGAGAGCGATCTTTTCGAGCTATTTAATGCGATAAACACGTTTTCTGGGGTTTTCACCACTCCACAGTTCGTTGGATATGCAGAACAGTAGATATCTTGGTTTTCGTGGGGTTTCAAGCAGAGATATGCATTTTCTGCGATAATCTTGGTGAGACTTCTGTTAGAAGTATGCAGAATCATCGAGATCGCACTTTTCGAGCTACTTAATGCGAGAAACACGTTATCTGGTGTTTTCACCACTCCACAGTTGGTTTGATATGCAGAACCGGCGATATTTTGGTTTTCGTCGGGTTTCAAGCTGAGATATGCATTTTCGACGATAATCCTGGTGAGACTTCTGTCCGAAGTATGAAGAATCATCGAGATCGCTCTATTCGAGCTATTTAATGCGAGAAACACGTTTTCAGGGTGTTTTCACCACTCCACAGTTGGTTTGATATGCAGAACCGGCGATATTTTGGTTTTCGTCGGGTTTCAAGCTGAGATATGCATTTTCTACGATAATCCTGGTGAGACTTCTGTCAGAAGTATGCAGAATCTTCGAGAACGCTCTTTTCGAGCTACTTAATGCGCGAAACACGTTTTCTGGTGTTTTCACCACTCCACAGTTGGTTTGATATGCAGAACCGGCGATATTTTGGTTTTCGTCGGGTTTCATGCTGAGATATGCATTTTCTACGATTATCTTGGTGAAACATCTGCCCGAAGTATGTAGAAACATCGAGAGCGCTCTTTTCGAGCTATTTAATGCGAGAAACTCGTTATGTTGTGTTTTCACCACTCCACAGTTCGTTGGATATGCAGAACAGTAGATATCGTGGTTTTCGTGGTGTTTCAAGCAGAGATATGCATTTTCTGCGATAATCTTGGCGAGACTTCTGTTAGAAGTATGCAGAATCATCGAGATCGCACTTTTCGAGCTATTTAATGCGAGAAACACGTTATCTGGTGTTTTCACCACTCCGCAGTTGGTTGGATATGCAGAACCGGCGATACTTTGGTTTTCGTCGGGTTTCAAGCTGAGATATGCATTTTCTACGATAATCTTGGTGAAACATCTGTCCGAAGTATGCCGAAACATCGAGAGCGCTCTTTTCGAGCTATTTAATGCGATAAACACGTTTTCTGGGGTTTTCACCACTCCACAGTTCGTTGGATATGCAGAACAGTAGATATCGTGGTTTTCGTGGGGTTTCAAGCAGAGATATGCATTTTCTGCGATAATCTTGGCGAGACTTCTGTTAGAAGTATGCTGAATCATCGAGATCGCTCTTTTCGAGCTAGTTAGTGCGAGAAACGCGTTATCTGATGTTTTCACCACTCCACAGTGCGTTTGATATGCAGAACAGTACATATCTTGGTTTTCGTGGGGTTTCAAGCTGAGATATGCATTTTCTGCTATAATCTTGGTGGGTCTTTTGTCAGAAGTATGCAGAATCGTCTAGATCGCTCTTTTCGAGCTACTTAATGCACGAAACACGTTTTCTGGTGTTTTCACCACTCCACAGTACGTTTGACATGCAGAACCGGAGATATCTTGGTTTCGGTCGGGTTTCAAGCTGAGATATGCATTTTCTACGATAATCCTGGTGAGACTTCTGTCAGAAGTATGCAGAATCTTCGAGAACGCTCTCTTCGAGCTATTTAATGCGAGAAACACGTTATCTGGTGTTTTCACCACTCCACAGTGCGTTTGATATGCAGTACCAGCGATATCTTGGTTTTCGTGGGGTTTCAAGCTCAGATATGCATTTTACAGATAATCTTCTTGAGACTTCTGTCCGAAGTATGCAGAATCATCGAGATCGCTCTTTTCGAGCTAGTTAGTGCGAGAAACACGTTATCTGATGTTTTCACCACTCCACAGTGCGTTTGATATGCAGAACAGTACATATCTTGGTTTTCGTGGGGTTTCAAGCTGAGATATGCATTTTCTGCTATAATCTTGGTGGGTCTTTTGTCAGAAGTATGCAGAATCGTCTAGATCGCTCTTTTCGAGCTACTTAATGCACGAAACACGTAGTCTGGTGTTTTCACCACTCCACAGTGCGTTTGACATGCAGAACCGGAGATATCTTGGTTTCGGTCGGGTTTCAAACTGTGATATGCATTTTCTACGATAATCCTGGTGTGACTTCTGTCAGAAGTATGCAGAATCATCGAGAACGCTCGTTTCGAGCTACATAATGCGAGAAACACGTTATCTGGTGTTTTCACCACTCCACAGTGCGTTGGATATGCAGAACCGCAGATATTTTGGTTTTCGTCGGGTTTCAAGTTGAGATATGCATTTTTTACGATAATTTTGGTGAGAGTTCTGTCCGAAGTTTGCAGAAGCATCGAGATCGCTCGTTTCGAGCTATTTAATGCGAGAAACACGTTATCTGATGTTTTCACCACTCCACAGTGCGTTGGATATGCAGAACCGCAGATATTTTGGTTTTCGTCGGGTTTCAAGCTGAGATATGCATTTTTTACGATAATTTTGGTGAGAGTTCTGTCCGAAGTTTGCAGAAGCATCGAGATCGCTCGTTTCGAGCTATTTAATGCGAGAAACACGTTATCTGATGTTTTCACCACTCCACAGTGCGTTGGATATGCAGAACCGCAGATATTTTGGTTTTCGTCGGGTTTCAAGCTGAGATATGCATTTTCTGCGATAATCTTGGTGGACTTCTGGACGAAGTATGCTGAAACATCGAGACCGCTCTTTTCGAGCTAGTTAATGCGAGAAACACGTTATCTGGTGTTTTCACCACTCCACAGTGCGTTTGATATGCAGTACCAGCGATATCTTGGTTTTCGTGGGGTTTCAAGCTGAGATATGCATTTTCTGCGATAATCTTGGTGGACTTCTGTCCGAAGTATGCTGAAACATCCAGATCGCTCTTTTCGAGCTAGTTAATGCGAGAAACACGTTATCTGGTGTTTTCACCACTCCACAGTGCGTTTGATATGCAGAACCAGCGATATCTTGGCTTTCGTGGGGTTTCAAGCTGAGATATGCATTTTTTACGGTAATCTTGGTGAGACTTCTGTCCGAAGTATGAAGAAACATCGAGATCGCTCTATTCGAGCTATTTATTGCGAGAAACAGGTTTTCTGGGGTTTTCACCACTCCAGAGTTCGTTGGATATGCAGAACCGGAGATATCTTGGTTTTCGTGGGGTTTCAAGCTGAGATATGCATTTTCTGCGATAATCTTGGTGATACTTCTGTCCGAAGTATGCTGAATCATCGAGATCGCTCTGTTCGAGCTAGTTAGTGCGAGAAACACGTTATCTGGTGTTTTCACCACTCCACAGTGCGTTTGATATGCAGAACAGTAGATATCTTGGTTTTCGTGGGGTTTCAAGCTGAGATATGCATTTTCTGCGATAATCTTGTTGAGACTTCTGTCCGAAGTATGCAGAATCATCGAGATCGCACGTTTCGAGCTATTTAATGCGAGAAACACGTTATCTGGTGTTTTTACCACTCCACAGTGCGTTGGATATGCAGAACCGGAGATATTTTGGTTTTCGTCGGGTTTGAAGCTGAGATATGCATTTTCTACGATAAGCTTGGTGAAACATCTGTCCGAAGTATGCAGAAACGTCGAGAGCGCTCTTTTCGAGCTATTTAATGCGAGAAACACGTTTTCTGGGGTTTTCACCACTCCACAGTTCGTTGGATATGCAGAACAGTAGATATCGTGGTTTTCGTGGGGTTTCAAGCAGAGATATGCATTTTCGGCGATAATCTTGGCGAGACTTCTGTTAGAGGTATGCAGAATCATCGAGATCGCACTTTTCGAGCTATTTAATGCGAGAAACACGTTATCTGGTGTTTTAACCACTCCGCAGTTGGTTGGATATGCAGAACCGGCGATATTTTGGTTTTCGTCAGGTTTCAAGCTGAGATATGCATTTTCTACGATAATCTTGGTGAACCATCTGTCCGAAGTATGCCGAAACATCGAGAGCGATCTTTTCGAGCTATTTAATGCGATAAACACGTTTTCTGGGGTTTTCACCACTCCACAGTTCGTTGGATATGCAGAACAGTAGATATCTTGGTTTTCGTGGGGTTTCAAGCAGAGATATGCATTTTCTGCGATAATCTTGGTGAGACTTCTGTTAGAAGTATGCAGAATCATCGAGATCGCACTTTTCGAGCTACTTAATGCGAGAAACACGTTATCTGGTGTTTTCACCACTCCACAGTTGGTTTGATATGCAGAACCGGCGATATTTTGGTTTTCGTCGGGTTTCAAGCTGAGATATGCATTTTCGACGATAATCCTGGTGAGACTTCTGTCCGAAGTATGAAGAATCATCGAGATCGCTCTATTCGAGCTATTTAATGCGAGAAACACGTTTTCAGGGTGTTTTCACCACTCCACAGTTGGTTTGATATGCAGAACCGGCGATATTTTGGTTTTCGTCGGGTTTCAAGCTGAGATATGCATTTTCTACGATAATCTTGGTGAGACTTCTGTCAGAAGTATGCAGAATCTTCGAGAACGCTCTTTTCGAGCTACTTAATGCGCGAAACACGTTTTCTGGTGTTTTCACCACTCCACAGTTGGTTTGATATGCAGAACCGGCGATATTTTGGTTTTCGTCGGGTTTCATGCTGAGATATGCATTTTCTACGATAATCTTGGTGAAACATCTGCCCGAAGTATGTAGAAACATCGAGAGCGCTCTTTTCGAGCTATTTAATGCGAGAAACTCGTTATGTTGTGTTTTCACCACTCCACAGTTCGTTGGATATGCAGAACAGTAGATATCGTGGTTTTCGTGGTGTTTCAAGCAGAGATATGCATTTTCTGCGATAATCTTGGCGAGACTTCTGTTAGAAGTATGCAGAATCATCGAGATCGCACTTTTCGAGCTATTTAATGCGAGAAACACGTTATCTGGTGTTTTCACCACTCCGCAGTTGGTTGGATATGCAGAACCGGCGATATTTTGGTTTTCGTCGGGTTTCAAGCTGAGATATGCATTTTCTACGATAATCTTGGTGAAACATCTGTCCGAAGTATGCCGAAACATCGAGAGCGCTCTTTTCGAGCTATTTAATGCGATAAACACGTTTTCTGGGGTTTTCACCACTCCACAGTTCGTTGGATATGCAGAACAGTAGATATCGTGGTTTTCGTGGGGTTTCAAGCAGAGATATGCATTTTCTGCGATAATCTTGGCGAGACTTCTGTTAGAAGTATGCTGAATCATCGAGATCGCTCTTTTCGAGCTAGTTAGTGCGAGAAACACGTTATCTGATGTTTTCACCACTCCACAGTGCGTTTGATATGCAGAACAGTACATATCTTGGTTTTCGTGGGGTTTCAAGCTGAGATATGCATTTTCTGCTATAATCTTGGTGGGTCTTTTGTCAGAAGTATGCAGAATCGTCTAGATCGCTCTTTTCGAGCTACTTAATGCACGAAACACGTTTTCTGGTGTTTTCACCACTCCACAGTACGTTTGACATGCAGAACCGGAGATATCTTGGTTTCGGTCGGGTTTCAAGCTGAGATATGCATTTTCTACGATAATCCTGGTGAGACTTCTGTCAGAAGTATGCAGAATCTTCGAGAACGCTCTCTTCGAGCTATTTAATGCGAGAAACACGTTATCTGGTGTTTTCACCACTCCACAGTGCGTTTGATATGCAGTACCAGCGATATCTTGGTTTTCGTGGGGTTTCAAGCTCAGATATGCATTTTACAGATAATCTTCTTGAGACTTCTGTCCGAAGTATGCAGAATCATCGAGATCGCTCTTTTCGAGCTAGTTAGTGCGAGAAACACGTTATCTGATGTTTTCACCACTCCACAGTGCGTTTGATATGCAGAACAGTACATATCTTGGTTTTCGTGGGGTTTCAAGCTGAGATATGCATTTTCTGCTATAATCTTGGTGGGTCTTTTGTCAGAAGTATGCAGAATCGTCTAGATCGCTCTTTTCGAGCTACTTAATGCACGAAACACGTAGTCTGGTGTTTTCACCACTCCACAGTGCGTTTGACATGCAGAACCGGAGATATCTTGGTTTCGGTCGGGTTTCAAACTGTGATATGCATTTTCTACGATAATCCTGGTGTGACTTCTGTCAGAAGTATGCAGAATCATCGAGAACGCTCGTTTCGAGCTACATAATGCGAGAAACACGTTATCTGGTGTTTTCACCACTCCACAGTGCGTTGGATATGCAGAACCGCAGATATTTTGGTTTTCGTCGGGTTTCAAGTTGAGATATGCATTTTTTACGATAATTTTGGTGAGAGTTCTGTCCGAAGTTTGCAGAAGCATCGAGATCGCTCGTTTCGAGCTATTTAATGCGAGAAACACGTTATCTGATGTTTTCACCACTCCACAGTGCGTTGGATATGCAGAACCGCAGATATTTTGGTTTTCGTCGGGTTTCAAGCTGAGATATGCATTTTTTACGATAATTTTGGTGAGAGTTCTGTCCGAAGTTTGCAGAAGCATCGAGATCGCTCGTTTCGAGCTATTTAATGCGAGAAACACGATATCTGCTGTTTTCACCACTCCACAGTGCGTTTGATATGCAGAACCAGCGATATCTTGGCTTTCGTGAGGTTTCAAGCTGAGATATGCATTTTTTACGGTAATCTTGGTGAGACTTCTGTCCGAAGTATGAGGAAACATCGAGATTGCTCTATTCGAGCTATTTATTGCGAGAAACACGTTTTCAGGGTGTTTTCACCACTCCACAGTGCGTTTGATGTGTAGAACAGGCGATATCTTCATTTTCGTGGTGTTTCCAGCTGAGATATGCATTTTCTGCGATAATCTTGGTGAGACTTCCGTCAGAAGTATGCAGGATCTTCGAGAACGCTCTTTTCGAGCTATTTAATGCGAGAAACACGATATCTGCTGTTTTCACCACTCCACAGTGCGTTTGATATGCAGTACCAGCGATATCTTCGTTTTCGGGGGGTTTCAAGCTGAGATATGCATTCCTTACGATAATCTTGGTGAGACTTCTGTCCGAAGTATGCAGAATCATCGAGATCGCACTATTCGAGCTATTTAATGCGAGAAACACGTTCTCTGGTTGTTTTCACCACTCCACAGTGCGTTTGATATGCAGAACCGGCAACATCTTGATTTTCGTGAGGTTTCGAGCTGAGATATGCATTTTCTGCGATAATATTGGTGAGACTTCAGTCAGAAGTATGCAGAATCATCTAGATCGCTCTTTCCGAGCTACTTCATGCGAGAAAAACGTTATCCGGTGTTTTCACCACTCCACAGTGCGTTTGATATGCAGAACCAGCGATATCTTGGCTTTCGTGGGGTTTCAAGCTGAGATATGCATTTTTTACGATAATCTTGTTGAGATTTCTGTCCGAAGTATGAAGAATCATCGAGATCGCTCTATTCGAGCTATTTAATGCGAGAAACACGTTTTCTGGGGTTTTCACCACTCCACAGTGCGTTGGATATGCAGAACCGCAGATATTTTGCTTTTCGTCGGGTTTCAAGCTCAGATATGCTTTTTCTGCGATAATCTTGGTGAGACTTCTGTCCGACGTATGCTGAAACATCGAGTTCGCTCTTTTCGAGCTAGTTAATGCGAGAAAAACCTTATCCGGTGTTTTCACCACTCCACAGTGCGTTAGATATGCAGAACCAGCGATATCTTGGCTTTCGTGGGGTTTCAAGCTGAGATATGCATTTTTTACGATAATCTTGGTGAGACTTCTGTCCGAAGTATGAAGAATCATCGAGATCGCTCTATTCGAGCTATTTAATGCGAGAAACACGTTTTCAGGGTGTTTTCACCACTCCACAGTGCGTTTGATACGCAGAACCAGCGATATCTTGGTTTTCGTGGCATTTCAAGCTGAGATACGCATTTCCTGGGATGATCTTGGTGAGACTTCTGTCCGAAGTATGCTGAATCATCGAGATCGCTCTTTTCGAGCTAGTTAGAGCGAGAAACACGTTAGCTGGTGTTTTCACCACTCCACAGTGCGTTTGATATGCAGAACAGTAGATATCTTGGTTTCCGTGGGGTTTCAAGCTGAGATATGCATTTTCTGCGATAATCTTGTTGAGACTTCTGTCCGATGTATGCAGAATCATCGAGATCGCTCTTTTCGAGCTAGTTAGAGCGAGAAACACGTTAGCTGGTGTTTTCACCACTCCACAGTGCGTTTGATATGCAGAACAGTAGATATCTTGGTTTCCGTGGGGTTTCAAGCTGAGATATGCATTTTCTGCGATAATCTTGTTGAGGCTTCTGTCCGATGTATGCAGAATCATCGAGATCGATCGTTTCGAGCTATTTAATGCGAGAAACACGTTATCTGGTGTTTTCACCACTCCACAGTGCGTTTGATATGCAGTACCAGCGATATCTTGGTTTTCGTGGGGTTTCAAGCTCAGATATGCATTTTTTACGATAATCTTCTTGAGACTTCTGTCCGAAGTATGCAGAATCATCGAGATCGCTCTATTCGAGCTATTTAATGCGAGAAACACGTTCTCTGGTTGTTTTCACCACTCCACAGTGCGTTTGATATGCAGAACCGGCAACATCTTGATTTTCGTGAGGTTTCGAGCTGAGATATGCATTTTCTGCGATAATATTGGTGAGACTTCAGTCAGAAGTATGCAGAATCATCTAGATCGCTCTTTTCGAGCTACTTAATGCACGAAACACGTAGTCTGGTGTTTTCACCACTCCACAGTGCGTTTGACATGCAGAACCGGAGATATCTTGGTTTCGGTCGGGTTTCAAACTGAGATATGCATTTTCTACGATAATTTTGGTGAGATTTCTGTCCGAAGTATGCAGAATCATCGAGAACGCTCGTTTCGAGCTACATAATGCGAGAAACACGTTATCTGGTGTTTTCACCACTCCACAGTGCGTTGGATATGCAGAACCGCAGATATTTTGGTTTTCGTCGGGTTTCAAGTTCAGATATGCATTTTCTTCGATAAGCTTGGCGAAACATCTGCCCGAAGTATGCTGAAACATCGAGATCGCTCTTTTCGAGCTAGTTAATGCGAGAAAAACCTTATCCGGTGTTTTCACCACTCCACAGTGCGTTTGATATGCAGAACAGTACATATCTTGGTTTTCGTGGGGTTTCAAGCTGAGATATGCTTTTTTTACGATAATATTGGTGAGACTTCAGTCAGAAGTATGCAGAATCATCTAGATCGCTCTTTTCGAGCTACTTAATGCACGAAACACGTAGTCTGGTGTTTTCACCACTCCACGGTGCGTTTGACATGCAGAACCGGAGATATCTTGGTTTCGGTCGGGTTTCAAACTGAGATATGCATTTTCTACGATAATCTTGGTGAGAATTCTGTCAGAAGTATGCAGGATCTTCGAGAACGCTCTCTCCGAGCTATTTAATGCGAGAAACTCGTTTTCTGGGGTTTTCAACACTCCACAGTTCGTTGGATATGCAGAACCGGAGTTATCTTGGTTTTCGTGGGGTTTCAAGCTGAGATATGCATTTCCTGCGATAATCTTGGTGAGACTTCTGTCCGAAGTATGCTGAATCATCTAGATCGCTCTTTTCGAGCTGTTTAATGAGAGAAATACGTTATCTGGTGTTTTCACCACTCCACAGTGCGTATGATATGCAGAACCGGCGATATCTTGGTTTTCGTGGGGTTTCAAGCTGAGATTTGCATTTTCTGCGATAATCTTGGTGAGACTTCTGTCCGAAGTATGCTGAAACATCGAGATCGCTCGTTTCGAGCTATTTAATGCGAGAAACACGTTATCTGGTGTTTTCACCACTCCACAGTGCGTTTGATATGCAGAACAGTAGATATCTTGGTTTTCGTGGGGTTTCAAGCTGAGACATGCATTTTCTGCGATAATCTTGTTGAGACTTCTGTCCGAAGTATGCAGAAACATCGAGAGCGCTCTTTTCGAGCTATTTAATGCGAGAAACTCGTTTTCTGGGGTTTTCAACACTCCACAGTTCGTTGGATATGCAGAACCGGAGATATCTTGGTTTTCGTGGGGTTTCAAGCTGAGATATGCATTTCCTGCGATAATCTTGGTGAGACTTCCGTCCGAAGCATGCTGAATCATCGAGATCGCTCGTTTCGAGCTATTTAATGCGAGAAACACGTTATCTGGTGTTTTCACCACTCCACAGTGCGTTGGATATGCAGAACCGGAGATATTTTGGTTTTCGTCGGGTTTCAAGCTGAGATATGCATTTTCTGCGATAATCCTGGTGAGACTTCTGTCCGAAGTATGCTGAAACATCCAGATCGCTCTTTTCGAGCTAGTTAATGCGAGAAACACGTTATCTGGTGTTTTCACCACTCCACAGTGCGTTTAATATGCAGAACCGGCGATATCCTGGTTTTCGTGGGGTTTCAAGCTAAGATATGCATTTCCTGCGATAATCTTTGTGAGACTTCTGTCCGAAGTATGCTGAATCATCGAGATCGCTCTTTTCGAGCTATTTAATGCGAGAAACACGTTCTCTGGTTGTTTTCACCACTCCACAGTGCGTTTGATATGCAGTACCAGCGATATCTTGGTTTTCGTGGGGTTTCAAGCTGAGATATGCATTTTCTGCGATAATCTTGGTGGACTTCTGTCCGAAGTATGCTGAAACATCCAGATCGCTCTTTTCGAGCTAGCTAATGCGAGAAACACGTTATCTGGTGTTTTCACCACTCCACAGTGCGTTTAATATGCAGAACCGGCGATATCCTGGTTTTCGTGGGGTTTCAAGGTAAGATATGCATTTCCTGCGATAATCTTTGTGAGAGTTCTGTCCGAAGTATGCTGAATCATCGAGATCGCTCTTTTCGAGCTATTTAATGCGAGAAACACGTTCTCTGGTTGTTTTCACCACTCCACAGTGCGTTTGATATGCAGTACCAGCGATATCTTGGTTTCGGTCGGGTTTCAAGCTAAGATATGCATTTTCTACGATAATCCTGGTGAGACTTCTGTCAGAAGTATGCAGAATCTTCGAGAACGCTCTTTTCGAGCTATTGAATGCGAGAAACACGTTATCTGGTGTTTTCACCACTCCACAGTGCGTTGGATATGCAGAACCGCAGACATTTTGGTTTTCGTCGGGTTTCAAGCTGAGATATGCATTTTCTACGATAATTTTGGTGAGATTTCTGTCCGAAGTATGCAGAATCATCGAGAACGCTCGTTTCGAGCTACATAATGCGAGAAACACGTTATCTGGTGTTTTCACCACTCCACAGTGCGTTGGATATGCAGAACCGCAGATATTTTGGTTTTCGTCGGGTTTCAAGTTCAGATATGCATTTTCTTCGATAAGCTTGGCGAAACATCTGCCCGAAGTATGCTGAAACATCGAGATCGCTCTTTTCGAGCTAGTTAATGCGAGAAAAACCTTATCCGGTGTTTTCACCACTCCACAGTGCGTTTGATATGCAGAACAGTACATATCTTGGTTTTCGTGGGGTTTCAAGCTGAGATATGCTTTTTTTACGATAATATTGGTGAGGCTTCTGTCCGAAGTATGCTGAATCATCGAGATCGCTCTGTTCGAGCTAGTTAGTGCGAGAAACACGTTATCTGGTGTTTTCACCACTCCACAGTGCGTTTGATATGCAGAACAGTACATATCTTGGTTTTCGTGGGGTTTCAAGCTGAGATATGCATTTTCTGCGATAATCTTGGTGAGACATCTGTCCGAAGTATGCAGAAACATCGAGAGCGCTCTTTTCGAGCTATTTAATGCGAGAAACTCGTTTTCTGGGGTTTTCAACACTCCACAGTTCGTTGGATATGCAGAACCGGAGATATCTTGGTTTTCGTGGGGTTTCAAGCTGAGACATGCATTTTCTGCGATAATCTTGTTGAGACTTCTGTCCGAAGTATGCAGAAACATCGAGAGCGCTCTTTTCGAGCTATTTAATGAGAGAAACACGTTATCTGGTGTTTTCACCACTCCACAATGCGTATGATATGCAGAACCGGCGATATCTTGGTTTTCGTGGGGTTTCAAGCTGAGATTTGCATTTTCTGCGATAATCTTGGTGAGACTTCTGTCCGAAGTATGCTGAAACATCGAGATCGCTCGTTTCGAGCTATTTAATGCGAGAAACACGTTATCATGGTGTTTTCACCACACCACAGTGCGTTTGAAATGCAGAACCAGCGATATCTTGGTTTTCGTGGCATTTCAAGCTGAGATACGCATTTCCTGCGATAATCTTGGTGAGACTTCTGTCCGAAGTATGCTGAATCATCGAGATCGCTCTTTTCGAGCTAGTTAATGCGAGAAAAACCTTATCCGGTGTTTTCACCACTCCACAGTGCGTTAGATATGCAGAACCAGCGATATCTTGGCTTTCGTGGGGTTTCAAGCTGAGATATGCATTTTTTACGATAATCTTGGTGAGACTTCTGTCCGAAGTATGAAGAATCATCGAGATCGCTCTATTCGAGCTATTTAATGCGAGAAACACGTTTTCAGGGTGTTTTCACCATTCCACAGTGCGTTTGATATGCTGAACAGAGCGATATCTTGGTTTTCGTGGGGTTTCAATCTGAGATATGCATTTTTTACGATAATTTTGGTGAGATTTCTGTCCGAAGTATGCAGAATCATCGAGATCGCTCGTTTCGAGCTATTTAATGCGAGAAACACGTTATCTGGTGTTTTCACCACTCCACAGTGCGTTTGATATGCAGTACCAGCGATATCTTGGTTTTCGTGGGGTTTCAAGCTGAGATATGCATTTTCTGCGATAATCTTGGTGGACTTCTGTCCGAAGTATGCTGAAACATCCAGATCGCTCTTTTCGAGCTAGTTAATGCGAGAAACACGTTATCTGGTGTTTTCACCACTCCACAGTGCGTTTGATATGCAGTACCAGCGATATCTTGGTTTTCGTGGGGTTTCAAGCTGAGATATGCATTTTCTGCGATAATCTTGGTGGACTTCTGTCCGAAGTATGCTGAAACATCCAGATCGCTCTTTTCGAGCTAGTTAATGCGAGAAACACGTTATCTGGTGTTTTCACCACTCCACAGTGCGTTTAATATGCAGAACCGGCGATATCCTGGTTTTCGTGGGGTTTCAAGCTAAGATATGCATTTCCTGCGATAATCTTTTTGAGACTTCTGTCCGAAGTATGCTGAATCATCGAGATCGCTCTTTTCGAGCTATTTAATGCGAGAAACACGTTCTCTGGTTGTTTTCACCACTCCACAGTGCGTTTGATATGCAGTACCAGCGATATCTTGGTTTCGGTCGGGTTTCAAGCTAAGATATGCATTTTCTACGATAATCCTGGTGAGACTTCTGTCAGAAGTATGCAGAATCTTCGAGAACGCTCTTTTCGAGCTATTGAATGCGAGAAACACGTTATCTGGTGTTTTCACCACTCCACAGTGCGTTGGATATGCAGAACCGCAGACATTTTGGTTTTCGTCGGGTTTCAAGCTGAGATATGCATTTTCTACGATAAGCTTGGTGAAACATCTGTCCGAAGTATGCAGAAACGTCGCGAGCGCTCTTTTCGAGCTATTTAATGCGAGAAACACGTTTTCTGGGGTTTTCACCACTCCACAGTTCGTTGGATATGCAGAACCGGAGATATCTTGGTTTTCGTGGGGTTTCAAGCTGAGATATGCATTTCCTGCGATAATCTTGGTGAGACTTCTGTCCGAAGTATGCTGAATCATCGAGATCGCTCTTTTCGAGCTATTTAATGCGAGAAACACGTTCTCTGGTTGTTTTCACCACTCCACAGTGCGTTTGATATGCAGAACAGGCGATATCTTGATTTTCGAGGTGTTTCCAGCTGAGATATGCATTTTCTACGATAATCTTGGTGAGACTTCTGTTAGAAGTATGCAGAATCATCGAGATCGCTCGTTTCGAGCTATTTAATGCGAGAAACTCGTTTTCTGGGGTTTTCACCACTCCGCAGTTCGTTGGATATGCAGAACAGTAGATATCCTGGTTTTCGTGGGGTTTCAAGCAGAGATATGCATTTTCTGCGAAAATCTTGGTGAAACATCTGTCCGAAGTATGCAGAATCTTCGAGAACGCTCTATTCGAGCTATTTAATGCGAGAAACACGTTATCTGGTGTTTTCACCACTCCACAGTGCGTTTGATGTGCAGTACCAGCGATATCTTGGTTTTCGTGGGGTTTCAAGCTGAGATATGCATATTCTGCGATAATCTTGGTGGACTTCTGTCCGAAGTATGCTGAAACATCGAGATCGCTCTTTTCGAGCTAGTTAGTGCGAGAAACACGTTATCTGGTGTTTTCACCACTCCACAGTGCCTTTGATATGCAGAACAGTACATATCTTGGTTTTCGTGGGGTTTCAAGCTGAGATATGCATTTTCTGCGATAATCTTGGTGGACTTCTGTCCGAAGTATGCTGAATCATCGAGGGCGCTCTTTTCGAGCTATTTAATGCGAGAAACACATTTTCTGGGGTTTTCACCACTCCACAGTTCGTTGGATATGCAGAACCGGAGATATCTTGGTTTTCGTGGGGTTTCAAGCTGAGATATGCATTTCCTGCGATAATCTTGGTGAGACTTCTGTCCGAAGTATGCAGAAACTTCGAGAGCGCTCTTTTCGAACTATTTAATGCGAGAAACACGTTCTCTGGTTGTTTTCACCACTCCACAGTGCGTTTGATATGCAGAACCGGCAATATCTTGATTTTCGTGGTGTTTCCAGCTGAGATATGCATTTTCAGCTATAATCTTGGTGGGTCTTTTGTCAGAAGTATGCAGAATCATCTAGATCCCTCTTATCGAGCTATTTTATGCGAGAAACACTTTATCTGGTGTTTTCACCACTCCACAGTGCGTTTGATAATGCAGAACCGGCGACATCTTTGATTTCGTCGGCGTTCAAGCTGAGATATGCATTTTCTACGATAATCTTGATGAGACTTCTGTCAGAAGTATGCAGAATCATCGGGATCGTCCTTTTCGAGCTATTTAATGCGAGAAACACGTTCTCTGGTGTTTTCACCACTCCACAGTGCGTTTGATATGCAGTACCAGCGATATCTTGGTTTCGGTCGGGTTTCAAGCTGAGATATGCATTTTGTACGATAATCCTGGTGAGACTTCTGTCAGAAGTATGCAGAATCTTCGAGAACGCTCTTTCCGAGCTATTTAATGCGAGAAACACGTTATCTGGTGTTTTCACCACTCCACAGTGCGTTTGATATGCAGTACCAGCGATATCTTGGTTTTCGTGGGGTATCAAGCTGAGATATGCATATTCTGCGATAATCTTGGTGGACTTCTGTCCGAAGTATGCTGAAACATCGAGAGCGCTCTTTTCGAGCTATTTAATTCGAGAAACTCGTTTTCTGGGGTTTTCAACACTCCACAGTTCGTTTGATATGCAGTACCAGCGATATCTTGGTTTTCGTGGGGTTTCAAGCTGAGATATGCATTTTCTGCGATAATCTTGGTGAGACTTCTGTCCGAAGTATGCTGAATCATCTAGATCGCTCTTTCCGAGCTATTTAATGCGATAAACACGTTATCTGGCGTTTTCACCACACCACAGTGCGTTTGATATGCAGAACCAGCGATATCTTGGTTTTCGTGGCATTTCAAGCTGAGATACGCATTTCCTGCGATAATCTTGGTGAGACTTCTGTCCGAAGTATGCAGAATCATCGAGATCGCTCTTTTCAAGCTATTTAATGCGAGAAACACGTTTTCTGGGGTTTTCACCACTCCACAGTGCGTTTGATATGCAGAACCAGCGAAATCTTGGTTTTCGTGGGGTTTCAAGCTGAGATATGCATTTTTTACGATAATCTTGGTGAGACTTCTGTCCGAAGTATGCTTAATCATCGAGATCGCTCTATTCGAGATATTTAATGCGAGAAACACGTTATCTGGTGTTTTCACCACTCCACAGTGCGTATGATATGCAGAACCGACGATATCTTGGTTTTCGTGGGGTTTCAAGCTCAGATATGCATTTTCTGCGATAATCTTGGTGAGACTTCTGTCCGAAGTATGCAGAGTCATCGAGATCGTACTTTTCGAGCTATTTAATGCGACAAACACGTTTTCTGAGGTTTTCACCACTCCACAGTTCGTTGGATATGCAGAACAGGAGATATCTTGGTTTTCGTGGGGTTTCTAGCAGAGATATGCATTTTCTGAGATAATCTTGGTGAGACCTCTGTCCGAAGTATGCAGAGTCATCGAGATCGCTCTTTTCGAGCTATTTAATGCGAGAAACAAGTTATCTGGTGTTTTCATCATTCCACAGTGCGTTTGATATGCAGAACCAGCGAAACCTTGGTTTTCGTGGGGTTTCAAGCTGAGATATGCATTTTTTACGATAATCTTGGTGAGACTTCAGTCCGAAGTATGCAAAGTCATCGAGATCGTACTTTTCGAGCTATTTAATGCGAGAAACATGTTATCTGGTGTTTTCACCGCTCCACAGTGCGTATGATATGCAGAACCGACGATATCTTGGTTTTCGTGGGGTTTCAAGCTCAGATATGCATTTTCTGCGATAATCTTGGTGAGACTTCTGTCCGAAGTATGCAGAGTCATCGAGATCGTACTTTTCGAGCTATTTAATGCGACAAACACGTTTTCTGGGGTTTTCACCACTCCACAGTTCGTTGGATATGCAGAACAGGAGATATCTTGGTTTTCGTGGGGTTTCTAGCAGAGATATGCATTTTCTGCGATAATCTTGGTGAGACCTCTGTCCGAAGTATGCAGAAACATCGAGGTCGCTCTTTTCGACATATTTAATGCGAGAAACACGTTATCTGGGGTTTTCACCACTCCGCAGTGCGTTTGATATGCAGAACCGACGATATCTTGGTTTTCGTGGGGTTTCAAGCTCAGATATGCATTTTCTGCGATAATATTGGTGAGACTTCTGTCCGAAGTATGCAGAGACATCGAGATCGCTCTTTTCGAGCTATTTAATGCGAGAAACAAGTTATCTGGTGTTTTCACCACTCCGCAGTGCGTTTGATATGCAGAACCGACGATACCTTGGTTTTCGTGGGGTTTCAAGCTCAGATATGCATTTTCTGCGATAATCTTGGTGAAACGTCTGTCCGAAGTATGCAGAAACATCAAGAGCGCTCTTTTCGAGCTATTTAATGCGAGGAACACGTTATCTGGTGTTTTCAGCACTCCACAGTGCGTTTGATATGCAGAACCAGCGATATCTTGGTTTTCGTGGTGATTCAAGCTGAGATATGCAATTTCTGCGATAATCTAGGTGAGACTTCTGTCCGAAGTATGCTTAATCATCGAGATCGCTCTTTTCGAGCTATTTAATGCGAGAAACAAGTTATCTGGTGTTTTCACCACTCCGCAGTGCGTTTGATATGCAGAACCGACGATATCTTGGTTTTCGTGGGGTTTCAAGCTCAGATATGCATTTTCTGCGATAATCTTGGTAAAACGTCTGTCCCAAGTACGCAGAGTCATCGAGATCGCTCGTTTCGACCTATTTAATGCCAGAAACACGTTATCAGGTGTTTTCACCACTCCACAGTGCGTATGATATGCAGATCCGGCGATATCTTGGTTTTCGTGGGGTTTCAAGCTGAGATATGCAATTTCTGCGATAATCTTGGTGAGACTTCTGTCCGAAGTATGCTTAATCATCGAGATCGCTCTATTCGAGCTATTTAATGCGAGAAACACGTTATCTGGTGTTTTCAGCACTCCACAGTGCGTTTGATATGCAGAACCAGCCTAAACCTTGGTTTTCGTGGGGTTTCAAGCTGAGATATGCATTTTTTACGATAATCTTGGTGAGACTTCTGTCCGAAGTATGCTTAACCATCGAGATCGCTCTATTCGAGCTATTTAATGCGAGAAACACGTTATCTGGTGTTTTCAGCACTCCACAGTGCGTTTGATATGCAGAACCAGCGAAACCTTGGTTTTCGTGGGGTTTCAAGCTGAGATATGCATTTTTTACGATAATCTTGGTGAGACTTCTGTCCGAAGTATGCTTAATCATCCAGATCGCTCTATTCGAGATATTTAATGCGAGAAACACGTTATCTGGTGTTTTCACCACTCCACAGTGCGTATGATATGCAGAACCGACGATATCTTGGTTTTCGTGGGGTATCAAGCTGAGATATGCATTTTCTGCGATAATCTTGGTGAGACTTCTGTCCGAAGTATGCAGAGTCATCGAGATCGCTCTTTTCGAGCTATTTAATGCGAGAAACAAGTTATCTGGTGTTTTCATCATTCCACAGTGCGTTTGATATGCAGAACCAGCGAAACCTTGGTTTTCGTGGGGTTTCAAGCTGAGATATGCATTTTTTACGATAATCTTGGTGAGACTTCAGTCCGAAGTATGCAAATTCATCGAGATCGTACTTTTCGAGCTATTTAATGCGAGAAACATGTTATCTGGTGTTTTCACCGCTCCACAGTGCGGATGATATGCAGAACCGACGATATCTTGGTTTTCGTGGGGTTTCAAGCTCAGATATGCATTTTCTGCGATAATCTTGGTGAGACTTCTGTCCGAAGTATGCAGAGTCATCGAGATCGTACTTTTCGAGCTATTTAATGCGACAAACACGTTTTCTGGGGTTTTCACCACTCCACAGTTCGTTGGATATGCAGAACAGGAGATATCTTGGTTTTCGTGGGGTTTCTAGCAGAGATATGCATTTTCTGCGATAATCTTGGTGAGACCTCTGTCCGAAGTATGCAGAAACATCGAGATCGCTCTTTTCGACCTATTTAATGCGAGAAACACGTTATCTGGTGTTATCACCACTCCACAGTGCGTTTGATATGCAGAACCAGCAAAATCTTGGTTTTCGTTGGGTTTCAAGCTGAGATATGCATTTTTTACGATAATCTTGGTGATACTTCTGTCTGAAGTATGCTTAATCATCGAGATCGCTCAATTCGAGATATTTAATGCGAGAAACACGTTATCTGGTGTTTTCACTACTCCACAGTGCGTATGATATGCAGAACCGACGATATCTTGGTTTTCGTGGGGTTTCAAGCTCAGATATGCATTTTCTGCGATAATCTTGGTGAGACTTCTGTCCGAAGTATGCAGAGTCATCGAGATCGTACTTTTCGAGCTATTCTATGCGAGAAAAACGTTTTCTGGGGTTTTCACCACTCCACAGATCGTTGGATATGCAGAACAGGAGATATCTTGGTTTTCGTGGGGTTTCTAGCAGAGATATGCATTTTCTGCGATAATCTTTGTGAGACTTCTGTCCGAAGTATGCAGAATCATCGAGATCGCACTTTTCGAGCTATTTAATGCGACAAACACGTTATCTGGTGTTTTCAGCACTCCACAGTGCGTTTGATATGCAGAACCAGCGATATCTGGGTTTTCGAGGGGTTTCAAGCTGATTTATGCATTTCTTACGATAATCTTGGTGAGACTTCTGTCCGAAGTATGCAGAATCATCGAGATCGCTCTTTTCAAGCTATTTAATGCGAGAAACACGTTTTCTGGGGTTTTCACCACTCCACAGTGCGTTTGATATGCAGAACCAGCGAAATCTTGGTTTTCGTGGGGTTTCAAGCTGAGATATGCATTTTTTACGGTAATCTTGGTGAGACTTCTGTCCGAAGTATGCTTAATCATCGAGATCGCTCTATTCGAGATATTTAATGCGAGAAACACGTTATCTGGTGTTTTCACCACTCCACAGTGCGTATGATATGCAGAACCGACGATATCTTGGTTTTCGTGGGGTTTCAAGCTCAGATATGCATTTTCTGCGATAATCTTGGTGAGACTTCTGTCCGAAGTATGCAGAGTCATCGAGATCGTACTTTTCGAGCTATTTAATGCGACAAACACGTTTTCTGGGGTTTTCACCACTCCACAGTTCGTTGGATATGCAGAACAGGAGATATCTTGGTTTTCGTGGGGTTTCTAGCAGAGATATGCATTTTCTGAGATAATCTTGGTGAAACCTCTGTCCGAAGTATGCAGAAACATCGAGATCGCTCTTTTCGACCTATTTAATGCGAGAAACACGTTATCTGGTGTTATCACCACTCCACAGTGCGTTTGATATGCAGAACCAGCGAAATCTTGGTTTTCGTTGGGTTTCAAGCTGAGATATGCATTTTTTACGATAATCATGGTGAGACTTCTGTCCGAAGTATGCAGAATCATCGAGATCGCACTTTTCGAGCTATTTAATGCGACAAACACGTTATCCGGTGTTTTCAGCACTCCACAGTGCGTTTGATATGCAGAACCAGCGATATCTGGGTTTTCGTGGGGTTTCAAGCTGAGATGTGCATTTTTTACGATAATCTTGGTGAGACTTCTGTCCGAAGTATGCAGAATCATCGAGATCGCACTTTTCGAGCTATTTAATGCGACAAACACGTTATCTGGTGTTTTCAGCACTCCACAGTGCGTTTGATATGCAGAACCAGCGAAATCTTGGTTTTCGTGGGGTTTCAAGCTGAGATATGAATTTTTTTACGATAATCTTGGTGAGACTTCTGTCCGAAGTATGCTTAATCATCGAGATCGCTCTATTCGAGATATTTAATGCGAGAAACACGTTATCTGGTGTTTTCACCACTCCACAGTGCGTATGATATGCAGAACCGACGATATCTTGGTTTTCGTGGGGTTTCAAGCTCAGATATGCATTTTCTGCGATATTCTTGGTGAGACTTCTGTCCGAAGTATGCAGAGTCATCGAGATCGTACTTTTCGAGCTATTTAATGCGACAAACACGTTTTCTGGGGTTTTCACCACTCCACAGTTCGTTGGATATGCAGAACAGGAGATATCTTGGTTTTCGTGGGGTTTCTAGCAGAGATATGCATTTTCTGCGATAATCTTGGTGAGACCTCAGTCCGAAGTATGCAGAAACATCGAGATCGCTCTTTTCGACCTATTTAATGCGAGAAACACGATATCTGGTGTTTTCACCACTCCGCAGTGCGTTTGATATGCAGAACCGACGATATCTTGGTTTTCGTGGAGTTTCAAGCTCAGATATGCATTTTCTGCGATAATCTTGGTGAGACTTCTGTCCGATGTATGCAGAGTCATCGAGATCGTACTTTTCGAGCTATTTAATGCGACAAACACGTTTTCTGGGGTTTTCACCACTCCACAGTTCGTTGGATATGCAGAACAGGAGATATCTTGGTTTTCGTGGGGTTTCTAGCAGAGATATGCAATTTCTGCGATAATCTTGGTGAGACTTCTGTCCGAAGTATGCTTTATCATCGAGATCGCTCTATTCGAGCTATTTAATGCGAGAAACACGTTATCTGGTGTTTTCACCACTCCACAGTGCGTATGATATGCAGAACCGACGATATCTTGGTTTTCGTGGGGTTTCAAGCTGAGATATGCATTTTCTGCGATAATCTTGGTGAGACTTCTGTCCGAAGTATGCAGAGTCATCGAGATCGCTCTTTTCGAGCTATTTAATGCGAGAAACAAGTTATCTGGTGTTTTCACCATTCCACAGTGCGTTTGATATGCAGAACCAGCGAAACCTTGGTTTTCGTGGGGTTTCAAGCTGAGATATGCATTTTTTACGATAATCTTGGTGAGACTTCAGTCCGAAGTATGCAGAGTCATCGAGATCGTACTTTTCGAGCTATTAAATGCGAGAAACATGTTATCTGGTGTTTTCACCACTCCACAGTGCGTATGATATGCAGAACCGACGATATCTTGGTTTTCGTGGTGTTTCAAGCTCAGATATGCATTTTCTGCGATAATCTTGGTGAGACTTCTGTCCGAAGTATGCAGAATCATCGCGATCGCACTTTTCGAGCTATTTAATGCGAGAAACACGTTTTCTGGGGTTTTCACCACTCCACAGTTCGTTGGATGTGCAGAACCGGAGATATCTTGGTTTTCGTGGGGTTTCAAGCTCAGATATGCAATTTCTGCGATAATCTAGGTGAGCCTTCTGTCCGAAGTATGCTTAACCATCGAGATCGCTCGTTTCGAGCTATTTAATGCGAGAAACATGTTATCTGGTGTTTTCACCACTCCACAGTGCGAATGATATGCAGAACCGACGATATCTTGGTTTTCGTGGGGTTTCAAGCTGAGATATGCAATTTCTGCGATAACCTTGGTGAGACTTCTGTCCGAAGTATGCTTAATCATCGAGATCGCTCTATTCGAGCTATTTAATGCGAGAAACACGTTGTCTGGTGTTTTCACCACTCCAGAGTTGGTTTGATATGCAGAACCGGCGATGTTTGGTTTTCGTCGTTTTTCAAGCTGAGATATGCATTTTCTACGATAATCTTGGTGAAACGTCTGTCCGAGGTATGCAGAAACATCAAGAGCGCTCTTTTCGAGCTATTTAATGCCAGGAACACGTTATCTGGTGTTTTCAGCATTCCACAGTGCGTTTGATATGCAGAACCAGCGATATCTTGGTTTTCGTGGGGTTCAAGCTCAGATATGCATTTTCTGCGATAATCTTGGTGAGACTTCAGTCCGAAGTATGCAGAGTCATCGAGATCGTACTTTTCGAGCTATTTAATGCGAGAAACATGTTATCTGGTGCTTTCACCACTCCACAGTGCGTATGATATGCAGAACCGACGATATCTTGGTTTTCGTGGTGTTTCAAGCTCAGATATGCATTTTCTGCGATAATCTTGGTGAGACTTCTGTCCGAAGTATGCAGAGTCATCGAGATCGTACTTTTCGAGCTATTTAATGCGACAAACACGATTTCTGGTGTTTTCACCATTCCACAGTGCGTATGATATGCAGAACGGACGATATCTTGGTTTTCGTGGGGTTTCAAGCTGAGATATGCATTTTCTGCGATAATCTTGGTGAGACTTCTGTCCGAAGTATGCAGAGTCATCGAGATCGCTCTTTTCGAGCTATTTAATGCGAGAAACAAGTTATCTGGTGTTTTCACCATTCCACAGTGCGTTTGATATGCAGAACCAGCGAAACCTTGGTTTTCGTGGGGTTTCAAGCTGAGATATGCATTTTTTACGATAATCTTGGTGAGACTTCTGTCCGAAGCATGCTTAATCATCTAGATCGCTCTTTTCGAGCTACTTAATGCCAGAATCACGTTTTCTGGTGTTTTCACCACTCCACAGTGCGTTTCATATACAGAACCGGCGACATCTTGGATTTCGTCGGGGTTCAAGCTGAGATATGCACATTCTACGATAATGTTGGTGAGACTTCTGTCAGTAGTATGCAGAATCATCGATACCCCTCTTTTCGAGCTATTTAATGCGAGAAACACGTTATCAGGTGTTTTCACCACTCCACAGTGCGTTTTATATGCAGAATCGACGACATCATGATTTTGGTAAGGTTTCAAGCTGAGATATGCATTTTCTGCGATAATATTGGTGAGACTTCAGTCATATGTATGCAGAATCATCTAGATCTCTCGTTTCGAGCTATTTAATGCAAAAAAACAAGTTTTCTGGTGTTTTCACCACTGCTCAGTACGTTTGACATGCAGAACCGGCGACATCTTGATTTTCGTGAGATTTCAAGCTGAGATATGCATTTTCTCCTATAATATTGGTGAGACTTCAGTCAGAAGTATGCAGAATCATCTAGATCGCTCGTTTCGAGGTATCTAATGCGAAAAAACAAGATTTCTGGTGTTTTCAACATTCCACAGTGCGTTTGCTATGCAGAACCGGCGACATCTTGGATTTCGTCGGGTTTCAAGCTGAGATATGCATTTCCTACGAGAATCTTGGTGAGACTTCAGTAAGAAGTATGCAGAATCATCGGGATCGCTCGTTTCGAGCTATTTAATGCGAAAAAACATGTTTTCTGGTGTTTTCACCACTCCACAGTGCGTTTGATATGCAGAACCGGCGACATCTTGGATTTCGTCGGGGTTCAAGCTGAGATATGCACATTCTACGATAATCTTGGTGAGACTTCTCTCAGAAGTATGCAGAATCTTCGAGATCGCTCTTTTCGAGCTACTTAATGCGAGAAACACGTTATCTGGTGTTTTCACCACTCCACAGTGCGTTTGACATTCAGAACCGGCGACATCTTGGATTTCGTCGGGGTTCAAGCTGAGAAATGCATTTTGTGCGATAATCTTGGTGAGTCATCTGTCAGAAGTATGCAGAATCATCGAGATCCCTCTTTTCGAGCTATTTAATGCGAGAAACACGTTATCTGGTGTTTTCACCACTCCACAGTGCGTTTGACATTCAGAACCGGCGACATCTTGGATTTCGTCGGGTTTCAAGCTCAGATATGCATTTTCTACGAGAATCTTGGTGAGACTTCAGTCAGAAGTATGCAGAATCATCGGGATCGCTCGTTTCGAGCTATTTAATGCGAAAAAACAAGTTCTCTGGTGTTTTCACCACTCCACAGTGCGTTTGATATGCAGAACCGGCGACATCTTGGATTTCGTCGGGGTTCAAGCTGAGATATGCACATTCTAGGATAATCTTGGTGAGACTTCTGTCAGAAGTATGCAGAATCATCTAGATCGCTCTTTTCGAGCTATTTAATGCGAGAAACACGTTTTCTGGTGTATTCACCACTCCACAGTACGTTTGACATGCAGAACCGGAGATATCTTGGATTTCGTCGGGGTTCAAGCTGAGATATGCACATTCTACGATAATCTTGGTGAGACTTCTGTCAGTAGTATGCAGAATCATCGAGAACCCTCTTTTCGAGCTATTTAATCCGAGAAACACGTTATCTGGTGTTTTCACCACTCCACAGTGCGTTTGACATTCAGAACCGGCGACATCTTGGATTTCGTCGGGGTTCAAGCTGAGAAATGCATTTTGTGCGATAATCTTGGTGAGTCATCTGTCAGAAGTATGCAGAATCATCGAGATCCCTCTTTTCGAGCTATTTAATGCGAGAAACACGTTATCTGGTGTTTTCACCACTCCACAGTGCGTTTGACATTCAGAACCGGCGACATCTTGGATTTCGTCGGGTTTCAAGCTCAGATATGCATTTTCTACGAGAATCTTGGTGAGACTTCAGTCAGAAGTATGCAGAATCATATAGATCGCTCTTTTCGAGCTATTTAATCCGAGAAACACGTTATCTGGTGTTTTCACCACTCCACAGTGCGTTTGATATGCAGAACCGGAGATATCTTGGTTTCGGTCGGGTTTCAAGCTGAGATATGCATTTTCTACGATAATCTTGGTGAGCCGTCTGTCAGAAGTATGCAGAATCATCGGGATCGCTTTTTTCGAGCTATTTAATGCGAGAAACACGTTATCTGGTGTTTTCACCACTCCACAGTGCGTTTGACATGCAAAACCGGAGATATCTTGGTTTCGGTCGGGTTTCATGCTGAGATATGCATTTTCTACGATAATCTTGGTGAGCCGTCTGTCAGAAGTATGCAGAATCATCGGGATCGCTTTTTTCGAGCTATTTAATGCGAGAAACACGTTATCTGGTGTTTTCACCACTCCACAGTGCGTTTGATATGCAGAACCGGCGACATCTTGGATTTCGTCGGGGTTCAAGCTGAGAAATGCATTTTCTACGATAATCTTGGTGAGACTTCTGTCAGAAGTATGCAGAATCATCTAGATCGTTCTTTTCGAGCTATTTAATTCGAGAAACACGTTATCTGGTTGTTTTTACCACTCCACAGTGCGTTTGATATGCAGAAGCGGCGACATCTTGATTTTCGTGAGATTTCAAGCTGAGATATGCATTTTCTGCGATAATCTTGGTGAGACTTCTGTCAGAAGTATGCAGAATCATCTAGATTGCTCTTTTCGAGCTATTTAATGCGAGAAACAGGTTATCTGGTGTTTTCACCACTCCACAGAGCGATTTATATGCAGAACCGGCGACATCTTGGATTTCGTCGGGGTTCAAGCTGAGAAATGCATTTTCTACGATAATCTTGGTGAGACTTCTGTCAGAAGTATGCAGAATCATCTAGATCGTTCTTTTCGAGCTATTTAATTCGAGAAACACGTTATCTGGTTGTTTTCACCACTCCACAGTTCGTTGGATGTGCAGAACCGGAGATATCTTGGTTTTCGTGGGGTTTCAAGCTCAGATATGCAATTTCTGCGATAATCTAGGTGAGCCTTCTGTCCGAAGTATGCTTAACCATCGAGATCGCTCGTTTCGAGCTATTTAATGCGAGAAACATGTTATCTGGTGTTTTCACCACTCCACAGTGCGAATGATATGCAGAACCGACGATATCCTGGTTTTCGTGGGGTTTCAAGCTGAGATATGCAATTTCTGCGATAATCTTGGTGAGACTTCTGTCCGAAGTATGCTTAATCATCGAGATCGCTCTATTCGAGCTATTTAATGCGAGAAACACGTTGTCTGGTGTTTTCACCACTCCAGAGTTGGTTTGATATGCAGAACCGGCGATGTTTGGTTTTCGTCGTTTTTCAAGCTGAGAGATGCATTTTCTACGATAATCTTGGTGAAACGTCTGTCCGAGGTATGCAGAAACATCAAGAGCGCTCTTTTCGAGCTATTTAATGCCAGGAAGACGTTATCTGGTGTTTTCAGCACTCCACAGTGCGTTTGATATGCAGAACCAGCGATATCTTGGTTTTCGTGGGGTTCAAGCTCAGATATGCATTTTCTGCGATAATCTTGGTGAGACTTCAGTCCGAAGTATGCAGAGTCATCGAGATCGTACTTTTCGAGCTATTTAATGCGAGAAACATGTTATCTGGTGTTTTCACCACTCCACAGTGCGTATGATATGCAGAACCGACGATATCTTGGTTTTCGTGGTGTTTCAAGCTCAGATATGCATTTTCTGCGATAATCTTGGTGAGACTTCTGTCCGAAGTATGCAGAGTCATCGAGATCGTACTTTTCGAGCTATTTAATGCGACAAACACGTTTTCTGGGGTTTTCACAACTCCACAGTTCGTTGGATATGCAGAACCAGCGAAACCTTGGTTTTCGTGGGGTTTCAAGCTGAGATATGCATTTTTTACGATAATCTTGGTGAGACTTCTGTCCGAAGTATGCTTAATCATCCAGATCGCTCTATTCGAGCTATTTAATGCGAGAAACACGTATTCTGGTGGTTTTCACCACTCCACAGTGCGTTTGATATGCAGAAGCGGCGACATCTTGATTTTCGTGAGATTTCAAGCTGAGGTATGCATTTTCTGCGATAATCTTGGTGAGACTTCTGTCAGAAGTATGCAGAATCATCTAGATCGCCCGTTTCGAGCTATCTAATGCGAAAAAACAAGTTTTCTGGTGCATTCAACATTCCACAGTGCGTTTGATATGCAGCACCGGCGATATCTTGATTTTCGTGGTGTTTCGAGCTGAGGTATGCATTTTCTGCGATAATCTTGCTGAGCCTTCTGTCAGAAGTATGCAGAATCTTCGAGAACGCTCTTTTCGAGCTACTTAATGCGAGAAACACGTTTTCTGGTGTTTTCACCACTCCACAGTGCGTTTGATTTGCAGAACCGGCGACATCTTAGATTTCGTCGGGTTTCAAGCTGAGATATGCATTATCTACAATAATCTTGGTGAGACTTCAGTCAGAAGTATGCAGAATCATCTAGATCGCTCCTTTCGAGATACGTAATGCGAAAAAACAAGTTTTCTGGTGTTTTCAACATTCCACAGTGCGATTTATATGCAGAACCGGCGATATCTTGATTTTCGTGGTGTTTCCAGCTGAGATATGCATTTTCTGCGATAATCTGGGTGAGTCATCTGTCAGAAGTATGCAGAATCATCGAGATCCCTCTTTTTTGAGCTATTTAATGCGAGAAACACGTTATCTGATGTTTTCACGACTCCACAGTGCGTTTGATATGCAGAACCGGCGACATCTTGATTTTCGTGAGATTTCAACCTGAGATATGCATTTTCGTCGATAATCTTGGTGAGACGTCTGTCAGAAGTATGCAGAATCATCTAGATCGCGCTTTTCGAGCTATTTAATTCGAGAAACACGTTTTCTGGTGTTTTCACCAGACCACAGTCCGTTTGATGTGCATAACCGGAGATAACTTGGTTTTCGTGAGGTTTCAATCTGAGATATGCATTTTCTGCGATAATCTTGGTGAGACTTCTGTCAGAAGTATGCAGAATCATCTAGATCGCTCTTTTCGAGCTACTTAATGCCAGAATCACGTTTTCTGGTGTTTTCACCACTCCACAGTGCGTTTGATATACAGAACCGGCGACATCTTGGATTTCGTCGGGGTTCAAGCTGAGATATGCACATTCTACGATAATGTTGGTGAGACTTCTGTCAGTTGTATGCAGAATCATCGATACCCCTCTTTTCGAGCTATTTAATGCGTGAAACACGTTATCTGGTGTTTTCACCACTCCACAGTGCGTTTTATATGCAGAATCGGCGACATCATGATTTTGGTGAGGTTTCAAGCTGAGATATGCATTTTCTGCGATAATATTGGTGAGACTTCAGTCATATGTATGCAGAATCATCTAGATCTCTCGTTTCGAGCTATTTAATGCGAAAAAACAAGTTTTCTGGTGTTTTCACCACTGCTCAGTACGTTTGACATGCAGAACCGGCGACATCTTGATTTTCGTGAGATTTCAAGCTGAGATATGCATTTTCTCCTATAATATTGGTGAGACTTCAGTCAGAAGTATGCAGAATCATCTAGATCGCTCGTTTCGAGGTATCTAATGCGAAAAAACAAGATTTCTGGTGTTTTCAACATTCCACAGTGCGTTTGCTAAGCAGAACCGGCGACATCTTGGATTTCGTCGGGTTTCAAGCTGAGATATGCATTTCCTACGAGAATCTTGGTGAGACTTCAGTAAGAAGTATGCAGAATCATCGGGATCGCTCGTTTCGAGCTATTTAATGCGAAAAAACATGTTTTCTGGTGTTTTCACCACTCCACAGTGCGTTTGATATGCAGAACCGGCGACATCTTGGATTTCGTCGGGGTTCAAGCTGAGATATGCACATTCTACGATAATCTTGGTGAGACTTCTGTCAGAAGTATGCAGAATCATCTAGATCGTTCTTTTCGAGCTATTTAATTCGAGAAACACGTTATCTGGTTGTTTTCACCACTCCACAGTGCGTTTGATATGCAGAAGAGGCGACATCTTGATTTTCGTGAGATTTCAAGCTGAGGTATGCATTGTCTGCGATAATCTTGGTGAGACTTCAGTCAGAAGTGTGCAGAATCTTCGAGAACGCTCTTTTCGAGCTACTTAATGCGAGAAACACGTTTTCTGGTGTATTCACCACTCCACAGTACGTTTGACATGCAGAACCGGAGATATCTTGGTTTCGGTCGGGTTTCAAGCTGAGATATGCATTTTCTACGATAATCTTGGTGAGCCGTCTGTCAGAAGTATGCAGAATCATCGGGATCGCTTTTTTCGAGCTATTTAATGCGAGAAACACGTTATCTGGTGTTTTCACCACTCCACAGTGCGTTTGATATGCAGAACCGGCGACATCTTGGATTTCGTCGGGGTTCAAGCTGAGAAATGCATTTTGTGCGATAATCTTGGTGAGTCATCTGTCAGAAGTATGCAGAATCATCGAGATCCCTCTTTTCGAGCTATTTAATGCGAGAAACACGTTATCTGGTGTTTTCACCACTCCACAGTGCGTTTTATATGCAGAACCGGCGACATCATGATTTTGGTGAGGTTTCAAGCTGAGATATGCATTTTCTGCGAGAATATTGGTGAGACTTCAGTCATATGTATGCAGAATCATCAAGATCTCTCGTTTCGAGCTATTTAATGCGAAAAAACAAGTTTTCTGGTGTTTTCACCACTCCTCAGTACGTTTGACATGCAGAACCGGCGACATCTTGGTTTTCGTGAGATTTCAAGCTGAGATATGCATTTTCTCCTATAATATTGGTGAGACTTCAGGCAGAAGTATGCAGAATCATCTAGATCGCTCGTTTCGAGCTATCTAATGCGAAAAAACAAGATTTCTGGTGTTTTCAACATTCCACAGTGCGTTTGCTATGCAGAAGCGGCGACATCTTGATTTTCGTGAGATTTCAAGCTGAGATATGTATCTTCTCCTATAATATTGGTGAGACTTCAGGCAGAAGTATGCAGAATCATCTAGATCGCTCGTTTCGAGCTATCGAATGCGAAAAAACAAGTTTTCTGGTGTTTTCACCACTCCTCAGTACGTTTGACATGCAGAACCGGCGACATCATGATTTTCGTGAGATTTCAAGCTGAGATATGCATTTTCTCCTATAATATTGGTGAGACTTCAGGCAGAAGTATGCAGAATCATCTAGATCGCTCGTTTCGAGCTATCTAATGCGAAAAAACAAGATTTCTGGTGTTTTCAACATTCCACAGTGCGTTTGCTATGCAGAAGCGGCGACATCTTGATTGTCGTGAGGTTTCAAGCTGAGATATGCATTTCCTACGAGAAGCTTGGTGAGACTTCAGTAAGAAGTATGCAGAATCATCGGGATCGCTCGTTTCGAGCTATTTAATGCGAAAAAACAAGTTTTCTGGTGTTTTCACCACTCCACAGTACGTTTGATATGCAGAACCGGCGACATCTTGGATTTCGTCGGGGTTCAAGCTGAGATATGCACATTCTACGATAATCTTGGTGAGACTTCTGTCAGAAGTATGTAGAATCATCTAGATCGCTCTTTTCGAGCTATTTAATTCGAGAAACACGTTTTCTGGTGTTTTCACCACACTACAGTCCGTTTGATGTGCAGAACCGGAGATAACTTGGTTTTCGTGAGGTTTCAAGCTGAGATATGCACATTCTACGATAATCTTGGTGAGACTTCTGTCAGAAGTATGCAGAATCATCGGGATCGCTCTTTTCGAGCTATTTAATGCGAGAAACACGTTTTCTGGTGTTTTCGCCACCCCACAGTGCGTTTGATATGCAGAACCGGCGACATCTTGGATTTCGTCGGGGTTCAAGCTGAGATATGCACATTCTACGATAATCTTGGTGAGACTTCTGTCAGAAGTATGCAGAATCATCTAGATCGCTCTTTTCGAGCTATTTAATGCGACAAACACGTTTTCTGGTGTATTCACCAATCCACAGTACGTTTGACATGCAGAACCGGAGATATCTTGGTTTCGGTCGGGTTTCAAGCTGAGATATGCATTTTCTACGATAATCTTGGTGAGACGTCTGTCAGAAGTATGCAGAATCATCGGGATCGCTCTTTTCGAACTATTTAATTCGAAAAAACAAGTTTTCTGGTGCTTTCAACATTCCACAGTGCGCTTGATATGCAGAACCGGCGATATCTTGATTTTCGTGGTGTGTCCAGCTGAGATATGCATTTTCTGCGATAATCTTGGTGAGACTTCTGTCAGAAGCATGTAGAATCATCTAGATCGCTCTTTTCGAGCTATTTAATTCGAGAAACACGTTTTCTGGTGTTTTCACCACACTACAGTCCGTTTGATGTGCAGAACCGGAGATAACTTGGTTTTCGTGAGGTTTCAAGCTGAGATATGCATTTTCTGCGATAATCTTGGTGAGACTTCAGTCTGAAGTATGCAGAATCATCGGGATCGCTCTTTTCGAACTATTTAATTCGAAAAAACAAGTTTTCTGGTGCTTTCAACATTCCACAGTGCGTTTGATATGCAGAACCGGCGATATCTTGATTTTCGTGGTGTGTCCAGCTGAGATATGCATTTTCTGCGATAATCTTGGTGAGACTTCTGTCAGAAGTATGCAGAATCATCGGGATCGCTCTTTTCGAGCTATTTAATGCGAGAAACACGTTTTCTGGTGTTTTCGCCACCCCACAGTGCGTTTGATATGCAGAACCGGCGACATCTTGGATTTCGTCGGGGTTCAAGCTGAGATATGCACATTCTACGATAATCTTGGTGAGACTTCTGTCAGTAGTATGCAGAATCATCGAGACCCCTCTTTTCGAGCTATTTAATGCGAGAAACACGTTATCTGGTGTTTTCACCACTCCACAGTGCGTTTTATATGCAGAACCGGCGACATCATGATTTTGGTGAGGTTTCAAGCTGAGATATGCATTTTCTGCGAGAATAGTGGTGAGACTTCAGTCATATGTATGCAGAATCATCAAGATCTCTCGTTTCGAGCTATTTAATGCGAAAAAACAAGTTTTCTGGTGTTTTCACCACTCCTCAGTACGTTTGACATGCAGAACCGTCGACATCTTGATTTTCGTGAGATTTCAAGCTGAGATATGCATTTTCTCCTATAATATTGGTGAGACTTCAGGCAGAAGTATGCAGAATCATCTAGATCGCTCGTTTCGAGCTATCTAATGCGAAAAAACAAGATTTCTGGTGTTTTCAACATTCCACAGTGCGTTTGCTATGCAGAAGCGGCGACATCTTGATTTTCGTGAGATTTCAAGCTGAGATATGCATTTTCTCCTATAATATTGGTCAGACTTCAGGCAGAAGTATGCAGAATCATCCAGATCGCTCGTTTCGAGCTATCGAATGCGAAAAAACAAGTTTTCTGGTGTTTTCACCACTCCTCAGTACGTTTGACATGCAGAAGCGGCGACATCTTGATTGTCGTGAGGTTTCAAGCTGAGATATGCATTTCCTACGAGAAGCTTGGTGAGACTTCAATAAGAAGTATGCAGAATCATCGGGATCGCTCGTTTCGAGCTATTTAATGCGAAAAAACAAGTTTTCTGGTGTTTTCACCACTCCACAGTGCGTTTGATATGCAGAACCGGCGACATCTTGGATTTCGTCGGGGTTCAAGCTGAGATATGCACATTCTACGATAATCTTGGTGAGACTTCTGTCAGAAGTATGTAGAATCATCTAGATCGCTCTTTTCGAGCTATTTAATTCGAGAAACACGTTTTCTGGTGCTTTCAACATTCCACAGTGCGTTTGATATGCAGAACCGGCGATATCCTGATTTTCGTGGTGTGTCCAGCTGAGATATGCATTTTCTGCGAGGATCTTGGTGAGACTTCTGTCAGAAGTATGCAGAACCATCTAGATCGCTCTTTTCGAGCTATTTAATGCGAGAAACACGTTTTCTGGTGTATTCACCACTCCACAGTACGTTTGACATGCAGAACCGGAGATATCTTCGTTTCGGTCGGGTTTCAAGCTGAGATATGCACATTCTACGATAATCTTGGTGAGACTTCTGTCAGTAGTATGCAGAATCATCGAGACCCCTCTTTTCGAGCTATTTAATGCGAGAAACACGTTATCTGGTGTTTTCACCACTCCACAGTGCGTTTTATATGCAGAACCGGCGACATCATGATTTTGGTGAGGTTTCAAGCTGAGATATGCATTTTCTGCGATAATATTGGTGAGACTTCAGTCATATGTATGCAGAATCATCTAGATCTCTCGTTTCGAGCTATTTAAAGCGAAAAAACAAGTTTTCTGGTGTTTACACCACTCCTCAGTAGGTGTGACATGCAGAACCGGCGACATCTTGATTTTCGTGAGATTTCAAGCTGAGATATGCATTTCCTCCTATAATATTGGTGAGACTTCAGGCAGAAGTATGCAGAATCATCTAGATCGCTCGTTTCGAGCTATCTAATGGGAAAAAACAAGATTTCTGGTGTTTTCAACATTCCACAGTGCGTTAGCTATGCAGAACCGGCGACATCTTGGATTTCGTCTTGTTTCAAGCTGAGATATGCATTTTCTACGATAATCTTGGTGAGCCGTCTGTCAGAAGTATGCAGAATCATCGGGATCGCTTTTTTCGAGCTATTTAATGCGAGAAACACGTTATCTGGTGTTTTCAACACTCCACAGTGCGTTTGATATGCAGAACCGGCGACATCTTGGATTTCGTCGGGGTTCAAGCTGAGAAATGCATTTTCTACGATAATCTTGGTGAGACTTCTGTCAGAAGTATGCAGAATCATCTAGATTGCTCTTTTCGAGCTATTTAATGCGAGAAACAGGTTATCTGGTGTTTTCACCACTCCACAGAGCGATTTATATGCAGAACCGGCGATATCTTGATTTTCGTGGTGTTTCCAGCTGAGATATGCATTTTGTGCGATAAACTTGGTGAGTCATCTGTCAGAAGTATGCAGAATCATCGAGATCCCTCTTTTCGAGCTATTTAATGCGAGAAACACGTTATCTGATGTTTTCACGACTCCACAGTGCGTTTGATATGCAGAACCGGCGAAATCTTGATTTTCGTGAGATTTCAACCTGAGATATGCATTTTCTGCGATAATCTTGGTGAGAATTCTGTCAGAAGTATGTAGAATCATCTAGATCGCTCTTTTCGAGCTATTTAATTCGAGAAACACGTTTTCTGGTGTTTTCACCACACTACAGTCCGTTTGATGTGCAGAACCGGAGATAACTTGGTTTTCGTGAGGTTTCAAGCTGAGATATGCATTTTCTGCGATAATCTTGGTGAGACTTCAGTCAGAAGTATGCAGAATCATCGGGATCGCTCTTTTCGAACTATTTAATTCGAAAAAACAAGTTTTCTGGTGCTTTCAGCACTCCACAGGGCGTTTTATATGCAGAACCGGCGACATCATGATTTTGGTGAGGTTTCAAGCTGAGATATGCATTTTCTGCGATAATATTGGTGAGACTTCAGTCATATGTATGCAGAATCATCTAGATCTCTCGTTTCGAGCTATTTAATGCGAAAAAACAAGTTTTCTGGTGTTTTCACCACTCCTCAGTACGTTTGACATGCAGAACCGGCGACATCTTGATTTTCGTGAGATTTCAAGCTGAGATATGCATTTTCTCCTATAATATTGGTGAGACTTCAGGCAGAAGTATGCAGAATCATCTAGATCGCTCGTTTCGAGCTATCTAATGCGAAAAAACAAGATTTCTGGTGTTTTCAACATTCCACAGTGCGTTTGCTATGCAGAAGCGGCGACATCTTGATTTTCGTGAGATTTCAAGCTCAGGTATGCATTTTCTGCGATAATCTTGGTGAGACTTCTGTCAGAAGTATGCAGAATCATCTAGATCGCCCGTTTCGAGCTATCTAATGCGAAAAAACAAGTTTTCTGGTGTTTTCACCACACCACAGTCCGTTTGATATGCAGTACCGGCGACATCTTGGATTTCGTCGGGGTTCAAGCTGAGATATGCACATTCTACGATAATCTTGGTGAGACTTCTGTCAGAAGTATGCAGAATCATCGGGATCGCTCTTTTCGAGCTATTTAATGCGAGAAACACGTTTTCTGGTGTTTTCGCCACCCCACAGTGCGTTTGATATGCAGAACCGGAGATATCTTGGTTTCGGTCGGGTTTCAAGCTGAGATATGCATTTTCTGCGGTAATCTTGGTGAGACGTCTGTCAGAAGTATGCAGAATCATCGGGATCGCTCTTTTCGAGCTACTTAATGCGAGAATCACGTTTTCTGGTGTTTTCACCACTCCACAGTGCGTTTGATATGCAGAACCGGCGACATCTTGGATTTCGTCGGGGTTCAAGCTGAGATTTGCACATTCTACGATAATCTTGGTGAGACTTCTGTCAGTAGTATGCAGAATCATCGAGACCCCTCTTTTCGAGCTATTTAATGCGAGAAACACGTTATCTGGTGTTTTCACCACTCCACAGTGCGTTTTATAAGCAGAACCGGCGACATCATGATTTTGGTGAGGTTTCAAGCTGAGATATGCATTTTCTGCGATGATATTGGTGAGACTTCAGTCATATGTATGCAGAATCATCTAGATCTCTCGTTTCGAGCTATTTAATGCGAAAAAACAAGTTTTCTGGTGTTTTCACCACTCCTCAGTACGTTTGACATGCAGAACCGGCGACATCTTGATTTTCGTGAGATTTCAAGCTGAGATATGCATTTTCTCCTATAATATTGGTGAGACTTCAGGCAGAAGTATGCAGAATCATCTAGATCGCTCGTTTCGAGCTATCTAATGCGAAAAAACAAGATTTCTGGTGTTTTCAACATTCCACAGTGCGTTTGCTATGCAGAAGCGGCGACATCTTGATTTTCGTGAGATTTCAAGCTCAGGTATGCATTTTCTGCGATAATCTTGGTGAGACTTCTGTCAGAAGTATGCAGAATCATCTAGATCGCCCGTTTCGAGCTATCTAATGCGAAAAAACAAGTTTTCTGGTGTTTTCACCACACCACAGTCCGATTGATATGCAGTACCGGCGACATCTTGGATTTCGTCGGGGTTCAAGCTGAGATATGCACATTCTACGATAATCTTGGTGAGACTTCTGTCAGAAGTATGCAGAATCATCGGGATCGCTCTTTTCGAGCTATTTAATGCGAGAAACACGTTTTCTGGTGTTTTCGCCACCCCACAGTGCGTTTGATATGCAGAACCGGAGATATCTTGGTTTCGGTCGGGTTTCAAGCTGAGATATGCATTTTCTGCGATAATCTTGGTGAGACGTCTGTCAGAAGTATGCAGAATCATCGGGATCGCTCTTTTCGAGCTACTTAATGCGAGAATCACGTTTTCTGGTGTTTTCACCACTCCACAGTGCGTTTGATATGCAGAACCGGCGACATCTTGGATTTCGTCGGGGTTCAAGCTGAGATATGCACATTCTACGATAATCTTGGTGAGACTTCTGTCAGTAGTATGCAGATACATCGAGACCCCTCTTTTCGAGCTATTTAATGCGAGAAACACGTTATCTGGTGTTTTCACCACTCCACAGTGCGTTTTATATGCAGAACCGGCGACATCATGATTTTGGTGAGGTTTCAAGCTGAGATATGCATTTTCTGCGATAGTATTGGTGAGACTTCAGTCATATGTATGCAGAATCATCTAGATCTCTCGTTTCGAGCTATTTAATGCGAAAAAACAAGTTTTCTGGTGTTTTCACCACTCCTCAGTACGTTTGACATGCAGAACCGGCGACATCTTGATTTTCGTGAGATTTCAAGCTGAGATATGCATTTTCTCCTATAATATTGGTGAGACTTCAGGCAGAAGTATGCAGAATCATCTAGATCGCTCGTTTCGAGCTATCTAATGCGAAAAAACAAGATTTCTGGTGTTTTCAGCATTCCACAGTGCGTTTGCTATGCAGAAGCGGCGACATCTTGATTTTCGTGAGATTTCAAGCTGAGATATGCATTTTCTCCTATAATATTGGTGAGACTTCAGGCAGAAGTATGCAGAATCATCTAGATCGCTCGTTTCGAGCTATCTAATGCGAAAAAACAAGTTTTCTGGTGTTTTCACCACTCCTCAGTACGTTTGACATGCAGAACCGGCGACATCATGATTTTCGTGAGATTTCAAGCTGAGATATGCATTTTCTCCTATAATATTGGTGAGACTTCAGGCAGAAGTATGCAGAATCATCTAGATCGCTCGTTTCGAGCTATCTAATGCGAAAAAACAAGATTTCTGGTGTTTTCAACATTCCACAGTGCGTTTGCTATGCAGAAGCGGCGACATCTTGATTTTCGTGAGGTTTCAAGCTGAGATATGCATTTCCTACGAGAAGCTTGGTGAGACTTCAGTAAGAAGTATGCAGAATCATCGGGATCGCTCGTTTCGAGCTATTTAATGCGAAAAAACAAGTTTTCTGGTGTTTTCACCACTCCACAGTGCGTTTGATATGCAGAACCGGCGACAGTTTGGATTTCGTCGGGGTTCAAGCTGAGATATGCACATTCTACGATAATCTTGGTGAGACTTCTGTCAGAAGTATGTAGAATCATCTAGATCGCTCTTTTCGAGCTATTTAATTCGAGAAACACGTTTTCTGGTGTTTTCACCACACTACAGTCCGTTTGATGTGCAGAACCGGAGATAACTTGGTTTTCGTGAGGTTTCAAGCTGAGATATGCATTTTCTGCGATAATCTTGGTGAGACTTCAGTCAGAAGTATGCAGAATCATCGGGATCGCTCTTTTCGAACTATTTAATTCGAAAAAACAAGTTTTCTGGTGCTTTCAACATTCCACAGTGCGTTTGATATGCAGAACCGGCGATATCTTGATTTTCGTGGTGTGTCCAGCTGAGATATGCATTTTCTGCGATAATCTTGGTGAGACTTCTGTCAGAAGTATGTAGAATCATCGGGATCGCTCTTTTCGAGCTACTTAATGCGAGAATCACGTTTTCTGGTGTTTTCACCACTCCACAGTGCGTTTGATATGCAGAACCGGCGACATCTTGGATTTCGTCGGGGTTCAAGCTGAGATATGCACATTCTACGATAATCTTGGTGAGACTTCTGTCAGTAGTATGCAGAATCATCGAGACCCCTCTTTTCGAGCTATTTAATGCGAGAAACACGTTATCTGGTGTTTTCAGCACTCCACAGGGCGTTTTATATGCAGAACCGGCGACATAATGATTTTGGTGAGGTTTCAAGCTGAGATATGCATTTTCTGCGATAATATTGGTGAGACTTCAGTCATATGTATGCAGAATCATCTAGATCTCTCGTTTCGAGCTATTTAATGCGAAAAAACAAGTTTTCAGGTGTTTTCACCACTCCTCAGTACGTTTGACATGCAGAACCGGCGACATCTTGATTTTCGTGAGATTTCAAGCTGAGATATGCATTTTCTCCTATAATATTGGTGAGACTTCAGGCAGAAGTATGCAGAATCATCTAGATCGCTCGTTTCGAGCTATCTAATGCGAAAAAACAAGATTTCTGGTGTTTTCAACATTCCACAGTGCGTTTGCTATGCAGAAGCGGCGACATCTTGATTTTCGTGAGATTTCAAGCTGAGATATGCATTTTCTCCTATAATATTGGTGAGACTTCAGGCAGAAGTATGCAGAATCATCTAGATCGCTCGTTTCGAGCTATCTAATGCGAAAAAACAAGTTTTCTGGTGTTTTCACCACTCCTCAGTACGTTTGACATGCAGAACCGGCGACATCATGATTTTCGTGAGATTTCAAGCTGAGATATGCATTTTCTCCTATAATATTGGTGAGACTTCAGGCAGAAGTATGCAGAATCATCTAGATCGCTCGTTTCGAGCTATCTAATGCGAAAAAACAAGATTTCTGGTGTTTTCAACATTCCACAGTGCGTTTGCTATGCAGAAGCGGCGACATCTTGATTTTCGTGAGGTTTCAAGCTGAGATATGCATTTCCTACGAGAAGCTTGGTGAGACTTCAGTAAGAAGTATGCAGAATCATCGGGATCGCTCGTTTCGAGCTATTTAATGCGAAAAAACAAGTTTTCTGGTGTTTTCACCACTCCACAGTGCGTTTGATATGCAGAACCGGCGACATCTTGGATTTCGTCGGGGTTCAAGCTGAGATATGCACATTCTACGATAATCTTGGTGAGACTTCTGTCAGAAGTATGTAGAATCATCTAGATCGCTCTTTTCGAGCTATTTAATTCGAGAAACACGTTTTCTGGTGTTTTCACCACACTACAGTCCGTTTGATGTGCAGAACCGGAGATAACTTGGTTTTCGTGAGGTTTCAAGCTGAGATATGCATTTTCTGCGATAATCTTGGTGAGACTTCAGTCAGAAGTATGCAGAATCATCGGGATCGCTCTTTTCGAACTATTTAATTCGAAAAAACAAGTTTTCTGGTGCTTTCAACATTCCACAGTGCGTTTGATATGCAGAACCGGCGATATCTTGATTTTCGTGGTGTGTCCAGCTGAGATATGCATTTTCTGCGATAATCTTGGTGAGACTTCTGTCAGAAGTATGTAGAATCATCGGGATCGCTCTTTTCGAGCTACTTAATGCGAGAATCACGTTTTCTGGTGTTTTCACCACTCCACAGTGCGTTTGATATGCAGAACCGGCGACATCTTGGATTTCGTCGGGGTTCAAGCTGAGATATGCACATTCTACGATAATCTTGGTGAGACTTCTGTCAGTAGTATGCAGAATCATCGAGACCCCTCTTTTCGAGCTATTTAATGCGAGAAACACGTTATCTGTTGTTTTCAGCACTCCACAGGGCGTTTTATATGCAGAACCGGCGACATCATGATTTTGGTGAGGTTTCAAGCTGAGATATGCATTTTCTGCGATAATATTGGTGAGACTTCAGTCATATGTATGCAGAATCATCTAGATCTCTCGTTTCGAGCTATTTAATGCGAAAAAACAAGTTTTCAGGTGTTTTCACCACTCCTCAGTACGTTTGACATGCAGAACCGGCGACATCTTGATTTTCGTGAGATTTCAAGCTGAGATATGCATTTTCTCCTATAATATTGGTGAGACTTCAGGCAGAAGTATGCAGAATCATCTAGATCGCTCGTTTCGAGCTATCTAATGCGAAAAAACAAGATTTCTGGTGTTTTCAACATTCCACAGTGAGTTTGCTATGCAGAAGCGGCGACATCTTGATTTTCGTGAGATTTCAAGCTCAGGTATGCATTTTCTGCGATAATCTTGATGAGACTTCTGTCAGAAGTATGCAGAATCATCTAGATCGCCCGTTTCGAGCTATCTAATGCGAAAAAACAAGTTTTCTGGTGTTTTCACCACACCACAGTCCGTTTGATATGCAGTACCGGCGACATCTTGGATTTCGTCGGGGTTCAAGCTGAGATATGCACATTCTACTATAATCTTGGTGAGACTTCTGTCAGAAGTATGCAGAATCATCGGGATCGCTCTTTTCGAGCTATTTAATGCGAGGAACACGTTTTCTGGTGTTTTCGCCACCCCACAGTGCGTTTGATATGCAGAACCGGAGATATCTTGGTTTCGGTCGGGTTTCAAGCTGAGATATGCATTTTCTGCGATAATCTCGGTGAGACGTCTGTCAGAAGTATGCAGAATCATCGGGATCGCTCTTTTCGAGCTACTTAATGCGAGAATCACGTTTTCTGGTGTTTTCACCACTCCACAGTGCGTTTGATATGCAGAACCGGTGACATCTTGGATTTCGTCGGGGTTCAAGCTGAGATATGCACATTCTACGATAATCTTGGTGAGACTTCTGTCAGTAGTATGCAGAATCATCGAGACCCCTCTTTTCGAGCTATTTAATGCGAGAAACACGTTATCTGGTGTTTTCACCACTCCACAGTGCGTTTTATATGCAGAACCGGCGACATCATGATTTTGGTGAGGTTTCAAGCTGAGATATGCATTTTCTGCGATAATATTGGTGAGACTTCAGTCATATGTATGCAGAATCATCTAGATCTGTCGTTTCGAGCTATTTAATGCGAAAAAACAAGTTTTCTGGTGTTTTCACAACTCCTCAGTACGTTTGACATGCAGAACCGGCGACATCTTGATTTTCGTGAGATTTCAAGCTGAGATATGCATTTTCTCCGATAATATTGGTGAGACTTCAGGCAGAAGTATGCAGAATCATCTAGATCGCTCGTTTCGAGCTATCTAATGCGAAAAAACAAGATTTCTGGTGTTTTCAACATTCCACAGTGCGTTTGCTATGCAGAAGCGGCGACATCTTGATATTCGTGAGATTTCAAGCTGAGATATGCATTTTCTCCTATAATATTGGTGAGACTTCAGGCAGAAGTATGCAGAATCATCTAGATCGCTCGTTTCGAGCTATCTAATGCGAAAAAACAAGTTTTCTGGTGTTTTCACCACTCCTCAGTACGTTTGACATGCAGAACCGGCGACATCATGATTTTCGTGAGATTTCAAGCTGAGATATGCATTTTCTCCTATAATATTGGTGAGACTTCAGGCAGAAGTATGCAGAATCATCTAGATCGCTCGTTTCGAGCTACCTAATGCGAAAAAACAAGATTTCTGGTGTTTTCAACATTCCACAGTGCGTTTGCTATGCAGAAGCGGCGACATCTTGATTTTCGTGAGGTTTCAAGCTGAGATATGCATTTCCTACGAGAAGCTTGGTGAGACTTCAGTAAGAAGTATGCAGAATCATCGGGATCGCTCGTTTCGAGCTATTTAATGCGAAAAAACAAGTTTTCTGGTGTTTTCACCACTCCACAGTGCGTTTGATATGCAGAACCGGCGACATCTTGGATTTCGTCGGGGTTCAAGCTGAGATATGCATTTTCTCCTATTATATGGGTGAGACTTCAGGCAGAAGTATGCAGAATCATCTAGATCGCTCGTTTCGAGCTATCTAATGCGAAAAAACAAGATTTCTGGTGTTTTCTACATTCCACAGTGCGTTTGCTATGCAGAAGCGGCGACATCTTGATTTTCGTGAGATTTCAAGCTGAGATATGCATTTTCTCCTATAATCTTGGTGAGACGTCTGTCAGAAGTATGCAGAATTATCGGGATCGCTCTTTTCGAGCTATTTAATGCGAGAAACACGTTATCTGGTGTTTTCACCACTCCACAGTGCGTTTGATATGCAGAACCGGCGACATCTTGGATTTCGTCGGGGTTCAAGCTGAGATATGCACATTCCAGGATAATCTTGGTGAGACGTCTGTCAGAAGTATGCAGAATTATCGGGATCGCTCTTTTCGAGCTATTTAATGCGTGAAACACGTTGTCTGGTGTATTCTCCACTCCACAGTACGTTTGACATGCAGAACCGGAGATATCTTGGTTTCGGTCGGGTTTCAAGCTGAGATATGCATTTTCTACGACAATCTTGGTGAGACGTCTGTCAGAAGTATGCAGAATTATCGGGATCGCTCTTTTCGAGCTATTTAATGCGAGAAACACGTTATCTGGTGTTTTCACCACTCCACAGTGCGTTTGACATGCAGAACCGGCGACATCTTGGATTTCGTCGGGTTTCAAGCTCAGATATGCATTTTCTACGAGAATCTTGGTGAGACTTCAGTCAGAAGTATGCAGAATCATCGGGATCGCTCTTTTCGAGCTATTTAATGCGAGAAACACGTTTTCTGGTGTATTCACCACTCCACAGTACGTTTGACATGCAGAACCGGAGATATCTTGGTTTCGGTCGGGTTTCATGCTGAGATATGCATTTTCTACGATAATCTTGGTGTGACGTCTGTCAGAAGTATGCCGAATCATCGGGATTGCGCTTTTCGAGCTATTTAATGCGAGAAACACGTTATCTGGTGTTTTCACCACTCCACAGTGCGTTTGATATGCAGAACCGGCGACATCTTGGCTGTCTTCGGGTATCAAGCTGAGATATACATTTTCTACGATAATCTTGGTGAGACTTCTCTCAGAAGTATGCAGAATCTTCGAGATCGCTCTTTTCGAGCTATTTAATGCGAGAAACACGTTATCTGGTGTTTTCACCACTCCACAGTGCGTTTGACATGCAGAACCGGCGACATCTTGGATTTCGTCGGGTTTCAAGCTCAGATATGCATTTTCTGCGATAATCTTGGTGAGACTTCTGTCAGAAGTATGCAGAATCATCTAGATCGCCCGTTTCGAGCTATCTACTGCGAAAAAACAAGGTTTCTGGTGTTTTCACCACACCACAGTCCGTTTGATGCGCAGAACCGGAGATAACTTGGTTTTCGTGAGGTTTCAAGCTGAGATATGCATTTTCTACGATAATCTTGGTGAGACTTCTGTCAGAAGTATGCAGAATCATCTAGATCGTTCTTTTCGAGCTATTTAATTCGAGAAACACGTTATCTGGTTGTTTTCACCACTCCACAGTGCGTTTGATATGCAGAAGCGGCGACATCTTGATTTTCGTGAGATTTCAAGCTCAGGTATGCATTTTCTGCGATAATCTTGGTGAGACTTCTGTCAGAAGTATGCAGAATCATCTAGATATCGCTCTTTTCGAGCTATTTAAATCGAGAAACACGTTTTCTGGTGTTTTCGCCACCCCACAGTGCGTTTGATATGCAGAACCGGAGATATCTTGGTTTCGGTCGGGTTTCAAGCTGAGATATGCATTTTCTGCGATAATCTTGGTGAGACTTCTGTCAGAAGTATGCAGAATCATCTAGATCGCCCGTTTCGAGATATCTACTGCGAAAAAACAAGTTCTCTGGTGTTTTCACCACTCCACAGTGCGTTTGATATGCAGAAGCGGCGACATCTTGATTTTCGTGAGATTTCAAGCTGAGGTATGCATTTTCTGCGATAATCTTGGTGAGACTTCAGTCAGAAGTATGCAGAATCTTCGAGAACGCTCTTTTCGAGCTACTTAATGCGAGAAACACGTTTTCTGGTGTATTCACCACTCCACAGTACGTTTGACATGCAGAACCGGAGATATCTTGGTTTCGGTCGGGTTTCAAGCTGAGATATGCATTTTCTACGATAATCTTGGTGAGCCGTCTGTCAGAAGTATGCAGAATCATCGGGATCGCTTTTTTCGAGCTATTTAATGCGAGAAACACGTTATCTGGTGTTTTCACCACTCCACAGTGCGTTTGATATGCAGAACCGGCGACATCTTGGATTTCGTCGGGGTTCAAGCTGAGAAATGCATTTTCTACGATAATCTTGTTGAGACTTCTGTCAGAAGTATGCAGAATCATCTATATCGTTCTTTTCGAGCTATTTAATTCGAGAAACACGTTATCTGGTTGTTTTCACCACTCCACAGTGCGTTTGATATGCAGAAGCGGCGACATCTTGATTTTCGTGAGATTTCAAGCTGAGGTATGCATTTTCCGCGATAATCTTGGTGAGACTTCTGTCAGAAGTATGCAGAATCATCTAGATTGCTCTTTTCGAGCTATTTAATGCGAGAAACAGGTTATCTGGTGTTTTCACCACTCCACAGAGCGATTTATATGCAGAACCGGCGATATCTTGATTTTCGTGGTGTTTCCAGCTGAGATATGCATTTTCTGCGATAATCTTGGTGAGACTTCTGTCCGATGTATGCTTAATCATCTAGATTGCACTTTTCGAGCAATTTAATGCGAGAAACACGTTTTCTGGTGTATTCACCACTCCACAGAGCGTTTGACATGCAGAACCGGAGATATCTTGGTTTCGGTCAGGTTTCAAGCTGAGATATGCTTTTCTACGATAATCTTGGTGAGACTTCTGTCAGAAGTATGCAGAATCTTCGAGAACGCTCTTTTCGAGCTACTTAATGCGAGAAACACGTTTTCTGGTGTTTTCACCACTCCACAGTGCGTTTGATATGCAGAACCGGCGTCATCTTGATTTTCGTGAGGTTTCAAGGTGAGATATGCATTTTCTGCGATAATCGTGGTATGACTTCATTCAGAAGTATGCAGAATCATCTAGATCGCTCTTGTCGAGCTATTTAATGCAAAAAAACAAGTTTCCCGGTGTTTTCAACATTCCACAGTGCGTTTGATATGCAGAACCGGCGATATCTTGATTTTCGTGGTGTTTCCAGCTCAGATATGCATTTTCTGGGATTATCTTGGTGAGTCTTCTGTCAGAAGTATGCAGAATCATCTAGATTGCACTTTTCGAGCAATTTAATGCGAGAAACACGTTTTCTGGTGTATTCACCACTCCACAGAGCGTTTTTGATATGCAGAACCGGCGATATCTTGATATTCGTGGTGTTTCCAGCTGAGATATGCATTTTCTGCGATAATAGTGGTGAGACATCAGTCAGAAGTATGCAGAATCTTCGAGAACGCTCTTTTCGAGCTACTTAATGCGAGAAACACGTTTTCTGGTGTATTCACCACTCCACAGTACGTTTGACATGCAGCACCGAAGATATCTTGGATTTCGTCGGGTTTCAAGCTGAGATATGCATTTTCTACGATAATCTTGGTGAGACTTCTGTCAGAAGTATGCAGAATCATCGGGATCGCTCTTTTCGAGCTACTTAATGCGAGAAACACGTTTTCTGGTGTTTTCACCACTCCACAGAACGTTTTATGTGCAGAACCGGCGACATCTTGGATTTCGTCGGGTTTCAAGCTGAGATATGCATTTTCTGCGATTACCTTGGGGAGACTTCTGTCAGAAGTATGCAGAATCATCGAGATCGCTCTTTTCGAGCTACTTAACGCGAGAAACACGTTATCTGGTGTTTTCACCACTCCACAGTGCGTCTGACATGCAGAACCGCAGATATCTTGGTTACGTTCGGGATTCAAGCTGAGATATGCATTTTCTGCGATAATCTTGGTGAGACTTCAGTCAGAAGTATGCAGAATCATCTAGATCGCTCTTGCCGAGCTATTTAACGCGAGAAACACGTTATCTGGTGTTTTCACCACTCCACAGTGCGTTTGACATGCAGAACCGCAGATATCTTGGTTACGTTCGGGATTCAAGCTGAGATATGCATTTTCTGCGATAATCTTGGTGAGACTTCAGTCAGAAGTATGCAGAATCATCTAGATCGCTCTTATCGAGCTATTTAACGCGAGAAACACGTTATCTGGTGTTTTCACCACTCCACAGTGCGTTTGATATGCAGAACCGGCGACATCTTGGCTTTAGTCGGGGTTCAAACTGAGACATGCATTTTCTGCGATAATCCTGGTGATTCTTCTGTCAGAAGTAAGCAGAATCATCGAGAACGCTCTTTCCGAGCTGTTTAATGCGAGACACACGTTATCTGGTGTTTTCACCACTCCACAGTGCGTTTGATATGCAGAACCGGCGACATCTTGGATTTCGTCGGGTTTCAAGCTGAGATATGCATTTTCTGCGATTATCTTGGTGAGACTTCAGTCAGAAGTATGCAGAATCATCTAGATCGCTCTTGTCGAGCTATTTAATGCAAAAAAACAAGTTTCCTGGTGTTTTCAACATTCCACAGTGCGTTTGATATTCAGAACCGGCGATATCTCGATTTTCGTGGTGTTTCCAGTAGAGATATGCATTTTCTGCGATAATCTTGGTGAGTCTTCTGTCAGAAGTATGCAGAATCATCGAGATCCCTCTTTTCGGGCTATTTAATGCGAGAAACACGTTATCTGGTGTTTTCACCACTCCACAGTGCGTTCGATATGCAGAACCGGCGATATCTTGATTTTCGTGGTGTTTCCAGCTGCGATATGCATTTTCTGCGATAATCTTGGTGAGTCTTCTGTCAGAAGTATGCAGAATCATCTAGATCGCTCGTTTCGAGCTACCTAATGCGAGAAACACGTTTTCTGGTGTTTTCACCACTCCACAGTGCGTTTGATATGCAGACCCGGCGACATCGTGGCTTTCGTCGGGTATCAAGCTGAGATATGCATTTTCTACGATAATCTTGGTGAGACTTCTGTCAGAAGTATGCAGAATAATCGAGAACCCTCTTTTCGAGTTATTTGATGCGAGAAACACGTTATCTGGTGTTTCACCATTCCACAGTGCGTTTAATATGCAGAACCGGCGATAACTTGAATTTCGTGGTGTTTCCAGTTGAGATATGCATTTTCTGCGATAATCTTGGTGAGTCTCCTGTCAGAAGTATGCAGAATCATCGAGAACCCTCTTTTCGAGTTATTTAATGCGAGAAACACATTATCTCGTGTATTCACCACTCCACAGTACGTTTGACATGCAGAACCGGAAATATCTTGGCTTTCGTCGGGTTTCAAGCTGGGATATACATTTTCTACGATAATCTTGGTGAGACTTCTGTCAGAAGTATGCAGAATCATCTAGATCGACCGTTTCGAGCTACTTAATGCGAGATACACGTTTTCTGGTGTTTTCGCCACTCCACAGTGCGTTTGACATGCAGAACCGCAGATATCTTGGTTACGGTGGGATTCAAGCTGAGATATGCATTTTCTGCGATAATCTTGGTGAGACGTCAGTCAGAAGTATGCAGAATCATCTAGATCGCTCTTGTCGAGCTATTTAATGCAAAAAAACAAGTTTCCTGGTGTTTTTAACATTCCACAGTGCGTTTGATATGCAGAGCCGGCGATATCTTGATTTCCGTGGTGTTTCCAGTTGAGATATGCATTTTCTGCGATAATCTGGGTGAGTCTTCTGTCAGAAGTATGCAGAATCATCGAGATCCCTCATTTCGGGCTATTTAATGCGAGAAACACGTTATCTGGTGTTTTCACCACTCCACAGTGCGTTTGATATGCAGAACCGGCGACATCTTGGCTTTCGTCGGGTATCAAGCTGAGATATGCATTTTCTACGATAATCTTGGTGAGACTTCTATCAGTAGTATGCAGAATCATCGAGATCCCTCTTTTCGAGCTCTTTAATGCGAGAAACACGTTATCTGGTGTTTTCACTACTCCACAGTGCGTTTGATATGCAGACCCGGCGACATCGTGGCTTTCGTCGGGTATCAAGCTGAGATATGCATTTTCTACGATAATCTTGGCGAGACTTCTGTCAGAAGTATGCAGAATCATCGGGATCGCTCTTTTCGAGCTATTTAATGCGAGAAACACGTTATCTGGTGTTTTCACCACTCCACAGTGCGTTTGATATGCAGAACCGGCGACATCTTGGTTTTCGTCGGGGTTCAAGCTGAGATATGCATTTTCTGCGATAATCTTGGTGAGACATCAGTCAGAAGTATGCAGAATCATCGAGAACCCTCTTTTCGAGTTATTTAATGGGAGAAACACGTTATCTGGTGTATTCACCACTCCACAGTACGTTTGACATGCAGAACCGGAAATATCTTGGTTTCGGTTCGGGTTTCAAGCTGAGATATGCATTTTCTGCGATAATCTTGGTGAGACTTCAGTCAGAAGTATGCAGAGTCATCTAGATCGCTCGTTTCGAGCTACTTAATGCGAGAAACACGTTATCTGGTGTTCTCACCACTCCACAATGCGTTTGATATGCAGAACCGGCGATATCTGGGTTTTCGTGGGGTTTCAAGCTGAGATATGCATTTTCTGAGATAATCTTGGTGAGACCTCTGTCCGAAGTATGCAGAAACATCCAGATCGATCTTTTCGACCTATTTAATGCGAGAAACACGTTATCTGGTGTTTTCACCAGTCCACAGTGCGTTTGATATGCAGAACCAGCGATATCTTGGTTTTCGTGGGGTTTCAAGCTGAGATATGCATTTTTTACGATAATCATGGTGAGACTTCTGTCCGAAGTATGCAGAATCATCGAGATCGCACTTTTCGAGCTATTTAATGCGAGAAACACGATATCTGGTGTTTTCAGCACTCCACAGCGCGTACGATATGCAGAATCGGCGATATCTTGGTTTTCGTGGGGTTTCAAGCTGAGATATGCATTGTCTGCGATAATCTTGGTGAGACTTCTGTCCGAAGTGTGCAGAATCATCGAGATCGCTCTTTTCGAGCTATTTAATGCGAGAAACACGTTTTCTGGGGTTTTCATCACACCACAGTTCGTTGGATATGCAGAACCAGCGATATGTTGGCTTTCGTGGGGTTTCAAGCTGAGATATGCATTTTTTACGATAATCATGGTGAGACTTCTGTCCGAAGTATGCAGAATCATCGAGATCGCACTTTTCGAGCTATTTAATGCGAGAAACACGTTATCTGGTGTTTTCACCACTCCACAGTGCGTATGATATGCAGAACCGGCGATATCTTGGTTTTCGTGGGGTTTCAAGCTGAGATATGAATTATCTGCGATAATCTTGGTGAGACTTCTGTCCGAAGTGTGCAGAACCATCGAGATCGCTCTTTTCGAGGGATTTAATGCGAGAAACAAGTTATCTGGAGTTTTCACCACTCCACAGTGCGTTTGATATGCAGAACCGGCGATATCTTGGTTTTCGTGGGGTTTCAAGCTGAGATATGCATTTTCTGCGATAATCTTGGTGAGACTTCTGTCCGAAGTATGCAGAATCATCGAGATCGCACTTTTCGAGCTATTTAATGCGAGAAACACGATATCTGGTGTTTTCAACATTCCACAGTGCGTCTGATATGCAGAACCGACGATATCTTGGTTTTCGTGGGGTTTCCAGCTGAGATATGCATTTTCTGCGATAATCTTGGTGAGTGTTCTGTCAGAAGTGTGCAGAATCATCGATATCGCTCTTTTCGAGCTATTTAATGCGAGAAACACGTTTTCTGGTGTTTTCACCACTCCACAGTACGTTTGATGTGCAGAACCGGCGACATCTTGATTTTCGTGAGGTTTCAAGCTGAGATATGCATTTTCTGCGATAATATTGGTGAGACTTCTGTCCGAAGTATGCAGAACCATCGATATCGCTATTTTCGAGCTATTTTTTGCAAAAAAACAAGTTTTCTTGTGTTTTGACCACTCCACAGTTCGTTTGATATGTAGAGCCGCCGATAGCTTGGTTTTCGTGGGGTTTCCAGCTGAAATATGCATTTTCTGCGATAATCTTGCTGATTCATCTATGAGAAGTATGCAGAATCATCGAGAACGCTCTTTTCGAGTTAGTTAATACGAGAAACACGTTTTCTGGTGTTTTCAACATTCCACAGTGCGTCTGATATGCAGAACCGACGATATCTTGGTTTTCGTGGGGTTTCCAGCTGAGATATGCATTTTCTGCGATAATCTTGGTGAGTGTTCTGTCAGAAGTATGCAGAATCATCGAGATCGCTCGTTTCGAGCTATTTAATGCGAGAAACACGTTATTTGGTTGTTTTCACCACTCCACAGTGCGTTTGATATGCAGAACCGGCGACATCTTGGATTTCGTCGGGTTTCAAGATGAGATATGCATTTTCTGCGATAATCTTGGGGAGTGTTCTGTCAGAAGTATGCAGAACCTTCGAGAACGCTCTTTTCGAGCTACTTAATGCAAGAAACACGTTTTCTGGTGTTTTCACGGCTCCACAGTACGTTTGATGTGCAGAACCGCAGATATCTTGGTTTTCGTGAGGTTTCAAGCTGAGATATGCATTTTCTGCGATAATCTTGGTGAGACCTCTGTCCGAAGTATGTAGAAACATCGAGATCGCACTTTTCGAGTTATTTAATGCGACAATCACGTTATCTGGTGTTTTCACCACTCCACAGTGCGTTTGATATGCAGAACCAGCGAAATCTTGGTTTTCGTGGGGTTTCTAGCAGAGATATGCATTATCTGCGATAATCATGTTGAGACTTCTGTTAGAAGTATGCAGAATCTTCGAGATAGTACTTTTCGATCTATTTTATGCGAGAAACACGTTTTCTGGGGTTTTCACCACTGCACAGTTCGTTGGATATGCAGAACAGGAGATATCTTGGTTTTCGTGGGGTTTCAAGCTGAGATATGCACTTTTTACGAAAATCTTGGTGAGACTTCTGTCCGAAGTATGCTTGATCATCGAGATCGCTCTATTCGAACTATTTAATGCGACAAAACGTTATCTGGTGTTTTCAGCACTCCACAGTGCGTTTGATATGCAGAACCAGCGATATCTCAGTTTTCGTGGGGTTTCCAGCTGAGATATGCATTTTCTGAGATAATCTTGGTGAGACCTCTGTCCGAAGTATGCAGAAACATCGAGATCGCTCTTTTCGACCTATTTAATGCGAGAAACACGTTATCTGGTGTTTTCACCAGTCCACAGTGCGTTTGATATGCAGAACCAGCGATATATTGGTTTTCGTGGGGTTTCAAGCTGAGATATGCATTGTTTACGATAATCATGGTGAGACTTCTGTCCGAAGTATGCAGAATCATCGAGATCGCACTTTTCGAGCTATTTAATGCGAGAAACACGATATCTGGTGTTTTCAGCAATCCACAGTGCGTATGATATGCAGAACCGGCGATATCTTGGTTTTCGTGGGGTTTCAAGCTGAGATATGCATTGTCTGCGATAATCTTGGTGAGACTTCTGTCAGAAGTATGCAGAATCATCGGGATCGCTCTTTTCGAGCTATTTAACGCGAGAGACACGTTTTCTGGGGTTTTCCCCACTCCACAGTTCGTTGGATATGCAGAACAGTCGATATCTTGGTTTTCGTGGGGTTCCAAGCTGAGATATGCATTTTCTAGGATAATCTTGGTGAGACTTCTGTCCGAAGTATGCTGAATCATCTAGATCGCTCTTTTCGAGCAATTTAATGCGAGAAACACGTTATCTGGTGTTTTCACCACTCCACAGTGCGTTTGATATGCAGAACCGGCGACATCTTGGCTGTCGTAGGGTATCAACCTGAGATATGCATTTTCTACGATAATCTTGGTGAGACTTCTGTCAGATGTATGCAGAATCATCGGGATCGCTCTTTTCGAGCTATTTAACGCGAGAGACACGTTTTCTGGGGTTTTCCCCACTCCACAGTTCGTTGGATATGCAGAACAGTCGATATCTTGGTTTTCGTGGGGTTTCAAGCTGAGATATGCACTTTTTACGATAATCTTGGTGAGACTTCTGTCCGAAGTATGCTTAATCATCGAGATCGCTCTATTCGAACTATTTAATGCGACAAAACGTTATCGGGTGTTTTCAGCACTCCACAGTGCGTTTGATATGCAGAACCAGCGATATCTCAGTTTTCGTGGGGTTTCCAGCTGAGATATGCATTTTTTTCGATAATCTTGGTGAGACTTCTGTCCGAAGTATGCTGAATCATCTAGATCGCTCTTTTCGAGCTATTTAATGCGAGAAACACGTTATCTGGTGTTTTCACCACTACACCGTGCGTTTGATATGCAGGACCGGCGACATCTTGGCTGTCGTAGGGTATCAAGCTGAGATATGCATTTTCTACGGTAATCTTGGTGAGACTTCTGTCCGAAGTATGCTGAATCATCTAGATCGCTCTTTTCGAGCTAGTTAATGCGAGAAACACGTTATCTGGTGTTTTCACCACTCCACAGCGCGTTTGATATGCAGAACCGGCCATATCTTGATTTTCGTGGTTTTTCCTGCTGAGATATGCATTTTCAGCGATAATCTTGGTGAGTCTTCTGTCAGAAGTATGCAGAATCATCCAGATCGCACATTTCGAGCTAGTTAATGCGAGAAACACGTTATCTGGTGTTTTCACCACTCCACAGTTCGTTGTATATGCAGAACAGGAGATATCTTGGTTTTCGTGGGGTTTCTAGCAGAGATATGCATTATCTGCGATAATCATGTTGAGACTTCTGTTAGAAGTATGCAGAATCTTCGAGATCGTACTTTTCGAGCTATTTTATGCGAGAAACACGTTTTCTGGGGTTTTCACCACTGCACAGTTCGTTGGATATGCAGAACAGGAGATATCTTGGTTTTCGTGGGTTTTCTAGCAGAGATATGCATTTTCTGCGATAATCATGGTGAGACTTCTGTTAGAAGTATGCAGAATCATCGAAATCGCACATTTCGAACTATTTAATGCGAGAAACACGTTGTCTGGTGTTTTCACCACTCCACAGTTGGTTTGATATGCAGAACCGGCGATATCTGGGTTTTCGTGGGGTTTCAAGCTGAGATATGCATTTTCTGAGATAATCTTGGTGAGACCTCTGTCCGAAGTATGCAGAAACATCGAGATCGCTCTTTTCGACCTATTTAATGCGAGAAACACGTTATCTGGTGTTTTCACCACTCCACAGTGCGTTTGATATGCAGAACCGGCGACATCGTGGATTTCGTCGGGTATCAAGCTGAGATATGCATTTTCTACGATAATCTTGGTGAGACTTCTGTCAGAAGTATGCAGAATAATCGAGAACCCTCTTTTCGAGTTATTTGATGCGAGAAACACGTTATCTGGTGTTTCACCATTCCACAGTGCGTTTAATATGCAGAACCGGCGATAACTTGAATTTCGTGGTGTTTCCAGTTGAGATATGCATTTTCTGCGATAATCTTGGTGAGTCTCCTGTCAGAAGTATGCAGAATCATCGAGAACCCTCTTTTCGAGTTATTTAATGCGAGAAACACATTATCTCGTGTATTCACCACTCCACAGTACGTTTGACATGCAGAACCGGAAATATCTTGGCTTTCGTCGGGTTTCAAGCTGGGATATACATTTTCTACGATAATCTTGGTGAGACTTCTGTCAGAAGTATGCAGAATCATCTAGATCGACCGTTTCGAGCTACTTAATGCGAGATACACGTTTTCTGGTGTTTTCGCCACTCCACAGTGCGTTTGACATGCAGAACCGCAGATATCTTGGTTACGGTGGGATTCAAGCTGAGATATGCATTTTCTGCGATAATCTTGGTGAGACGTCAGTCAGAAGTATGCAGAATCATCTAGATCGCTCTTGTCGAGCTATTTAATGCAAAAAAACAAGTTTCCTGGTGTTTTTAACATTCCACAGTGCGTTTGATATGCAGAGCCGGCGATATCTTGATTTCCGTGGTGTTTCCAGTTGAGATATGCATTTTCTGCGATAATCTGGGTGAGTCTTCTGTCAGAAGTATGCAGAATCATCGAGATCCCTCATTTCGGGCTATTTAATGCGAGAAACACGTTATCTGGTGTTTTCACCACTCCACAGTGCGTTTGATATGCAGAACCGGCGACATCTTGGCTTTCGTCGGGTATCAAGCTGAGATATGCATTTTCTACGATAATCTTGGTGAGACTTCTATCAGTAGTATGCAGAATCATCGAGATCCCTCTTTTCGAGCTCTTTAATGCGAGAAACACGTTATCTGGTGTTTTCACTACTCCACAGTGCGTTTGATATGCAGACCCGGCGACATCGTGGCTTTCGTCGGGTATCAAGCTGAGATATGCATTTTCTACGATAATCTTGGCGAGACTTCTGTCAGAAGTATGCAGAATCATCGGGATCGCTCTTTTCGAGCTATTTAATGCGAGAAACACGTTATCTGGTGTTTTCACCACTCCACAGTGCGTTTGATATGCAGAACCGGCGACATCTTGGTTTTCGTCGGGGTTCAAGCTGAGATATGCATTTTCTGCGATAATCTTGGTGAGACATCAGTCAGAAGTATGCAGAATCATCGAGAACCCTCTTTTCGAGTTATTTAATGGGAGAAACACGTTATCTGGTGTATTCACCACTCCACAGTACGTTTGACATGCAGAACCGGAAATATCTTGGTTTCGGTTCGGGTTTCAAGCTGAGATATGCATTTTCTGCGATAATCTTGGTGAGACTTCAGTCAGAAGTATGCAGAGTCATCTAGATCGCTCGTTTCGAGCTACTTAATGCGAGAAACACGTTATCTGGTGTTCTCACCACTCCACAATGCGTTTGATATGCAGAACCGGCGATATCTGGGTTTTCGTGGGGTTTCAAGCTGAGATATGCATTTTCTGAGATAATCTTGGTGAGACCTCTGTCCGAAGTATGCAGAAACATCGAGATCGCTCTTTTCGACCTATTTAATGCGAGAAACACGTTATCTGGTGTTTTCACCAGTCCACAGTGCGTTTGATATGCAGAACCAGCGATATCTTGGTTTTCGTGGGGTTTCAAGCTGAGATATGCATTTTTTACGATAATCATGGTGAGACTTCTGTCCGAAGTATGCAGAATCATCGAGATCGCACTTTTCGAGCTATTTAATGCGAGAAACACGATATCTGGTGTTTTCAGCACTCCACAGCGCGTACGATATGCAGAATCGGCGATATCTTGGTTTTCGTGGGGTTTCAAGCTGAGATATGCATTGTCTGCGATAATCTTGGTGAGACTTCTGTCCGAAGTGTGCAGAATCATCGAGATCGCTCTTTTCGAGCTATTTAATGCGAGAAACACGTTTTCTGGGGTTTTCATCACACCACAGTTCGTTGGATATGCAGAACCAGCGATATGTTGGCTTTCGTGGGGTTTCAAGCTGAGATATGCATTTTTTACGATAATCATGGTGAGACTTCTGTCCGAAGTATGCAGAATCATCGAGATCGCACTTTTCGAGCTATTTAATGCGAGAAACACGTTATCTGGTGTTTTTACCACTCCACAGTGCGTATGATATGCAGAACCGGCGATATCTTGGTTTTCGTGGGGTTTCAAGCTGAGATATGAATTATCTGCGATAATCTTGGTGAGACTTCTGTCCGAAGTGTGCAGAACCATCGAGATCGCTCTTTTCGAGCGATTTAATGCGAGAAACAAGTTATCTGGAGTTTTCACCACTCCACAGTGCGTTTGATATGCAGAACCGGCGATATCTTGGTTTTCGTGGGGTTTCAAGCTGAGATATGCATTTTCTGCGATAATCTTGGTGAGACTTCTGTCCGAAGTATGCAGAATCATCGAGATCGCACTTTTCGAGCTATTTAATGCGAGAAACACGATATCTGGTGTTTTCAGCACTCCACAGTGCGTACGATATGCAGAATCGGCGATATCTTGGTTTTCGTGGGGTTTCAAGCTGAGATCTGCATTTTCTGCGATAATCTTGGTGAGACTGCTGTCCGAAGTGTGCAGAATCATCGATATCGCTCTTTTCGAGCTATTTAATGCGAGAAACACGTTTTCTGGTGTTTTCACCACTCCACAGTACGTTTGATGTGCAGAACCGGCGACATCTTGATTTTCGTGAGGTTTCAAGCTGAGATATGCATTTTCTGCGATAATATTGGTGAGACTTCTGTCCGAAGTATGCAGAACCATCGATATCGCTATTTTCGAGCTATTTTTTGCAAAAAAACAAGTTTTCTTGTGTTTTGACCACTCCACAGTGCGTTTGATATGTAGAGCCGCCGATAGCTTGGTTTTCGTGGGGTTTCCAGCTGAAATATGCATTTTCTGCGATAATCTTGCTGATTCATCTATGAGAAGTATGCAGAATCATCGAGAACGCTCTTTTCGAGTTAGTTAATACGAGAAACACGTTTTCTGGTGTTTTCAACATTCCACAGTGCGTCTGATATGCAGAACCGACGATATCTTGGTTTTCGTGGGGTTTCCAGCTGAGATATGCATTTTCTGCGATAATCTTGGTGAGTGTTCTGTCAGAAGTATGCAGAATCATCGAGATCGCTCGTTTCGAGCTATTTAATGCGAGAAACACGTTATTTGGTTGTTTTCACCACTCCACAGTGCGTTTGATATGCAGAACCGGCGACATCTTGGATTTCGTCGGGTTTCAAGATGAGATATGCATTTTCTGCGATAATCTTGGGGAGTGTTCTGTCAGAAGTATGCAGAACCTTCGAGAACGCTCTTTTCGAGCTACTTAATGCAAGAAACACGTTTTCTGGTGTTTTCACGGCTCCACAGTACGTTTGATGTGCAGAACCGCAGATATCTTGGTTTTCGTGAGGTTTCAAGCGGAGATATGCATTTTCTGCGATAATCTTGGTGAGACCTCTGTCCGAAGTATGTAGAAACATCGAGATCGCACTTTTCGAGTTATTTAATGCGACAATCACGTTATCTGGTGTTTTCACCACTCCACAGTGCGTTTGATATGCAGAACCAGCGAAATCTTGGTTTTCGTGGGGTTTCTAGCAGAGATATGCATTATCTGCGATAATCATGTTGAGACTTCTGTTAGAAGTATGCAGAATCTTCGAGATCGTACTTTTCGAGCTATTTTATGCGAGAAACACGTTTTCTGGGGTTTTCACCACTGCACAGTTCGTTGGATATGCAGAACAGGAGATATCTTGGTTTTCGTGGGGTTTCAAGCTGAGATATGCACTTTTTACGAAAATCTTGGTGAGACTTCTGTCCGAAGTATGCTTAATCATCGAGATCGCTCTATTCGAACTATTTAATGCGACAAAACGTTATCTGGTGTTTTCAGCACTCCACAGTGCGTTTGATATGCAGAACCAGCGATATCTCAGTTTTCGTGGGGTTTCCAGCTGAGATATGCATTTTCTGAGATAATCTTGGTGAGACCTCTGTCCGAAGTATGCAGAAACATCGAGATCGCTCTTTTCGACCTATTTAATGCGAGAAACACGTTATCTGGTGTTTTCACCAGTCCACAGTGCGTTTGATATGCAGAACCAGCGATATCTTGGTTTTCGTGGGGTTTCAAGCTGAGATATGCATTTTTTACGATAATCATGGTGAGACTTCTGTCCGAAGTATGCAGAATCATCGAGATCGCACTTTTCGAGCTATTTAATGCGAGAAACACGATATCTGGTGTTTTCAGCAATCCACAGTGCGTATGATATGCAGAACCGGCGATATCTTGGTTTTCGTGGGGTTTCAAGCTGAGATATGCATTGTCTGCGATAATCTTGGTGAGACTTCTGTCAGAAGTATGCAGAATCATCGGGATCGCTCTTTTCGAGCTATTTAACGCGAGAGACACGTTTTCTGGGGTTTTCCCCACTCCACAGTTCGTTGGATATGCAGAACAGTCGATATCTTGGTTTTCGTGGGGTTCCAAGCTGAGATATGCATTTTCTAGGATAATCTTGGTGAGACTTCTGTCCGAAGTATGCTGAATCATCTAGATCGCTCTTTTCGAGCAATTTAATGCGAGAAACACGTTATCTGGTGTTTTCACCACTCCACAGTGCGTTTGATATGCAGAACCGGCGACATCTTGGCTGTCGTAGGGTATCAAGCTGAGATATGCATTTTCTACGATAATCTTGGTGAGACTTCTGTCAGAAGTATGCAGAATCATCGGGATCGCTCTTTTCGAGCTATTTAACGCGAGAGACACGTTTTCTGGGGTTTTCCCCACTCCACAGTTCGTTGGATATGCAGAACAGTCGATATCTTGGTTTTCGTGGGGTTTCAAGCTGAGATATGCACTTTTTACGATAATCTTGGTGAGACTTCTGTCCGAAGTATGCTTAATCATCGAGATCGCTCTATTCGAACTATTTAATGCGACAAAACGTTATCGGGTGTTTTCAGCACTCCACAGTGCGTTTGATATGCAGAACCAGCGATATCTCAGTTTTCGTGGGGTTTCCAGCTGAGATATGCATTTTTTTCGATAATCTTGGTGAGACTTCTGTCCGAAGTATGCTGAATCATCTAGATCGCTCTTTTCGAGCTATTTAATGCGAGAAACACGTTATCTGGTGTTTTCACCACTACACCGTGCGTTTGATATGCAGGACCGGCGACATCTTGGCTGTCGTAGGGTATCAAGCTGAGATATGCATTTTCTACGGTAATCTTGGTGAGACTTCTGTCCGAAGTATGCTGAATCATCTAGATCGCTCTTTTCGAGCTAGTTAATGCGAGAAACACGTTATCTGGTGTTTTCACCACTCCACAGCGCGTTTGATATGCAGAACCGGCGATATCTTGATTTTCGTGGTTTTTCCTGCTGAGATATGCATTTTCAGCGATAATCTTGGTGAGTCTTCTGTCAGAAGTATGCAGAATCATCCAGATCGCTCATTTCGAGCTAGTTAATGCGAGAAACACGTTATCTGGTGTTTTCACCACTCCACAGTTCGTTGTATATGCAGAACAGGAGATATCTTGGTTTTCGTGGGGTTTCTAGCAGAGATATGCATTATCTGCGATAATCATGTTGAGACTTCTGTTAGAAGTATGCAGAATCTTCGAGATCGTACTTTTCGAGCTATTTTATGCGAGAAACACGTTTTCTGGGGTTTTCACCACTGCACAGTTCGTTGGATATGCAGAACAGGAGATATCTTGGTTTTCGTGGGTTTTCTAGCAGAGATATGCATTTTCTGCGATAATCATGGTGAGACTTCTGTTAGAAGTATGCAGAATCATCGAAATCGCACATTTCGAACTATTTAATGCGAGAAACACGTTGTCTGGTGTTTTCACCACTCCACAGTTGGTTTGATATGCAGAACCGGCGATATCTGGGTTTTCGTGGGGTTTCAAGCTGAGATATGCATTTTCTGAGATAATCTTGGTGAGACCTCTGTCCGAAGTATGCAGAAACATCGAGATCGCTCTTTTCGACCTATTTAATGCGAGAAACACGTTATCTGGTGTTTTCACCAGTCCACAGTGCGTTTGATATGCAGAACCAGCGATATCTTGGTTTTCGTGGGGTTTCAAGCTGAGATATGCATTTTTTACGATAATCATGGTGAGACTTCTGTCCGAAGTATGCAGAATCATCGAGATCGCACTTTTCGAGCTATTTAATGCGAGAAACACGATATCTGGTGTTTTCAGCACTCCACAGTGCGTACGATATGCAGAATCGGCGATATCTTGGTTTTCGTGGGGTTTCAAGCTGAGATATGCATTGTCTGCGATAATCTTGGTGAGACTTCTGTCCGAAGTGTGCAGAATCATCGAGATCGCTCTTTTCGAGCTATTTAATGCGAGAAACACGTTTTCTGGGGTTTTCATCACACCACAGTTCGTTGGATATGCAGAACCAGCGATATCTTGGCTTTCGTGGGGTTTCAAGCTGAGATATGCATTTTTTACGATAATCATGGTGAGACTTCTGTCCGAAGTATGCAGAATCATCGAGATCGCACTTTTCGAGCTATTTAATGCGAGAAACACGATATCTGGTGTTTTCAGCAATCCACAGTGCGTATGATATGCAGAATCGGCGATATCTTGGTTTTCGTGGGGTTTCAAGCTGAGATATGCATTGTCTGCGATAATCTTGGTGAGACTTCTGTCCGAAGTATGCAGAATCTTCGAGATCGCTCTTTTCGAGCTATTTGATGCGAGAAACACGTTATCTGGTGTTTTCAACACTCCACAGTGCGTTTGATATGCAGAACCAGCGATATCTCAGTTTTCGTGGGGTTTCAAGCTGAGATATGCATTTTTTACGATAATCTTGGTGAGACTTCTGTCCGAAGTATGCTGAAACATCTAGATCGCTCTTTTCGAGCTATTTAATGCGAGAAACACGTTATCTGGTGTTTTCACCACTCCACAGTGCGTTTGATATGCAGAACCGGCGACATCTTGGCTGTCGTAGGGTATCAAGCTGAGATATGCATTTTCTACGATAATCATGGTGAGACTTCTGTCAGAAGTATGCAGAATCATCGGGATCGCTCTTTTCGAGCTATTTAACGCGAGAGACACGTTTTCTGGGGGTTACCCCACTCCACAGTTCGTTGGATATGCAGAACAGTCGATATCTTGGTTTTCGTGGGGTTTCAAGCTGAGATATGCACTTTTTACGATAATCTTGGTGAGACTTCTGTCCGAAGTATGCTTAATCATCGAGATCGCTCTATTCGAACTATTTAATGCGACAAAACGTTATCTGGTGTTTTCAGCACTCCACAGTGCGTTTGATATGCAGAACCAGCGATATCTCAGTTTTCGTGGGGTTTCCAGCTGTGATATGCATTTTTTTCGATAATCTTGGTGAGACTTCTGTCCGAAGTATGCAGAATCATCGAGATCGCTCTTTTCGAGCTATTTAATGCGAGAAACACGTTATCTGGCGTTTCCACCACTCCACAGAGCGTTTGATATGCAGTACCATCGATATCTTGGTTTTCGTGGGGTTTCAAGCTGTGATATGCATTTTCAAGGATAATCTTGGTGAGACTTCTGTCCGAAGTATGCTGAATCATCTAGATCGCTCTTTTCGAGCTATTTAATGCGAGAAACACGTTATCTGGTGATTTCACCACTACACCGTGCGTTTGATATGCAGGACCGGCGACATCTTGGCTGTCGTAGGGTATCAAGCTGAGATATGCATTTTCTACGATAATCTTTGTGAGACTTCTGTCAGAAGTATGCAGAATCATCAGGATCGCTCTTTTCGAACTATTTAATGCGAGAGACACGTTTTCTGGGGTTTTCACCACTCCGCAGTTCTTTGGATATGCAGAACAGGAGATATCTTGGTTTGCGTGGGGTTTCAAGCAGAGATATGCATTTTCTGCGATAATCTCGGTGAGACTTCTGTTAGAAGTATGCAGAATCATCGAGATCGCTCTTTTCGATCTATTTAATGCGAGAAACACGTTATCTGGTGTTTTCACCAATCCACAGTGCGTTTGATATGCAGTACCATCGATATCTTGGTTTTCGTGGGGTTTCAAGCTGAGATATGCATTTTCTAGGATAATCTTGGTGAGACTTCTGTCCGAAGTATGCAGAATCATCGGGATCGCTCTTTTCGAGCTATTAAATGCGAGAAACACGTTTTCTGGGGTTTTCACCACTCCACAGTTCGTAGGATATGCAGAACAGGAGATATCTTAATTTTCGTGGTTTTTCCAGCTGAGATATGCATTTTCAGCGATAATCTTGGTGAGTCTTCTGTCAGAAGTATGCAGAATCTTCGAGATCGCTCATTTCGAGCTAGTTAATGCGAGAAACACGTTATCTGGTGTTTTCACCACTCCACAGCGCGTTTGATATGCAGAACCGGCGATATCTTGATTTTCGTGGTTTTTCCTGCTGAGATATGCATTTTCAGCGATAATCTTGGGGAGTCTTCTGTCAGAAGTATGCAGAATCATCGAGATCGCTCATTTCGAGCTAGTTAATGCGAGAAACACGTTATCTGGTGTTTTCACCACTCCACAGTTCGTTGTATATGCAGAACAGGAGATATCTTGGTTTTCGTGGGGTTTCTAGCAGAGATATGCATTTTCTGAGATAATCTTGGCGAGACCTCTGTCCCAAGTATGCAGAAACATCGAGATCGCTCTTTTCGACCTATTTAATGCGGAAACTCGTTATCTGGTGTTTTCACCACTCCACAGTGCGTTTGATATGCAGAACCAGCGATATGTTGGTTTTCGTGGGGTTTCAAGCTGAGATATGCATTTTTTACGATAATCATGGTGAGACTTCTGTCCGAAGGATGCAGAATCATCGAGATCGCACTTTTCGAGCTATTTAATGCGAGAAACACGATATCTGGTGTTTTCAGCAATCCACAGTGCGTACGATATGCAGAACCGGCGATATCTTGGTTTTCGTGGGGTTTCAAGCTGAGATATGCATTGTCTGCGATAATCTTGGTGAGTCTTCTGTCAGAAGTATGCAGAATCTTCGAGATCGCTCATTTCGAGCTAGTTAATGCGAGAAACACGTTATCTGGTGTTTTCACCACTCCACAGTGCGTTTGATATGCAGAACCAGCGATATGTTGGTTTTCGTGGGGTTTCAAGCTGAGATATGCATTTTTTACGATATTCTTGGTGAGTCTTCTGTCAGAAGTAAGCAGAATCTTCGAGATCGCTCATTTCGAGCTAGTTAATGCGAGAAACACGTTATCTGGTGTTTTCACCACTCCACAGCGCGTTTGATATGCAGAACCGGCGATATCTTGATTTTCGTGGTTTTTCCTGCTGAGATATGCATTTTCAGCGATAATCTTGGGGAGTCTTCTGTCAGAAGTATGCAGAATCAAAGAGATCGCTCATTTCGAGCTAGTTAATGCGAGAAACACGTTATCTGGTGTTTTCACCACTCCACAGTTCGTTGTATATGCAGAACAGGAGATATCTTGGTTTTCGTGTGGTTTCTAGCAGAGATATGCATTATCTGCGATAATCATGTTGAGACTTCTGTTAGAAGTATGCAGAATCTTCGAGATCGTACATTTCGAGCTATTTTATGCGAGAAACACGTTTTCTGGGGTTTTCACCACTGCACAGTTCGTTGGATATGCAGAACAGGAGATATCTTGGTTTTCGTGGGGTTTCAAGCTGAGATATGCATTTTCTGAGATAATCTTGGTGAGACCTCTGTCCGAAGTATGCAGAAACATCGAGATCGCTCTTTTCGACCTATTTAATGCGAGAAACACGTTATCTGGTGTTTTCACCAGTCCACAGTGCGTTTGATATGCAGAACTTGCGATATCTAGGTTTTCTTGGGGGTTCAAGCTGAGATATGCATTTTTTACGATAATCATGGTGAGACTTCTGTCCGAAGTATGCAGAATCATCGAGATCGCACTTTTCGAGCTATTTAATGCGAGAAACACGATATCTGGTGTTTTCAGCACTCCACAGTGCGTACGATATGCCGAACCGGCGATATCTTGGTTTTCGTGGGGTTTCAAGCTGAGATATGCATTGTCTGCGATAATCTTGGTGAGACTTCTGTCCGAAGTGTGCAGAATCATCGAGATCGCTCTTTTCGAGCTATTTAATGCGAGAAACACGTTTTCTGGGGTTTTCACCACACCACAGTTCGTTGGATATGCAGAACCAGCGATATCTTGGTTTTCGTGGGGTTTCAAGCTGAGATATGCATTTTCTAGGATAATCTTGGTGAGACTTCTGTCCGAAGTATGCAGAATCATCGAGATCGCACTTTTCGAGCTATTTAATGCGAGAAACACGATATCTGGTGTTTTCAGCACTCCACAGTGCGTACGATATGCAGAACCGGCGATATCTTGGTTTTCGTGGGGTTTCAAGCTGAGATATGCATTTTCTGCGATAATCTCGGTGAGACTTCTGTTAGAAGTATGCAGAATCATCGAGATCGCTCTTTTCGATCTATTTAATGCGAGAAACACGTTATCTGGTGTTTTCACCAATCCACAGTGCGTTTGATATGCAGTACCATCGATATCTTGGTTTTCGTGGGGTTTCAAGCTGAGATATGCATTTTCTAGGATAATCTTGGTGAGACTTCTGTCCGAAGTATGCTGAATCATCTAGATCGCTCTTTTCGAGCTAGTTAATGCGAGAAACTCGTTATCTGGCGTTTTTACCACTCAACAGTGCGTATGATATGCAGAACGGACGATATCTTGGTTTTCGTGGGGCTTCAAGCTCAGATATGCATTTTCTGCGATAATCTTGGTGAGACTTCTGTCCGAAGTATGCAGAATCATCGGGATCGCTCTTTTCGAACTATTTAATGCGAGAGACACGTTTTCTGGGGTTTTCACCACTCCGCAGTTCTTTGGATATGCAGAACAGGAGATATCTTGGGTTGCGTGGGGTTTCAAGCAGAGATATGCATTTTCTGCGATAATCTCGGTGAGACTTCTGTTAGAAGTATGCAGAATCATCGAGATCGCTCTTTTCGATCTATTTAATGCGTGAAACACGTTATCTGGTGTTTTCACCAATCCACAGTGCGTTTGATATGCAGTACCATCGATATCTTGGTTTTCGTGGGGTTTCAAGCTGAGATATGCATTTTCTAAGATAATCTTGGTGAGACTTCTGTCCGAAGTATGCTGAATCATCTAGATCGCTCTTTTCGAGCTAGTTAATGCGAGAAACTCGTTATCTGGCGTTTTTACCACTCAACAGTGCGTATGATATGCAGAACGGACGATATCTTGGTTTTCGTGGGGCTTCAAGCTCAGATATGCATTTTCTGCGATAATCTTGGTGAGACTTCTGTCCGAAGTATGCAGAATCATCGGGATCGCTCTTTTCGAGCTATTAAATGCGAGAAACACGTTTTCTGGGGTTTTCACCACTCCACAGTTCGTAGGATATGCAGAACAGGAGATATCTTAATTTTCGTGGTTTTTCCAGCTGAGATATGCATTTTCAGCGATAATCTTGGTGAGTCTTCTGTCAGAAGTATGCAGAATCTTCGAGATCGCTCATTTCGAGCTAGTTAATGCGAGAAACACGTTATCTGGTGTTTTCACCACTCCACAGCGCGTTTGATATGCAGAACCGGCGATATCTTGATTTTCGTGGTTTTTCCTGCTGAGATATGCATTTTCAGCGATAATCTTGGGGAGTCTTCTGTCAGAAGTATGCAGAATCAAAGAGATCGCTCATTTCGAGCTAGTTAACGCGAGAAACACGTTATCTGGTGTTTTCACCACTCCACAGTTCGTTGTATATGCAGAACAGGAGATATCTTGGTTTTCGTGTGGTTTCTAGCAGAGATATGCATTATCTGCGATAATCATGTTAAGACTTCTGTTAGAAGTATGCAGAATCTTCGAGATCGTACATTTCGAGCTATTTTATGCGAGAAACACGTTTTCTGGGGTTTTCACCACTGCACAGTTCGTTGGATATGCAGAACAGGAGATATCTTGGTTTTCGTGGGTTTTCTAGCAGAGATATGCATTTTCTGCGATAATCATGGTGAGACTTCTGTTAGAAGTATGCAGAATCATCGAGATCGCACATTTCGAACTATTTAATGCGAGAAACACGTTGTCTGGTGTTTTCACCACTCCACAGTTGGTTTGTTATGCAGAACCGGCATATCTGGGTTTTCGTGGGGTTTCAAGCTGAGATATGCATTTTCTGAGATAATCTTGGTGAGACCTCTGTCCGAAGTATGCAGAAACATCGAGATCGCTCTTTTCGACCTATTTAATGCGAGAAACACGTTATCTGGTGTTTTCACCAGTCCACAGTGCGTTTGATATGCAGAACTTGCGATATCTTGGTTTTCTTGGGGGTTCAAGCTGAGATATGCATTTTTTACGATAATCATGGTGAGACTTCTGTCCGAAGTATGCAGAATCATCGAGATCGCACTTTTCGTGCTATTTAATGCGAGAAACACGGTATCTGGTGTTTTCAGCACTCCACAGTGCGTACGATATGCCGAACCGGCGATATCTTGGTTTTCGTGGGGTTTCAAGCTGAGATATGCATTGTCTGCGATAATCTTGGTGAGACTTCTGTCCGAAGTATGCAGAACCATCGGGATCGCTCTTTTCGAGCTATTAAATGCGAGAAACACGTTTTCTGGGGTTTTCACCACTCCACAGTTCGTAGGATATGCAGAACAGGAGATATCTTAATTTTCGTGGTTTTTCCAGCTGAGATATGCATTTTCAGCGATAATCTTGGTGAGTCTTCTGTCAGAAGTATGCAGAATCTTCGAGATCGCTCATTTCGAGCTAGTTAATGCGAGAAACACGTTATCTGGTGTTTTCACCACTCCACAGTGCGTTTGATATGCAGAACCGGCGACATCTTGGCTGTCGTAGGGTATCAAGCTGAGATATGCATTTTCTACGATAATCTTGGTGAGTCTTCTGTCAGAAGTAAGCAGAATTTTCGAGATAGCTCATTTCGAGCTAGTTAATGCGAGAAACACGTTATCTGGTGTTTTCACCACTCCACAGTTCGTTGTATATGCAGAACAGGAGATATCTTGGTTTTCGTGGGGTTTCTAGCAGAGATGTGCATTATCTGCGATAATCATGTTGAGACTTCTGTTAGAAGTATGCAGAATCTTCGAGATCGTACATTTCGAGCTATTTTATGCGAGAAACACGTTTTCTGGGGTTTTCACCACTGCACAGTTCGTTGGATATGCAGAACAGGAGATATCTTGGTTTTCGTGGGTTTTCTAGCAGAGATATGCATTTTCTGCGATAATCATGGTGTGACTTCTGTTAGAAGTATGCAGAATCATCGAGATCGCACATTTCGAACTATTTAATGCGAGAAACACGTTGTCTGGTGTTTTCACCACTCCACAGTTGGATTGATATGCAGAACCGGCGATATCTGGGTTTTCGTGGGGTTTCAAGCTGAGATATGCAGTTTCTGAGATAATCTTGGTGAGACCTCTGTCCGAAGTATGCAGAAACATCGAGATCGCTCTTTTCGACCTATTTAATGCGAGAAACACGTTATCTGGTGTTTTCACCAGTCCACAGTGCGTTTGATGTGCAGAAACAGCGATATCTTGGTTTTCGTGGGGTTTCAAGCTGAGATATGCATTTTTTACGATAATCATGGTGAGACTTCTGTCCGAAGTATGCAGAATCATCGAGATCGCACTTTTCGAGCTATTTAATGCGAGAAACACGATATCTGGTGTTTTCAGCACTCCACAGTGCGTACGATATGCAGAACCGGCGATATCTTGGTTTTCGTGGGGTTTCAAGCTGAGATATGCATTGTCTGCGATAATCTTGGTGAGACTTCTGTCCGAAGTGTGCAGAATCATCGAGATCGCTCTTTTCGAGCTATTTAATGCGAGAAACACGTTTTCTGGGGTTTTCACCACACCACAGTTCGTTGGATATGCAGAACCAGCGATATCTTGGTTTTCGTGGGGTTTCAAGCTGAGATATGCATTTTTTACGATAATCATGGTGAGACTTTTGTCCGAAGTATGCAGAATCATCGAGATCGCACTTTTCGAGCTATTTAATGCGAGAAACACGATATCTGGTGTTTTCAGCACTCCACAGTGCGTACGATATGCAGAACCGGCGATATCTTGGTTTTCGTGGGGTTTCAAGCTGAGATATGCATTGACTGCGATAATCTTGGTGAGACTTCTGTCCGAAGTGTGCAGAATCATCGAGATCGCTCTTTTCGAGCTATTTAATGCGAGAAACACGTTTTCTGGGGTTTTCACGACACCACAGTTCGTTGGATATGCAGAACCAGCGATATCTTGGTTTTCGTGGGGTTTCAAGCTGAGATATGGATTTTTTACGATAATCATGGTGAGACTTTTGTCCGAAGTATGCAGAATCATCGAGATCGCAGTTTTCGAGCAATTTAATGCGAGAAACACGATATCTGGTGTTTTCAGCACTCCACAGTGCGTACGATATGCAGAACCGGCGATATCTTGATTTTCGTGGTTTTTCCTGCTGAGATATGCATTTTCAGCGATAATCTTGGGGAGTCTTCTGTCAGAAGTATGCAGAATCATCGAGATCGCTCATTTCGAGCTAGTTAATGCGAGAAACACGTTTTCTGGGGTTTTCACCACTGCACAGTTCGTTGGATATGCAGAACAGGAGATATCTTGGTTTTCGTGGGTTTTCTAGCAGAGATATGCATTTTCTGCGATAATCATGGTGAGACTTCTGTTAGAAGTTTGCAGAATCATCGAGATCGCACATTTCGAACTATTTAATGCGAGAAACACGTTGTCTGGTGTTTTCACCACTCCACAGTTGGTTTGATATGCAGAACCGGCGATATCTGGGTTTTCGTGGGGTTTCAAGCTGAGATATGCATTTTCTGAGATAATCTTGGTGAGACCTCTGTCCGAAGTATGCAGAAACTTCAAGATCGCTCTTTTCGACCTATTTAATGCGAGAAACACGTTATCTGGTGTTTTCACCAGTCCACAGTGCGTTTGATATGCAGAACCAGCGATATCTTGGTTTTCGTGGGGTTTCAAGCTGAGATATGCATTTTTTACGATAATCATGGTGAGACTTCTGTCCGAAGTATGCAGAATCATCGAGATCGCACTTTTCGAGCTATTTAATGCGAGAAACACGATATCTGGTGTTTTCAGCAATCCACAGTGCGTATGATATGCAGAACCGGCGATATCTTGGTTTTCGTGGGGTTTCAAGCTGAGATATGCATTGTCTGCTATAATCTTGGTGAGACTTCTGTCCGAAGTATGCAGAAACATCGAGATCGCTCTTTTCGACCTATTTAATGCGAGAAACACGTTATCTGGTGTTTTCACCACTCCACAGTGCGTTTGATATGCAGAACCAGCGATATCTTGGTTTTCGTGGGGTTTCAAGATGAGATATGCATTTTTTACGATAATCATGGTGAGACTTCTGTCCGAAGTATGCAGAATCATCGAGATCGCACTTTTCGAGCTATTTAATGCGAGAAACACGATATCTGGTGTTTTCAGCACTCCACAGTGCGTACGATATGCAGAACCGGCGATATCTTGGTTTTCATGGGGTTTCAAGCTGAGATATGCATTGTCTGCGATAATCTTGGTGAGACTTCTGTCCGAAGTGTGCAGAATCATCGAGATCGCTCTTTTCGAGCTATTTAATGCGAGAAACACGTTTTCTGGGGTTTTCACCACACCACAGTTCGTTGGATATGCAGAACAGGTGATATCTTGGTTTTCGAGGGGTTTCAAGCTGAGATATGCATTTTCTGCGATTAACTTGGGGAGGCTTCTGTCCGAAGTATGCTGAATCATCGAGATCGCACTTCTCGAGCTAGTTAATGCGAGAAAAACCTTATCTGGTGTTTTCACCACCCCACAGTGCGTTTGATATGCAGAACCGGCGATATCTGGGTTTTCGTGGGGTTTCAAGCTGAGATATGCATTTTGTGCGATAATCTTGGTGAGACCTCTGTCCGAAGTATGCAGAAACATCGAGATCGCTCTTTTCGACCTATTTAATGCGAGAAACACGTTATCTGGTGTTTTCACCACTCCACAGTTGGTTTGATATGCAGAACCGGCGATATCTGGGTTTTCGTGGGGTTTCAAGCTGAGATATGCATTGTCTGCGATAATCTTGGTGAGACTTCTGTCCGAAGTATGCAGAACCATCGGGATCGCTCTTTTCGAGCTATTAAATGCGAGAAACACGTTTTCTGGGGTTTTCACCCCTCCACAGTTCGTAGGATATGCAGAACAGGAGATATCTTAATTTTCGTGGTTTTTCCAGCTGAGATATGCATTTTCAGCGATAATCTTGGTGAGTCTTCTGTCAGAAGTATGCAGAATCTTCGAGATCGCTCATTTCGAGCTAGTTAATGCGAGAAACACGTTATCTGGTGTTTTCACCACTCCACAGTGCGTTTGATATGCAGAACCGGCGACATCTTGGCTGTCGTAGGGTATCAAGCTGAGATATGCATTTTCTACGATAATCTTGGTGAGTCTTCTGTCAGAAGTAAGCAGAATTTTCGAGATCGCTCATTTCGAGCTAGTTAATGCGAGAAACACGTTATCTGGTGTTTTCACCACTCCACAGTTCGTTGTATATGCAGAACAGGAGATATCTTGGTTTTCGTGGGGTTTCTAGCAGAGATATGCATTATCTGCGATAATCATGTTGAGACTTCTGTTAGAAGTATGCAGAATCTTCGAGATCGTACATTTCGAGCTATTTTATGCGAGAAACACGTTTTCTGGGGTTTTCACCACTGCACAGTTCGTTGGATATGCAGAACAGGAGATATCTTGGTTTTCGTGGGTTTTCTAGCAGAGATATGCATTTTCTGCGATAATCATGGTGAGACTTCTGTTAGAAGTATGCAGAATCATCGAGATCGCACATTTCGAACTATTTAATGCGAGAAACACGTTGTCTGGTGTTTTCACCACTCCACAGTTGGTTTGATATGCAGAACCGGCGATATCTGGGTTTTCGTGGGGTTTCAAGCTGAGATATGCAGTTTCTGAGATAATCTTGGTGAGACCTCTGTCCGAAGTATGCAGAAACATCGAGATCGCTCTTTTCGACCTATTTAATGCGAGAAACACGTTATCTGGTGTTTTCACCAGTCCACAGTGCGTTTGATATGCAGAACCAGCGATATCTTGGTTTTCGTGGGGTTTCAAGCTGAGATATGCATTTTTTACGATAATCATGGTGAGACTTCTGTCCGAAGTATGCAGAATCATCGAGATCGCACTTTTCGAGCTATTTAATGCGAGAAACACGATATCTGGTGTTTTCAGCAATCCACAGTGCGTATGATATGCAGAACCGGCGATATCTTGGTTTTCGTGGGGTTTCAAGCTGAGATATGCATTGTCTGCGATAATCTTGGTGAAACTTCTGTCCGAAGTATGCAGAAACATCGAGATCGCTCTTTTCGACCTATTTAATGCGAGAAACACGTTATCTGGTGTTTTCACCACTCCACAGTGCGTTTGATATGCAGAACCAGCGATATCTTGGTTTTCGTGGGGTTTCAAGATGAGATATGCATTTTTTACGATAATCATGGTGAGACTTCTGTCCGAAGTATGCAGAATCATCGAGATCGCACTTTTCGAGCTATCTAATGCGAGAAACACGATATCTGGTGTTTTCAGCACTCCACAGTGCGTACGATATGCAGAACCGGCGATATCTTGGTTTTCGTGGGGTTTCAAGCTGAGATATGCATTGTCTGCGATAATCTTGGTGAGACTTCTGTCCGAAGTGTGCAGAATCATCGAGATCGCTCTTTTCGAGCTATTTAATGCGAAAAACACGTTTTCTGGGGTTTTCACCACACCACAGTTCGTTGGATATGCAGAACAGGTGATATCTTGGTTTTCGAGGGGTTTCAAGCTGAGATATGCATTTTCTGCGATTAACTTGGGGAGGCTTCTGTCCGAAGTATGCTGAATCATCGAGATCGCACTTCTCGAGCTAGTTAATGCGAGAAAAACCTTATCTGGTGTTTTCACCACCCCACAGTGCGTTTGATATGCAGAACCGGCGATATCTGGGTTTTCGTGGGGTTTCAAGCTGAGATATGCATTTTGTGCGATAATCTTGGTGAGACCTCTGTCCGAAGTATGCAGAAACATCGAGATCGCTCTTTTCGACCTATTTAATGCGAGAAACACGTTATCTTGTGTCTTCACCACTCCACAGTGCGATTGATATGCAGAACCAGCGATATCTTGGTTTTCGTGGGGTTTCAAGCTGAGATATGCATTGTCTGCGATAATCTTGGTGAGACTTCTGTCCGAAGTGTGCAGAATCATCGCGACCGCTCTTTTCGAGCTATTTAATGCGAGAAACACGTTTTCTGGGGTTTTCACCACACCACAGTTCGTTGGATATGCAGAACCAGCGATATCTTGGTTTTCGTGGGGTTTCAAGCTGAGATATGCATTTTTTACGATAATCATGGTGAGACTTTTGTCCGAAGTATGCAGAATCATCGAGATCGCACTTTTCGAGCTATTTAATGCGAGAAACACGATATCTGGTGTTTTCAGCACTCCACAGTTCGTTGGATATGCAGAACAGGAGATATCTTGGTTTTCGTGGGTTTTCTAGCAGAGATATGCATTTTCTGCGATAATCATGGTGAGACTTCTGTTAGAAGTATGCAGAATCATCGAGATCGCACATTTCGAACTATTTAATGCGAGAAACACGTTGTCTGGTGTTTTCACCACTCCACAGTTGGTTTGATATGCAGAACCGGCGGTATCTGGGTTTTCGTGGGGTTTCAAGCTGAGATATGCATTGTCTGCGATAATCTTGGTGAGACTTCTGTCCGAAGTATGCAGAACCATCGGGATCGCTCTTTTCGAGCTATTAAATGCGAGAAACACGTTTTCTGGGGTTTTCACCACTCCACAGTTCGTAGGATATGCAGAACAGGAGATATCTTAATTTTCGTGGTTTTTCCAGCTGAGATATGCATTTTCAGCGATAATCTTGGTGAGTCTTCTGTCAGAAGTATGCAGAATCTTCGAGATCGCTCATTTCGAGCTAGTTAATGCGAGATACACGTTATCTGGTGTTTTCACCACTCCACAGTGCGTTTGATATGCAGAACCGGCGACATCTTGGCTGTCGTAGGGTATCAAGCTGAGATATGCATTTTCTACGATAATCTTGGTGAGTCTTCTGTCAGAAGTAAGCAGAATTTTCGAGATCGCTCATTTCGAGCTAGTTAATGCGAGAAACACGTTATCTGGTGTTTTCACCACTCCACAGTTCGTTGTATATGCAGAACAGGAGATATCTTGGTTTTCGTGGGGTTTCTAGCAGAGATATGCATTATCTGCGATAATCATGTTGAGACTTCTGTTAGAAGTATGCAGAATCTTCGAGATCGTACATTTCGAGCTATTTTATGCGAGAAACACGTTTTCTGGGGTTTTCACCACTGCACAGTTCGTTGGATATGCAGAACAGGAGATATCTTGGTTTTCGTGGGGTTTCAAGCTGAGATATGCATTGTCTGCGATAATCTTGGTGAGACTTCTGTACGAAGTGTGCAGAATCATCGAGATCGCTCTTTTCGAGCTATTTAATGCGAAAAACACGTTTTCTGGGGTTTTCACCACACCACAGTTCGTTGGATATGCAGAACAGGTGATATCTTGGTTTTCGAGGGGTTTCAAGCTGAGATATGCATTTTCTGCGATTAACTTGGGGAGGCTTCTGTCCGAAGTATGCTGAATCATCGAGATCGCACTTCTCGAGCTAGTTAATGCGAGAAAAACCTTATCTGGTGTTTTCACCACCCCACAGTGCGTTTGATATGCAGAACCGGCGATATCTGGGTTTTCGTGGGGTTTCAAGCTGAGATATGCATTTTGTGCGATAATCTTGGTGAGACCTCTGTCCGAAGTATGCAGAAACATCGAGATCGCTCTTTTCGACCTATTTAATGCGAGAAACACGTTATCTGGTGTTTTCACCACTCCACAGTTGGTTTGATATGCAGAACCGGCGATATCTGGGTTTTCGTGGGGTTTCAAGCTGAGATATGCATTGTCTGCGATAATCTTGGTGAGACTTCTGTCCGAAGTATGCAGAACCATCGGGATCGCTCTTTTCGAGCTATTAAATGCGAGAAACACGTTTTCTGGGGTTTTCACCACTCCACAGTTCGTAGGATATGCAGAACAGGAGATATCTTAATTTTCGTGGTTTTTCCAGCTGAGATATGCATTTTCAGCGATAATCTTGGTGAGTCTTCTGTCAGAAGTATGCAAAATCTTCGAGATCGCTCATTTCGAGCTAGTTAATGCGAGAAACACGTTATCTGGTGTTTTCACCACTCCACAGTGCGTTTGATATGCAGAACCGGCGACATCTTGGCTGTCGTAGGGTATCAAGCTGAGATATGCATTTTCTACGATAATCTTGGTGAGTCTTCTGTCAGAAGTAAGCAGAATTTTCGAGATCGCTCATTTCGAGCTAGTTAATGCGAGAAACACGTTATCTGGTGTTTTCACCACTCCACAGTTCGTTGTATATGCAGAACAGGAGATATCTTGGTTTTCGTGGGGTTTCTAGCAGAGATATGCATTATCTGCGATAATCATGTTGAGACTTCTGTTAGAAGTATGCAGAATCTTCGAGATCGTACATTTCGAGCTATTTTATGCGATAAACACGTTTTCTGGGGTTTTCACCACTGCACAGTTCGTTGGATATGCAGAACAGGAGATATCTTGGTTTTCGTGGGTTTTCTAGCAGAGATATGCATTTTCTGCGATAATCATGGTGAGACTTCTGTTAGAAGTATGCAGAATCATCGAGATCGCACATTTCGAACTATTTAATGCGAGAAACACGTTGTCTGGTGTTTTCACCACTCCACAGTTGGTTTGATATGCAGAACCGGCGATATCTGGGTTTTCGTGGGGTTTCAAGCTGAGATATGCAGTTTCTGAGATAATCTTGGTGAGACCTCTGTCCGAAGTATGCAGAAACATCGAGATCGCTCTTTTCGACCTATTTAATGCGAGAAACACGTTATCTGGTGTTTTCACCAGTCCACAGTGCGTTTGATATGCAGAACCAGCGATATCTTGGTTTTCGTGGGGTTTCAAGCTGAGATATGCATTTTTTACGATAATCATGGTGAGACTTCTGTCCGAAGTATGCAGAATCATCGAGATCGCACTTTTCGAGCTATTTAATGCGAGAAACACGATATCTGGTGTTTTCAGCAATCCACAGTGCGTATGATATGCAGAACCGGCGATATCTTGGTTTTCGTGGGGTTTCAAGCTGAGATATGCATTGTCTGCGATAATCTTGGTGAGACTTCTGTCCGAAGTATGCAGAAACATCGAGATCGCTCTTTTCGACATATTTAATGCGAGAAACACGTTATCTGGTGTTTTCACCACTCTACAGTGCGTTTGATATGCAGAACCAGCGATATCTTGGTTTTCGTGGGGTTTCAAGATGAGATATGCATTTTTTACGATAATCATGGTGAGACTTCTGTCCGAAGTATGCAGAATCATCGAGATCGCACTTTTCGAGCTATTTAATGCGAGAAACACGATATCTGGTGTTTTCAGCACTCCACAGTGCGTACGATATGCAGAACCGGCGATATCTTGGTTTTCGTGGGGTTTCAAGCTGAGATATGCATTGTCTGCGATAATCTTGGTGAGACTTCTGTCCGAAGTGTGCAGAATCATCGAGATCGCTCTTTTCGAGCTATTTAATGCGAAAAACACGTTTTCTGGGGTTTTCACCACACCACAGTTCGTTGGATATGCAGAACAGGTGATATCTTGGTTTTCGAGGGGTTTCAAGCTGAGATATGCATTTTCTGCGATTAACTTGGGGAGGCTTCTGTCCGAAGTATGCTGAATCATCGAGATCGCACTTCTCGAGCTAGTTAATGCGAGAAAAACCTTATCTGGTGTTTTCACCACTCCACAGTTCGTTGTATATGCAGAACAGGAGATATCTTGGTTTTCGTGGGGTTTCTAGCAGAGATATGCATTATCTGCGATAATCATGTTGAGACTTCTGTTAGAAGTATGCAGAATCTTCGAGATCGTACATTTCGAGCTATTTTATGCGAGAAACACGTTTTCTGGGGTTTTCACCACTGCACAGTTCGTTGGATATGCAGAACAGGAGATATCTTGGTTTTCGTGGGTTTTCTAGCAGAGATATGCATTTTCTGCGATAATCATGGTGAGACTTCTGTTAGAAGTATGCAGAATCATCGAGATCGCACATTTCGAACTATTTAATGCGAGAAACACGTTGTCTGGTGTTTTCACCACTCCACAGTTGGTTTGATATGCAGAACCGGCGATATCTGGGTTTTCGAGGGGTTTCAAGCTGAGATATGCAGTTTCTGAGATAATCTTGGTGAGACCTCTGTCCGAAGTATGCAGAAACATCGAGATCGCTCTTTTCGACCTATTTAATGCGAGAAACACGTTATCTGGTGTTTTCACCAGTCCACAGTGCGTTTGATGTGCAGAAACAGCGATATCTTGGTTTTCGTGGGGTTTCAAGCTGAGATATGCATTTTTTACGATAATCATGGTGAGACTTCTGTCCGAAGTATGCAGAATCATCGAGATCGCACTTTTCGAGCTATTTAATGCGAGAAACACGATATCTGGTGTTTTCAGCACTCCACAGTGCGTACGATATGCAGAACCGGCGATATCTTGGTTTTCGTGGGGTTTCAAGCTGAGATATGCATTGTCTGCGATAATCTTGGTGAGACTTCTGTCCGAAGTGTGCAGAATCATCGAGATCGCTCTTTTCGAGCTATTTAATGCGAGAAACACGTTTTCTGGGGTTTTCACCACACCACAGTTCGTTGGATATGCAGAACCAGCGATATCTTGGTTTTCGTGGGGTTTCAAGCTGAGATATGCATTTTTTACGATAATCATGGTGAGACTTTTGTCCGAAGTATGCAGAATCATCGAGATCGCACTTTTCGAGCTATTTAATGCGAGAAACACGATATCTGGTGTTTTCAGCACTCCACAGTGCGTACGATATGCAGAACCGGCGATATCTTGGTTTTCGTGGGGTTTCAAGCTGAGATATGCATTGTCTGCGATAATCTTGGTGAGACTTCTGTACGAAGTGTGCAGAATCATCGAGATCGCTCTTTACGAGCTATTTAATGCGAGAAACACGTTTTCTGGGGTTTTCACAACACCACAGTTCGTTGGATATGCAGAACCAGCGATATCTTGGTTTTCGTGGGGTTTCAAGCTGAGATATGGATTTTTTACGATAATCATGGTGAGACATTTGTCCGAAGTATGCAGAATCATCGAGATCGCAGTTTTCGAGCAATTTAATGCGAGAAACACGATATCTGGTGTTTTCAGCACTCCACAGTGCGTACGATATGCAGAACCGGCGACATCTTGGCTGTCGTAGGGTATCAAGCTGAGATATGCATTTTCTACGATAATCTTGGTGAGTCTTCTGTCAGAAGTATGCAGAACCTTCGAGATCGCTCATTTCGAGCTAGTTAATGCGAGAAACACGTTATCTGGTGTTTTCACCACTCCACAGCGCGTTTGATATGCAGAACCGGCGATATCTTGATTTTCGTGGTTTTTCCTGCTGAGATATGCATTTTCAGCGATAATCTTGGGGAGTCTTCTGTCAGAAGTATGCAGAATCATCGAGACCGCTCATTTCGAGCTAGTTAATGCGAGAAACACGTTATCTGGTGTTTTCACCACTCCACAGTTCGTTGTATATGCAGAACAGGAGATATCTTGGTTTTCGTAGGGTTTCTAGCAGAGATATGCATTATCTGCGATAATCATGTTGAGACTTCTGTTAGAAGTATGCAGAATCTTCGAGATCGTACGTTTCGAGCTATTTTATGCGAGAAACACGTTTTCTGGGGTTTTCACCACTGCACAGTTCGTTGGATATGCAGAACAGGAGATATCTTGGTTTTCGTGGGTTTTCTAGCAGAGATATGCATTTTCTGCGATAATCATGGTGAGACTTCTGTTAGAAGTTTGCAGAATCATCGAGATCGCACATTTCGAACTATTTAATGCGAGAAACACGTTGTCTGGTGTTTTCACCACTCCACAGTTGGTTTGATATGCAGAACCGGCGATATCTGGGTTTTCGTGGGGTTTCAAGCTGAGATATGCATTTTCTGAGATAATCTTGGTGAGACCTCTGTCCGAAGTATGCAGAAACTTCAAGATCGCTCTTTTCGACCTATTTAATGCGAGAAACACGTTATCTGGTGTTTTCACCAGTCCACAGTGCGTTTGATATGCAGAACCAGCGATATCTTGGTTTTCGTGGGGTTTCAAGCTGAGATATGCATTTTTTACGATAATCATGGTGAGACTTCTGTCCGAAGTATGCAGAATCATCGAGATCGCACTTTTCGAGCTATTTAATGCGAGAAACACGATATCTGGTGTTTTCAGCAATCCACAGTGCGTATGATATGCAGAACCGGCGATATCTTGGTTTTCGTGGGGTTTCAAGCTGAGATATGCATTGTCTGCGATAATCTTGGTGAGACTTCTGTCCGAAGTATGCAGAAACATCGAGATCGCTCTTTTCGACCTATTTAATGCGAGAAACACGTTATCTGGTGTTTTCACCACTCCACAGTGCGTTTGATATGCAGAACCAGCGATATCTTGGTTTTCGTGGGGTTTCAAGATATAGATATGCATTTTTTACGATAATCATGGTGAGACTTCTGTCCGAAGTATGCAGAATCATCGAGATCGCACTTTTCGAGCTATTTAATGCGAGAAACACGATATCTGGTGTTTTCAGCACTCCACAGTGCGTACGATATGCAGAACCGGCGATATCTTGGTTTTCATGGGGTTTCAAGCTGAGATATGCATTGTCTGCGATAATCTTGGTGAGACTTCTGTCCGAAGTGTGCAGAATCATCGAGATCGCTCTTTTCGAGCTATTTAATGCGAGAAACACGTTTTCTGGGGTTTTCACCACACCACAGTTCGTTGGATATGCAGAACCAGCGATATCTTGGTTTTCGTGGGGTTTCAAGCTGAGATATGGATTTTTTACGATAATCATGGTGAGACATTTGTCCGAAGTATGCAGAATCATCGAGATCGCAGTTTTCGAGCAATTTAATGCGAGAAACACGATATCTGGTGTTTTCAGCACTCCACAGTGCGTACGATATGCAGAACCGGCGACATCTTGGCTGTCGTAGGGTATCAAGCTGAGATATGCATTTTCTACGATAATCTTGGTGAGACTTCTGTCCGAAGTATGCAGAAACATCGAGATCGCTCTTTTCGACCTATTTAATGCGAGAAACACGTTATCTGGTGTTTTCACCACTCCACAGTGCGTTTGATATGCAGAACCAGCGATATCTTGGTTTTCGTGGGGTTTCAAGATATAGATATGCATTTTTTACGATAATCATGGTGAGACTTCTGTCCGAAGTATGCAGAATCATCGAGATCGCACTTTTCGAGCTATTTAATGAGAGAAACACGATATCTGGTGTTTTCAGCACTCCACAGTGCGTACGATATGCAGAACCGGCGATATCTTGGTTTTCATGGGGTTTCAAGCTGAGATATGCATTGTCTGCGTTAATCTTGGTGAGACTCCTGTCCGAAGTATGCTCAATCATCGAGATCGCTCTAATCGAACTATTTAATGCGACAAAACGTTATCTGGTGTTTTCAGCACTCCACAGTGCGTTTGATATGCAGAACCAGCGATATCTCAGTTTTCGTGGGGTTTCCAGCTGTGATATGCATTTTTTTCGATAATCTTGGTGAGACTTCTGTCCGAAGTATGCAGAATCATCGAAATCGCTCTTTTCGAGCTATTTAATGCGAGAAACACGTTATCTGGTGTTTCCACCACTCCACAGAGCGTTTGATATGCAGTACCATCGATATCTTGGTTTTCGTGGGGTTTCAAGCTGTGATATGCATTTTCTAGGATAATCTTGGTGAGACTTCTGTCCGAAGTATGCTGAATCATCTAGATCGCTCTTTTCGAGCTATTTAATGCGAGAAACACGTTATCTGGTGTTTTCACCACTACACCGTGCGTTTGATATGCAGGACCGGCGACATCTTGGCTGTCGTAGGGAATCAAGCTGAGATATGCATTTTCTACGATAATCTTGGTGAGACTTCTGTCAGAAGTATGCAGAATCTTCGAGATCGCTCATTTCGAGCTAGTTAATGCGAGAAACACGTTATCTGGTGTTTTCACCACTCCACAGCGCGTTTGCTATGCAGAACCGGTGATATCTTGATTTTCGTGGTTTTTCCTGCTGAGATATGCATTTTCAGCGATAATCTTGGGGAGTCTTCTGTCAGAAGTATGCAGAATCATCGAGATCGCTCATTTCGAGCTAGTTAATGCGAGAAACACGTTATCTGGTGTTTTCACCACTCCACAGTTCGTTGTATATGCAGAACAGGAGATATCTTGTTTTTCGTGGGGTTTCTAGCAGAGATATGCATTATCTGCGATAATCATGTTGAGACTTCTGTTAGAAGTATGCAGAATCTTCGAGATCGTACATTTCGAGCTATTTTATGCGAGAAACACGTTTTCTGGGGTTTTCACCACTGCACAGTTCGTTGGATATGCAGAACAGGAGATATCTTGGTTTTCGTGGGTTTTCTAGCAGAGATATGCATTTTCTGAGATAATCTTGGTGAGACCTCTGTCCGAAGTATGCAGAAACATCGAGATCGCTCTTTTCGACCTATTTAATGCGGAAACACGTTATCTGGTGTTTTCACCACTCCACAGTGCGTTTGATATGCAGAACCAGCGATATCTTGGTTTTCGTGGGGTTTCAAGCTGAGATATGCATTGTCTGCGATAATCTTGGTGAGACTTCTGTCCGAAGTATGCAGAATCATCGGGATCGCTCTTTTCGAGCTATTAAATGCGAGAAACACGTTTTCTGGGGTTTTCACCACTCCACAGTTCGTAGGATATGCAGAACAGGAGATATCTTAATTTTCGTGGTTTTTCCAGCTGAGATATGCATTTTCAGCGATAATCTTGGTGAGTCTTCTGTCAGAAGTATGTAGAATCTTCGAGATCGCTCATTTCGAGCTAGTTAATGCGAGAAACAGGTTATCTGGTGTTTTCACCACTCCACAGTGCGTTTGATATGCAGAACCGGCGACATATTGGCTGTCGTAGGGTATCAAGCTGAGATATGCATTTTCTACGATAATCTTGGTGAGTCTTCTGTCAGAAGTAAGCAGAATCTTCGAGATCGCTCATTTCGAGCTAGTTAATGCGAGAAACACGTTATCTGGTGTTTTCACCACTCCACAGCGCGTTTGATATGCAGAACCGGCGATATCTTGATTTTCGTGGTTTTTCCTGCTGAGATATGCATTTTCAGCTCTAATCTTGGGGAGTCTTCTGTCAGAAGTATGCAGAATCAAAGAGATCGCTCATTTCGAGCTAGTTAATGCGAGAAACACGTTATCTGGTGTTTTCACCACTCCACAGTTCGTTGTATATGCAGAACAGGAGATATCTTGGTTTTCGTGGGGTTTCTAGCAGAGATATGCATTATCTGCGATAATCATGGTGAGACGTCTGTTAGAAGTATGCAGAATCATCGAGATCGCTCTTTTCGACCTATTTAATGCGAGAAACACGTTATCTGGTGTTTTCACCAGTCCACAGTGCGTTTGATATGCAGAACTAGCGATATCTTGGTTTTCTTGGGGGTTCAAGCTGAGATATGCATTTTTTACGATAATCATGGTGAGACTTCTGTCCGAAGTATGCAGAATCATCGAGATCGCACTTTTCGAGCTATTTAATGCGAGAAACACGATATCTGGTGTTTTCAGCACTCCACAGTGCGTACGATATGCAGAACCGGCGATATCTTGGTTTTCGTGGGGTTTCAAGCTGAGATATGCATTTTTTACGATAATCATGGTGAGACTTCTGTCCGAAGTATGCAGAATCATCGAGATCGCACTTTTCGAGCTATTTAATGCGAGAAACACGATATCTGGTGTTTTCAGTACTCCACAGTGCGTACGATATGCAGAACCGGCGATATCTTGGTTTTCGTGGGGTTTCAAGCTGAGATATGCATTGTCTGCGATAATCTTGGTGAGACTTCTGTCCGAAGTGTGCAGAATCATCGAGATCGCTCTTTTCGAGCTATTTAATGCGAGAAACACGTTTTCTGGGGTTTTCACCACACCACAGTTCGTTGGATATGCAGAACCAGCGATATCTTGGTTTTCGTGGGGTTTCAAGTTGAGATATGCATTTTTTACGATAATCATGGTGAGACTTTTGTCCGAAGTATGCAGAATCATCGAGATCGCACTTTTCGAGCTATTTAATGCGAGAAACACGATATCTGGTGTTTTCAGCACTCCACAGTGCGTACGATATGCAGAACCGGCGATATCTTGGTTTTCGTGGGGTTTCAAGCTGAGATATGCATTGTCTGCGATAATCTTGGTGAGACTTCTGTCCGAAGTATGCAGAATCATCGAGATCGCTCTTTTCGACCTATTTAATGCGAGAAACACGTTATCTGGTGTTTTCACCACTCCACAGTGCGTTTGATATGCAGAACCAGCGATATCTTGGTTTTCTTGGGGGCTCAAGCTGAGATATGCATTTTTTACGATAATCATGGTGAGACTTCTGTCCGAAGTATGCAGAAACATCGAGATCGCACTTTTCGAGCTATTTAATGCGAGAAACACGATATCTGGTGTTTTCAGCACTCCACAGTGCGTACGATATGCAGAACCGGCGATATCTTGGTTTTCGTGGGGTTTCAAGCTGAGATATGCATTGTCTGCGATAATCTTGGTGAGACTTCTGTCCGAAGTGTGCAGAATCATCGAGATCGCTCTTTTCGAGCTATTTAATGCGAGAAACACGTTTTCTGGGGTTTTCACCACACCACAGTTCGTTGGATATGCAGAACCAGCGATATCTTGGTTTTCGTGGGGTTTCAAGCTGAGATATGCATTTTTTACGATAATCATGGTGAGACTTTTGTCCGAAGTATGCAGAATCATCGAGATCGCACTTTTCGAACTGTTTAATGCGAGAAACACGATATCTGGTATTTTCAGCACTCCACAGTGCGTACGATATGCAGAACCGGCGATATCTTGGTTTTCGTGGGGTTTCAAGCTGAGATATGCATTGTCTGCGATAATCTTGGTGAGACTTCTGTCCGAAGTGTGCAGAATCATCGAGATCGCTCATTTCGAGCTAGTTAATGCGAGAAACACGTTATCTGGTGTTTTCACCACTCCACAGTTCGTTGTATATGCAGAACAGGAGATATCTTGGTTTTCGTGGGGTTTCTAGCAGAGATATGCATTATCTGCGATAATCATGGTGAGACTTCTGTTAGAAGTATGCAGAATCATCGAGATCGCAGTTTTCGAACTATTTAATGCGAGAAACACGATATCTGGTGTTTTCAGCACTCCACAGTGCGTACGATATGCAGATCCGGCGATATCTTGGTTTTCGTGGGGTTTCAAGCTGAGATATGCATTGTCTGCGATAATCTTGGTGAGACTTCTGTCCGAAGTGTGCAGAATCATCGAGATCGCTCTTTTCGAGCTATTTAATGCGAGAAACACGTTTTCTGGGGTTTTCACCACTCCACAGTTCGTAGGATATGCAGAACAGGAGATATCTTAATTTTCGTGGTTTTTCCAGCTGAGATATGCATTTTCAGCGATAATCTTGGTGAGTCTTCTGTCAGAAGTATGCAGAATCTTCGAGATCGCTCATTTCGAGCTAGTTAATGCGAGAAACACGTTATCTGGTGTTTTCACCACTCCACAGTGCGTTTGATATGCAGAACCGGCGACATCTTGGCTGTCGTAGGGTATCAAGCTGAGATATGCATTTTCTACGATAATCTTGGTGAGTCTTCTGTCAGAAGTAAGCAGAATCTTCGAGATCGCTCATTTCGAGCTAGTTAATGCGAGAAACACGTTATCTGGTGTTTTCACCACTCCACAGCGCGTTTGATATGCAGAACCAGCGATATCTTGGTTTTCTTTGGGGTTCAAGCTGAGATATGCATTTTCAGCGATAATCTTGGGGAGTCTTCTGTCAGAAGTATGCAGAATCAAAGAGATCGCTCATTTCGAGCTAGTTAATGCGAGAAACACGTTATCTGGTGTTTTCACCACTCCACAGTTCGTTGTATATGCAGAACGGGAGATATCTTGGTTTTCGTGGGGTTTCTAGCAGAGATATGCATTATCTGCGATAATCATGTTGAGACTTCTGTTAGAAGTATGCAGAATCTTCGAGATCGTACATTTCGTGCTATTTAATGCGAGAAACACGTTTTCTGGGGTTTTCACCACACCACAGTTCGTTGGATATGCAGAACCAGCGATATCTTGGTTTTCGTGGGGTTTCAAGCTGAGATATGCATTTTTTACGATAATCATGGTGAGACTTTTGTCCGAAGTATGCAGAATCATCGAGATCGCACTTTTCGAACTATTTAATGCGAGAAACACGATATCTGGTGTTTTCAGCACTCCACAGTGCGTACGATATGCAGAACCGGCGATATCTTGGTTTTCGTGGGGTTTCAAGCTGAGATATGCATTGTCTGCGATAATCTTGGTGAGACTTCTGTCCGAAGTATGCAGAATCATCGGGATCGCTCTTTTCGAGCTATTAAATGCGAGAAACACGTTTTCTGGGGTTTTCACCACTCCACAGTTCGTAGGATATGCAGAACAGGAAATATCTTAATTTTCGTGGTTTTTCCAGCTGAGATATGCATTTTCAGCGATAATCTTGGTGAGTCTTCTGTCAGAAGTATGCAGAATCTTCGAGATCGCTCATTTCGAGGTAGTTAATGCGAGAAACACGTTATCTGGTGTTTTCACCACTCCACAGTGCGTTTGATATGCAGAACCGGCGACATCTTGGCTGTCGTAGGGTATCAAGCTGAGATATGCATTTTCTACGATAATCTTGGTGAGTCTTCTGTCAGAAGTAAGCAGAATCTTCGAGATCGCTCATTTCGAGCTAGTTAATGCGAGAAACACGTTATCTGGTGTTTTCACCACTCCACAGCGCGTTTGATATGCAGAACCGGCGATATCTTGATTTTCGTGGTTTTTCCTGCTGAGATATGCATTTTCAGCGATAATCTTGGGGAGTCTTCTGTCAGAAGTATGCAGAATCAAAGAGATCGCTCATTTCGAGCTAGTTAATGCGAGAAACACGTTATTTGGTGTTTTGACCACTCCACAGTTCGTTGTATATGCAGAACAGGAGATATCTTGGTTTTCGTGGGGTTTCTAGCAGAGATATGCATTATCTGCGATAATCTTGGTGAGACTTCTGTCCGAAGTATGCAGAAACATCGAGATCGCTCTTTTCGACCTATTTAATGCGAGAAACACGATATCTGGTGTTTTCAGCAATCCACAGTGCGTATGATATGCAGAACCGGCGATATCTTGGTTTTCGTAGGGTTTCAAGCTGAGATATGCATTGTCTGCGATAATCTTGGTGAGACTTCTGTCCGAAGTATGCAGAAACATCGAGATCGCTCTTTTCGACCTATTTAATGCGAGAAACACGTTATCTGGTGTTTTCACCACTCCACAGTGCGTTTGATATGCAGAACCGGCAATATCTTGATTTTCGTGGTGTTTCCAGCTGAGATATGCATTTTCAGCTATAATCTTGGTGGGTCTATTGTCAGAAGTATGCAGAATCATCTAGATCCCTCTTATCGAGCTATTTTATGCGAGAAACACGTTATCTGGTGTTTTCACCACTCCACAGTGCGTTTGATAATGCAGAACCGGCGACATCTTTGATTTCGTCGGCGTTCAAGCTGAGATATGCATTTTCTACGATAATCTTGATGAGACTTCTGTCAGAAGTATGCAGAATCATCGGGATCGTCCTTTTCGAGCTATTTAATGCGAGAAACACGTTCTCTGGTGTTTTCACCACTCCACAGTGCGTTTGATATGCAGTACCAGCGATATCTTGGTTTCGGTCGGGTTTCATGCTGAGATATGCATTTTGTACGATAATCCTGGTGAGACTTCTGTCAGAAGTATGCAGAATCTTCGAGAACGCTCTTTCCGAGCTATTTAATGCGAGAAATACGTTATCTGGTGTTTTCACCACTCCACAGTGCGTTTGATATGCAGTACAAGCGATATCTTGGTTTTCGTGGGGTATCAAGCTGAGATATGCATATTCTGCGATAATCTTGGTGGACTTCTGTCCGAAGTATGCTGAAACATCGAGATCGCTCTTTTCGAGCTAGTTAGTGCGAGAAACACGTTATCTGGTGTTTTCACCACTCCACAGTGCCTTTGATATGCAGAACAGTACATATCTTGGTTTTCGTGGGGTTTCAAGCTGAGATATGCATTTTCTGCGATAATCTTGGTGGACTTCTGTCCGAAGTATGCTGAAACATCGAGAGCGCTCTTTTCGAGCTATTTAATTCGAGAAACTCGTTTTCTGGGGTTTTCAACACTCCACAGTTCGTTTGATATGCAGTACCAGCGATATCTTGGTTTTCGTGGGGTTTCAAGCTGAGATATGCATTTTCTGCGATAATCTTGGTGAGACTTCTGTCCGAAGTATGCTGAATCATCTAGATCGCTCTTTTCGAGCTATTTAATGCGAGAAACACGTTATCTGGTGTTTTCACCACACCACAGTGCGTTTGATATGCAGAACCAGCGATATCTTGGTTTTCGTGGCATTTCAAGCTGAGATACGCATTTCCTGCGATAATCTTGGTGAGACTTCTGTCCGAAGTATGCTGATTCATCGAGATCGCTCTTTTCGAGCTAGTTAATGCGATAAAAACCTTATCCGGTGTTTTCACCACTCCACAGTGCGTTAGATATGCAGAACCAGCGATATCTTGGCTTTCGTGGGGTTTCAATCTGAGATATGCATTTTTTACGATAATTTTGGGGAGATTTCTGTCCGAAGTATGCAGAATCATCGAGATCGCTCTTTTCGAGCTATTTAATGCGAGAAACACGTTCTCTGGTTGTCTGCACCACTCCACAGTGCGTTTGATATGCAGAACAGGCGATATCTTGATTTTCGAGGTGTTTCCAGCTGAGATATGCATTTTCTACGATAATCTTGGTGAGACTTCTGCTAGAAGTATGCAGAATCATCGAGATCGCTCGTTTCGAGCTATTTAATGCGAGAAACACGTTTTCTGGGGTTTTCACCACTCCGCAGTTCGTTGGATATGCAGAACAGTAGATATCCTGGTTTTCGTGGGGTTTCAAGCAGAGATTTGCATTTTCTGCGATAATCTTGGTGAAACATCTGTCCGAAGTATGCAGAAACGTCGAGGGCGCTCTTTTCGAGCTATTTAATGCGAGAAACACGTTTTCTGGTGCTTTCACCACTCCACAGTGCGTTTGACATGCAGAACCGGAGATATCTTGGTTTCGGTCGGGTTTCAAGCTGAGATATGCATTTTCTACGATAATCCTGGTGAGACTTCTGTCAGAAGTATGCAGAATCTTCGAGAACGCTCTTTTCGAGCTATTTAATGCGAGAAACACGTTATCTGGTGTTTTCACCACTCCACAGTGCGTTGGATATGCAGAACCGCAGACATTTTGGTTTTCGTCGGGTTTCAAGCTGAGATATGCATTTTCTACGATAAGCTTGGTGAAACATCTGTCCGAAGTATGCAGAAACGTCGAGAGCGCTCTTTTCGAGCTATTTAATGAGAGAAACACGTTATCTGGTGTTTTCACGACTCCACAGTGCGTTTGATATGCAGTTCCAGCGATATCTTGGTTTTCGTGGGGTTTCAAGCTGAGATATGCATTTTCTGCGATAATCTTGGTGGACTTCTGTCCGAAGTATGCTGAAACATCGAGATCGCTCTTTTCGAGCTGTTTAATGCGAGAAACACGTTATCTGGAGTTTTCACCACTCCACAGTGCGTTTGATATGCAGAACCGGAGATATCTTGGTTTTCGTGGGGTTTCAAGCTGAGATATGCATTTTCTACGATAATCTTGGTGAGACTTCTGTCCGAAGTATGCAGAAACGTCGAGATCGCTCTATTCGAGCTATTTAAAGCGACAAACACGTTATCTGGTGTTTTCAGCACTTCACAGTGCGTTTGATATGCAGAACCAGCGATATCTTGGTTTTCGTGGCATTTCAAGCTGAGATACGCATTTCCTGCGACAATCTTGGTGAGACTTCTGTCCGAAGTATGCTGAATCATCTAGATCGCTCTTTTCTAGCTAGTTAGAGCGAGAAACACGTTATCTGGTGTTTTCACCACTTCACAGTCCGTTTGACATGCAGAACCGGAGATATCTTGGTTTCGGTCGGGTTTCAGGCTGAGATATGCATTTCCTACGATAATCCTGGTGAGACTTCTGTCAGAAGTATGCAGAATCTTCGAGAACGCTCTTTTCGAGCTGTTTAATGCGAGAAACACGTTATCTGGAGTTTTCACCACTCCACAGTGCGTTTGATATGCAGAACCGGTGATATCTTGGTTTTCGTGGGGTTTCAAGCTGAGATATGCATTTCCTGCGATAATCTTTGTGAGACTTCTGTCCGAAGTATGCTGAATCATCGAGATCGCTCTTTTCGAGCTATTTAATGCGAGAAACACGTTCTCTGGTTGTTTTCACCACTCCACAGTGCGTTTGATATGCAGTACCAGCGATATCTTGGTTTCGGTCGGGTTTCAAGCTAAGATATGCATTTTCTACGATAATCCTGGTGAGACTTCTGTCAGAAGTATGCAGAATCTTCGGGAACGCTCTTTTCGAGCTATTTAATGCGAGAAACACGTTATCTGGTGTTTTCACCACTCCACAGTGCGTTGGATATGCAGAACCGCAGACATTTTGGTTTTCGTCGGGTTTCAAGCTGAGATATGCATTTTCTACGATAAGCTTGGTGAAACATCTGTCCGAAGTATGCAGAAACGTCGAGAGCGCTCTTTTCGAGCTATTTAATGCGAGAAACACGTTTTCTGGGGTTTTTACCACTCCACAGTTCGTTGGATATGCAGAACCGGAGATATCTTGGTTTTCGTGGAGTTTCAAGCTGAGATATGCATTTCCTGCGATAATCTTGGTGAGACTTCTGTCCGAAGTATGCTGAATCATCGAGATCGCTCTTTTCAAGCTATTTAATGCGAGAAACACGTTCTCTGGTTGTTTTCACCACTCCACAGTGCGTTTGATATGCAGAACCGGCGATATCTTGATTTTCGTGGTGTTTCCAGCTGAGATATGCATTTTCTGCTATAATCTTGGTGGGTCTTTTGTCAGAAGTATGCAGAATCATCTAGATCCCTCTTATCGAGCTATTTTATGCGAGAAACACGTTATCTGGTGTTTTCACCACTCCACAGTGCGTTTGATAATGCAGAACCGGCGACATCTTTGATGTCGTCGGCGTTCAAGCTGAGATATGCATTTTCTACGATAATCTTGGTGAGACTTCTGTCAGAAGTATGCAGAATCATCGGGATCGGCCTTTTCGAGCTATTTAATGCGAGAAACACGTTATCTGGTGTTTTCACCACTCCACAGTGCGTTTGATATGCAGAACAGTACATATCTTGGTTTTCGTGGGGTTTCAAGCAGAGATATGCATTTTTTACGATAATCTTGGTGAGACTTCCGTCCGAAGTATGCTTAATTATCGAGATCGCTCGTTTCGAGCTGTTCAATGCGAGAAACACGTTATCTGGTGTTTTCACCACTCCACAGTGCGTATGATATGCAGAACCGGCGATATCTTGGTTTTCGTGGGGTTTCAAGCTGAGATATGCATTTTCTACGATAATCTTGGTGAGACTTCTGTCTGAAGTATGCTGAAACATCGAGATCGCTCTTTTCGAGCTAGTTAATGCGAGAAAAACCTTATCCGGTGTTTTCACCACTCCACAGTGCGTTTGATATGTAGAACCAGCGATATCTTGGCTTTCGTGTGGTTTCAAGCTGCGACATGCATTTTTTACGATAATTTAGGTGAGACTTCTGTCCGAAGTATGCTGAATCATCGAGATCGCTCTTTTCGAGCTAGTTAGTGCGAGAAACACGTTATCTGGTGTTTTCACCACTCCACAGTGCGTTTGATATGCAGAACAGTACATATCTTGGTTTTCGTGGGGTTTCAATCTGAGATATGCATTTTCTGCGATAATCTTGTTGCGACTTCTGTCCGAAGTATGCAGAATCATCGAGATCGATCGTTTCGAGCTATTTAATGCGAGAAACATGTTATCTGGTGTTTTCACCACTCCACAGTGCATTGGATAAGCAGAACCGCAGATATTTTGGTTTTCGTCGGGTTTCAAGCTGAGATATGCATTTTCTACGATAAGCTTGGTGAAACATCTGTCCGCAGTATGCAGAAACGTCGAGAGCGCTCTGTCCGATCTATTTAATGCGAGAAACTCGTTTTCTGGGGTTTTCACCACTCCACAGTTCGTTGGATATGCAGAACCGGCTATATCTTGGTTTTCGTGGGGTTTCAAGCTGAGATATGCATTTTCTGCGATAATCTTGTTGAGACTTCTGTCCGAAGTATGCAGAATCTTCGAGAACGCTCTTTTCGAGCTACTTAATGCGCGAAACACGTTTTCTGGTATTTTCACCACTCCACGGTACGTTTGATGTGTAGAACCGGAGATATCTTGGTTTTCGTGGGGTTTCAAGATGAGATATGCATTTTCTGCGATAATACTGGTGAGACTTCAGTCAGAAGTATGCAGAATCATCTAGATCGCTCTTTTCGAGCTACTTAATGCACGAAACGCGTTTTCTGGTGTTTGCACCACTCCACAGTGCGTTCTCGCATTAAGTAGCTCGAAAAAAGCGTTCTCGAAGATTCTGCATACTACTGACAGAAGTCTCACCAAGATTATCGTAGAAAAGCATATCTCAGCTTGAAACCCGACCGAAACCAGGATATCTCCGGTTCTGCATGTCAAACGTACTGTGGAGTGGTGAATACACCAGAAAACGTGTTTCTCGCATTAAGTAGCTCGGAAAGAGCGATCTCGATGATTCTGCTTACTTCGGACAGAAGTCTCACCAAGATTATCGTAGAAAATGCATATCTCAGCTTGAAACCCGACGAAAACCAAACATCGCCGGTTCTGCATGTCAAACGTACTGTGGAGTGGTGAAAACACCAGAAAACGTGTTTCTCGCATTAAATAGCTCGAAACGGGCGAACTAGATGATCCTGCATACTTCTGACTGAACTCTCACCAATATTATCGCAGAAAATGCATATCTCAGCTTGAAACCTCACGAAAATCAAGATGGCGCCGGTTCCGCATATCAAAGGCACTGTCGAGTGGTCAATACACCGGATAACGTGTTTCTCGCATTAAATAGCTCGAATAGAGCGATCTCGATGATTCTGCATACTGCTGACAGAAGACTCACCAAGATTATCGAAGAAAATGCATATCTCAGCTGGAAACACCACGAAAATCAAGATATCGCCGGTTCTGCATATCAAACGCACCGTGGAGTGGTGAAAACAACCAGACAACGTGTTTCTCGCATTAAATAGCTCGAACCGAGCGATCTAGATGATCCTGCATACTTCTGACTGAACTCTCACCAATATTATCGCAGAAAATGCATATCTCAGCTTGAAACCTCACGAAAATCAAGATGGCGCCGGTTCCGCATATCAAACGCACTGTGGAGTGGTCAATACACCAGATAACGTGTTTCTCCATTAAATAGCTCGAAAAGAGCGATCTCGATGATTCTGCATACTTCTGACTGATGTCTCATCAAGATTACCGCAGAAAATGCATATCTCAGCTTGAAACCTCACGAAAATCAAGATGGCGCCGGTTCCGCATATCAAACGCACTGTGGAGTGGTCAATACACCAGATAACGTGTTTCTCCATTAAATAGCTCGAAAAGAGCGATCTCGATGATTCTGCATACTTCTAACAGAAGTCTCACCAAGGTTATCGCAGAAAATGCATATCTCATGTTGAAACCTCACGAAAATCAAGATGGCGCCGGTTCCGCATATCAAACGCACTGTGGAGTGGTCAATACACCAGATAACGTGTTTCTCGCATTAAATAGCTCGAAAAGAGCGTCCTCGAAGATTCTGCATACTTCTGACAGATTCTCTCCAAGATTATCGTAGAAAATGCATATCTCAGCTTGAAACCCGACCGAAACCAAGATATCTCCGGTTCTGCATATCAAACGCACTGTGGAGTGGCCAAAACACCAGATAACGTGCTGCTCGCATTAAATAGCTCGAAAAGAGCGATCTAGATGATTCTGCATTCTTCTGACTGAAGTCTCACCAATATTATCGCAGAAAACGCATATCTCAGTTAGAAACCTCACGAAAATCAAGATGTCGCCGGTTCTGCATATCAAACGCACTGTGGAGTGGTGAAAACACTAGATAACGTGTTTCTCGCATTAAATAGCTCGAAAAAAGCGATGTCGATGATTCTGCATACTTCGGACAGAAGTCGCACCAAGATTATCGCAGAAAATGCATATTTCAGCTGGAAACATCACGAAAATCAAGATGTCGCCGGTTCTGCATATCAGACGCACTGTGGAGTTGTGAAAACACCAGAACACGTGTTACTCACATTAACTAGCTCGAAAAGAGCGTTCTCAATGGTTCTACATACTTCTCATAGATGAAACACAAAGGTTATCGCAGAAAATGCCTATCTCAGCTGGAAACCCCACGAAAACAACGATGTCGCCGGTTCTGCATATCAAACGCACTGTGGGGTGGTGAAAACACCAGAAAACGTGTTTCTCGCATTAAGTAGCTCGAAAAGAGCGTTCTCGAAGATTCTGCATACTTCTGACTGAGGTCTCACCAATATTATCGTAGAAAATGCATATCTCAGCTTGAAACCCGACCGAAACGAAGATATCTCCGGTTCTGCATATCAAACGCACTGTGGGGTGGTGAAAACACCAGAGAACGTGTTTCTCGCATTAAACAGCTCGAAAAGAGCGATCTAGATGATTCTGCATCCTTCTGACAGAAGACTCACCAAGATTATCGCAGAAAATGCATATCTCAGCTGGAAACCCCGCGAAAACCAAGATATCGCCGGTTCTGCATATCAGACGCACCGTGGAGTGGTGAAAACACCAGAAAACGTGTTTCCCGCATTAAATAGCTCGAAAAGAGCGATCTAGATGATTCTGCATACTTCTGACTGAACACTCACCAAGATTATCGCAGAAAATGCATATCTCAGCTTGAAACCCGACCGAAACGAAGATATCGCCGGTTCTGCATTTCTAACGTACTGTGGAGTGGTGAATACACCAGAAAACGTGTTTCCCGAATTAAATAGCTCGAAAAGAGCGATCTAGATGATTCTGCATACTGCTGACTGAAGTCTCACCAATATTATCGCAGAGAATGCATATCTCAGCTAGAAACATCACGAAAATCAAGATGTCGCCGGTTCGGCACATCAAACGTACTGTGGAGTGGTGAAAACACCAGAAAACGTGTTTCTCGCATTAAGTAGCTCGAAAAGAGCGTTCTCGAAGATTCTGCATACTTCTGACAGAGGTCTCACCAATATTATCGTAGAAAATGCATATCTCAGCTTGTAACCCGACCGAAACGAAGATATCTCCGGTTCTGCATGTCTAACGTACTGTGGAGTGGTGAATACACCAGAAAACTTGTTTCTCGCATTAAATAGCTCGAAAAGAGCGATCTAGATGGTTCTGCATACTTCTGGCAGAAGACTCACCAAGATTATCGCCGAAAATGCATATCTCAGCTGGAAACACCACGAAAATCAAGATATCGCCGGTTCTGCATATCAAACGCACTGTGGAGTGGTGAAAACAACCAGATATCGTGTTTCTCGCATTAAGTTGCTCGAAAAGAGCGATCTCGAAGATTCTGCATACTTCTGACAGACGTCTCACCAAGATTATCGTAGAAAATGCAATCCTCAGCTTGAAACCCGTCGAAATCCAAAATGTCGCCGGTTCTGCATATCAAACGCACTGTGGAGTGGTGAAAACACCGGATATCGTTTTTCTCGCATTAAATAGCTCGAAAAGAGCGATCCCGATGATTCTGCATACTTCTGACTGAAGTCTCACCAAGATTATCGCAGAAAATGCATATCCCGAAACACCACGAAAATCAAGCTGTCGCCGGTTCTGCATATCAAACGCACTGTGGAGTGGTGAATACACCAGAAAACGTGTTTCCCTCATTAAATAGCTCGATAAGAGCGATCTAGATGATTCTGCATACTTCTGACTGAAGTCTCACCAATATTATCGCTGAAAATGCCTATCTCAGCTAGAAACACCACGAAAATCAAGATGTTGCCGGTTCTGCAAATCAAACGCACTGTGGAGTGGTGAAAACAACCAGAGAACGTGTTTCGCGCATTAAATAGCTCGAATAGTGCGATCTCGATGATTCTGCATATTTCGGACAGAAGTCTCACCCAGATTATCGTAAAAAATGCTTATCTTAGCTTGAAACCCCACGAAAACCAAGATATCTCCGGTTCTGCATATCCAACGAACAGTGGTGTGGTGAAAACGCCAGAAAACGTGTTCCTCGCATTAAATAGCTCGAAAAGAGCGATCTAGATGGTTCTGCATACTTCTGGCAGAAGACTCACCAAGATTATCGCCGAAAATGCATATCTCAGCTGGAAACACCACGAAAATCAAGATATCGCCGGTTCTGCATATCAAACGCACTGTGGAGTGGTGAAAACACCCGATAACGTGTTTCTCGCATTAAATAGCTCGAAAAGAGCGTTCTCGAAGATCCTGCATACTTCTGACAGAAGTCTCACCAAGATTATCGTAGAAAATGCATATCTCAGCTTGAAACCCGACGAAACCCGGGTTATCTCCGGTTCTGCACATCATACGCACTGTGGAGTGGTGAAAACACCAGTTAACGTGTTTCGTGCATTAAATAGCTCGAAAAGAGCGATCTCGATGATTCTGCATACTTCGGACAGATGTCTCACCAAGATTATCGCAGAAAATGCATATTTCAGCTTGAAACCCCACGAAAACCAAGACATCTCCGGTTCTGCATATCCAACGAACAGTGGTGTGGTGAAAACGCCAGAAAACGTGTTCCTCGCATTAAATAGCTCGAAAAGAGCGATCCCGATGATTCTGCATACTTCGGACAGAAGTCTCACCAAGATTATCGCAGAAAATGCATATCTCAGCTTGAAACCCCAGGAAAACCAAGATATCTCCGGTTCTGCATATCCAACGAACAGAGGTTTGGTGAAAACCCCAGAAAACGTCTTTCTCGCATTAAATAGCTCGAAAAGAGCGCTCTCGATTTTTCTGCATACTTCTGACTGAAGTCTCACCAAGATTATCGCAGAAAATGCATATCCCAGCTGGAAACACCACGAAAATCAAGATGTCGCCGGTTCTGCATATCAAACGCACTGTGGAGTGGTGAAAACACCAGATAACGTGTTTCTCGCATTAAATAGCTCCAAACGAGCGATCTAGATGATTCTGCATACTTCTGACTGAAGTCTCACCAATATTATCGCAGAAAATGCATATCTCATCTAGAAACCTCACGAAAATCAAGATGTCGCCGGTTCTGCATATCAAACGCACTATGGAGTAGTGAAAACTACCAGATAACGGGTTTCTCGCATTAAATAGCTCGAAACGAGCGATCTAAATGATTCTGCGTACTTCTGACTGAAGTCTCACCAAGATTATCGCAGAAAATGCATATCTCAGCTGGAAACACCACGAAAATCAAGATATCGCCGGTTCTGCATATCAGACGCACTGTGGAGTGGTGAAAACACCAGAAAACGTGTTTCTCGCATTAACTAGCTCGAAAGGAGCGTTCTCGATGATTCTGCATACTTCTCATAGATGAAACACCAAGATTATCGCAGAAAATGCATATTTCAGCTGGAAACCCCACGAAAACCAAGTTATCGGCGGCTCTACATATGAAACGCACTGTGGAGTGGTCAAAACACCAGACAACGTGTTTCTCGCATTAAATAGCTCGAAAAGAGCGATATCGATGATTCTGCATACTTCGGACAGAAGTCTCACCAATATTATCGCAGAAAATGCATATCTCAGCTTGAAACCCGACGAAAACCACGATGTCGCCGGTTCTGCATATCAAACGCACTTTGGGGTGGTGAAAACACCAGAAAACGTGTTTCTCGCATTAAGTAGCTCGAAAAGAGCGTTCTCGAAGGTTCTGCATACTTCTGACAGAGGTCTCACCAATATTGTCGTAGAAAATGCATACCTCAGCTTGAAACCCGACCGAAACGAAGATACCTCCGGTTCTGCATGTCTAACGTACTGTGGAGTGGTGAATACACCACATAACGTGTTGCTCGCATTAAATAGCTCTAAAAGAGCGATATCGATGATTCTGCATACTTCGGACAGAAGTCTCACCAATATTATCGCAGAAAATGCATATCTCAGCTTGAAACCTCACGAACATCAAGATGTCGCCGGTTCTGCATATCAAACGCACTGTGGAGTGCTGAAAACACCAGATAACGTGTTTCTCGCATTAAATAGCTCGATAAGAGCGATCTCGATGATTCTGCATACTTCGGACAGAAGTCTCACCAAGATTATCGTAAAAAATGCATATCTCAGCTTGAAACCCAACGAAAGCCAAGATATCGCTGGTTCTGCATATCAAACGCACTGTGGAGTGGTGAAAACCCCTGACAAGGTTTTTCTCGCATTAACTAGCTCGAAAAGAGCGATCTCGATGATTCAGCCTAATTCGGACAGAAGTCTCTCCATGTTTATCGCAGAAAATGCATATCTCAGCTTGAAACCCCACGAAAACCAAGATATCGCTGGTTCTGCATATCAAACGCACTGTGGAGTGCTGAAAACACCAGATAACGTTTTGTCGCGTTAAATAGCTCGAATAGAGCGATCTCGATGATTCTGCATACTTCGGACAGAAGTCTCACCAAGATTATCGCTGAAAATGCATATCTCAGCTTGAAACCCCACGAAAACCCAGATATCGCCGGTTCTGCATATCAAACCAACTGTGGAGTGGTGAAAACACCAGACAACGTGTTTCTCGCATTAAATAGATCGAAAAGTGCGATCTCGATGATTCTGCATACTTCTAACCGAAGTCTCACCATGATTATCGCGGAAAATGCATATCTCTGCTAGAAACCCCGCGAAAACCAAGATATCTCCGGTTCTGCACATCCAACGAACTGTGGTGTGGTGAAAACCCCAGAAAACGTGTTTCTCGCATTAAATAGCTCGAAAAGAGCGCTCTTGATGTTTCTGCATACTTCGGACAGATGTTTCACCAAGATTATCGTAGAAAAAGCATATCTCAACTTGAAACCCGACGAAAACCAAACATCGCCGGTTCTGCATATCAAACCAACTGTGGAGTGGTGAAAACACCAGAAAGCGTGTTTCTCGCATTAAATAGCTGGAAACGAGCGATCTCGATGATTAAGCATACTTCGGACAGATTTCTCACCAAGATTATCGCAGAAAATGCATATCTCAGCTGGAAACACCACGAAAATCAAGATATCGCCGGTTCTGCATATCAGACGCACTGTGGAGTGGTGAAAACACCAGAAAACGTGTTTCTCGCATTAACTAGCTCGAAAGGAGCGTTCTCGATGATTCTGCATACTTCTCATAGATGAAACACCAAGATTATCGCAGAAAATGCATATTTCAGCTGGAAACCCCACGAAAACCAAGTTATCGGCGGCTCTACATATGAAACGCACTGTGGAGTGGTCAAAACACCAGACAACGTGTTTCTCGCATTAAATAGCTCGAAAAGAGCGATATCGATGATTCTGCATACTTCGGACAGAAGTCTCACCAATATTATCGCAGAAAATGCATATCTCAGCTTGAAACCCGACGAAAACCACGATGTCGCCGGTTCTGCATATCAAACGCACTTTGGGGTGGTGAAAACACCAGAAAACGTGTTTCTCGCATTAAGTAGCTCGAAAAGAGCGTTCTCGAAGGTTCTGCATACTTCTGACAGAGGTCTCACCAATATTGTCGTAGAAAATGCATACCTCAGCTTGAAACCCGACCGAAACGAAGATACCTCCGGTTCTGCATGTCTAACGTACTGTGGAGTGGTGAATACACCACATAACGTGTTGCTCGCATTAAATAGCTCTAAAAGAGCGATATCGATGATTCTGCATACTTCGGACAGAAGTCTCACCAATATTATCGCAGAAAATGCATATCTCAGCTTGAAACCTCACGAACATCAAGATGTCGCCGGTTCTGCATATCAAACGCACTGTGGAGTGCTGAAAACACCAGATAACGTGTTTCTCGCATTAAATAGCTCGATAAGAGCGATCTCGATGATTCTGCATACTTCGGACAGAAGTCTCACCAAGATTATCGTAAAAAATGCATATCTCAGCTTGAAACCCAACGAAAGCCAAGATATCGCTGGTTCTGCATATCAAACGCACTGTGGAGTGGTGAAAACCCCTGACAAGGTTTTTCTCGCATTAACTAGCTCGAAAAGAGCGATCTCGATGATTCAGCCTAATTCGGACAGAAGTCTCTCCATGTTTATCGCAGAAAATGCATATCTCAGCTTGAAACCCCACGAAAACCAAGATATCGCTGGTTCTGCATATCAAACGCACTGTGGAGTGCTGAAAACACCAGATAACGTTTTGTCGCGTTAAATAGCTCGAATAGAGCGATCTCGATGATTCTGCATACTTCGGACAGAAGTCTCACCAAGATTATCGCTGAAAATGCATATCTCAGCTTGAAACCCCACGAAAACCCAGATATCGCCGGTTCTGCATATCAAACCAACTGTGGAGTGGTGAAAACACCAGACAACGTGTTTCTCGCATTAAATAGATCGAAAAGTGCGATCTCGATGATTCTGCATACTTCTAACCGAAGTCTCACCATGATTATCGCGGAAAATGCATATCTCTGCTAGAAACCCCGCGAAAACCAAGATATCTCCGGTTCTGCACATCCAACGAACTGTGGTGTGGTGAAAACCCCAGAAAACGTGTTTCTCGCATTAAATAGCTCGAAAAGAGCGCTCTTGATGTTTCTGCATACTTCGGACAGATGTTTCACCAAGATTATCGTAGAAAAAGCATATCTCAACTTGAAACCCGACGAAAACCAAACATCGCCGGTTCTGCATATCAAACCAACTGTGGAGTGGTGAAAACACCAGAAAGCGTGTTTCTCGCATTAAATAGCTGGAAACGAGCGATCTCGATGATTAAGCATACTTCGGACAGATTTCTCACCAAGATTATCGCAGAAAATGCACATCTGAGCTTGAAACCCCACGAAAACCAGGATATCGTCGGTTCTGCATATCACACGCACTGTGGAGTGGTGAAAACACCAGATAACGTGTTTCTCGCATTAAATAGCTGGAAACGAGCGATCTCGATGATTAAGCATACTTCAGACAGATTTCTCACCAAGATTATCGCAGGAATTGCATATCTCAGATTGAACCCCGACGAAATCCAAGATGTCGCCGGTTCTGCATATCAAACGCACTCTGGAGTGGTGAAAACACCAGAAAACTTGTTTTTTCGCATTAAATAGCTCGAAAAGAGCGATCTTGATGATTCTGCATACTTCGGACAGATGTTTCTCCAAGATTATCGTAGAGAATGCATATCTAAACTTGAAACCCGACGAAAACCAAACATCGCCGGTTCTGCATATCAAACCAACTGTGGAGTGGTGAAAACCCCAGAAAACGTGTTTCTCGCATTAAATAGCTCGAAAAGTACGATCTCGATAACTCTGCATACTTCGGACAGAAGTCTCACCAATATTTTTGCAGAAAATGCATATTTCAGCTTGACACCCCACGAAAACCAAGATATCTCCGGTTCTGCATATCCAACGAACAGTGGTGTGGTGAAAACCCCAGAAAACGTGTTTCTCGCATTAAATAGCTCGAAAAGAGCGCTCTCGATTTTTCTGCATACTTCGGACAGAAGTCTCAACAAGATTATTGCAGAAAATGCATATCTCAGCTTGAAACCCCACGAAAACCAAGATATCTCCGGTTTTGCATATCAAACGCACTGTGGGGTGGTGAAAACACCAGAAAACGTGTTTCTCGCATTAAGTAGCTCGAAAAGAGCGTTCTCGAAGGTTCTGCATACTTCTGACAGAGGTCTCACCAATATTGTCGTAGAAAATGCATATCTCAGCTTGAAACCTCACGAACATCAAGATGTCGCCGGTTCTGCATATCAAACGCACTGTGGAGTGCTGAAAACACCAGATAACGTGTTTCTCGCATTAAATAGCTCGATAAGAGCGATCGCGATGATTCTGCATACTACGGACAGAAGTCTCACCAAGATTATCGCAGAAAATGCATATCTCTGCTAGAAACCCCGCGAAAACCAAGATATCTCCGGTTCTGCACATCCAACGAACTGTGGTGTGGTGAAAACCCCAGAAAACGTGTTTCTCGCATTAAATAGCTCGAAAAGAGCGCTCTTGATGTTTCTGCATACTTCGGACAGATGTTTCACCAAGATTATCGTAGAAAAAGCATATCTCAACTTGAAACCCGACGAAAACCAAACATCGCCGGTTCTGCATATCAAACCAACTGTGGAGTGGTGAAAACACCAGAAAGCGTGTTTCTCGCATTAAATAGCTGGAAACGAGCGATCTCGATGATTAAGCATACTTCGGACAGATTTCTCACCAAGATTATCGCAGAAAATGCACATCTGAGCTTGAAACCCCACGAAAACCAGGATATCGTCGGTTCTGCATATCACACGCACTGTGGAGTGGTGAAAACACCAGATAACGTGTTTCTCGCATTAAATAGCTGGAAACGAGCGATCTCGATGATTAAGCATACTTCAGACAGATTTCTCACCAAGATTATCGCAGGAATTGCATATCTCAGATTGAACCCCGACGAAATCCAAGATGTCGCCGGTTCTGCATATCAAACGCACTCTGGAGTGGTGAAAACACCAGAAAACTTGTTTTTTCGCATTAAATAGCTCGAAAAGAGCGATCTTGATGATTCTGCATACTTCGGACAGATGTTTCTCCAAGATTATCGTAGAGAATGCATATCTAAACTTGAAACCCGACGAAAACCAAACATCGCCGGTTCTGCATATCAAACCAACTGTGGAGTGGTGAAAACCCCAGAAAACGTGTTTCTCGCATTAAATAGCTCGAAAAGTACGATCTCGATAACTCTGCATACTTCGGACAGAAGTCTCACCAATATTTTTGCAGAAAATGCATATTTCAGCTTGACACCCCACGAAAACCAAGATATCTCCGGTTCTGCATATCCAACGAACAGTGGTGTGGTGAAAACCCCAGAAAACGTGTTTCTCGCATTAAATAGCTCGAAAAGAGCGCTCTCGATTTTTCTGCATACTTCGGACAGAAGTCTCAACAAGATTATTGCAGAAAATGCATATCTCAGCTTGAAACCCCACGAAAACCAAGATATCTCCGGTTTTGCATATCAAACGCACTGTGGGGTTGTGAAAACACCAGAAAACGTGTTTCTCGCATTAAGTAGCTCGAAAAGAGCGTTCTCGAAGGTTCTGCATACTTCTGACAGAGGTCTCACCAATATTGTCGTAGAAAATGCATATCTCAGCTTGAAACCTCACGAACATCAAGATGTCGCCGGTTCTGCATATCAAACGCACTGTGGAGTGCTGAAAACACCAGATAACGTGTTTCTCGCATTAAATAGCTCGATAAGAGCGATCGCGATGATTCTGCATACTACGGACAGAAGTCTCACCAAGATTATCGCAGAAAATGCATATCTCAGCTAGAAACCCGACGAAAACCAAACATCGCCGGTTCTGCATATCAAACCAACTGTGGAGTGGTGAAACCCCCAGAAAACGTGTTTCTCGCATTAAATAGCTCGAAAAGTACGATCTCGATGACTCTGCATACTTCGGACAGAAGTCTCACCAATATTTTCGCAGAAAATGCATATCTCAGCTAGAAACCCCACGAAAATCAAGATGTCGCCGGTTCTGCATATCAAACGCACTGTGGAGTGGTGAAAACAACCAGATAACGTGTTTCTCGCATTAAATAGCTCGAATAGAGCGATCTCGAAGATTCTGCATACTTCTGACAGAAGACTCACCAAGATTATCGCAGAAAATGTATGTCTCAGCTGGAAACCCCACGAAAACCAAGATATCGCCGGTTCTGCATATCAGACGCACTGTGGAGTGGTGAAAACCCCAGAAAACGTGTTTCTCGCGTTAAATAGCTCGAAAAGAGCGCGCTTGATGTTTCTGCATACTTCGGACAGATGTTTCACCAAGATTATCGTAGAAAAAGCATATCTCAACTTGAAACCCGACGAAAACCAAACATCGCCGGTTCTGCATATCAAACCAACTGTGGAGTGGTGAAAACACCAGATAACGTGTTTCTCGCATTAAATAGCTGGAAACGAGCGATCTCGATGATTAAGCATACTTCGGACAGATTTCTCACCAAGATTATCGCAGAAAATGCACATCTGAGCTTGAAACCCCACGAAAACCAGGATATCGTCGGTTCTGCATATCACACGCACTGTGGAGTGGTGAAAACACCAGATAACGTGTTTCTCGCATTAAATAGCTGGAAACGAGCGATCTCGATGATTAAGCATACTTCGGACAGATTTCTCACCACGATTATCGCAGGAATTGCATATCTCAGCTTGAACCCCGACGAAATCCAAGATGTCGCCGGTTCTGCATATCCAACGAACTGTGGAGTGGTGAAAACCCCAGAAAACGTGTTTCACGCATTAAATAGCTCGAAAAGTACGATCTCGATGACTCTGCATACTTCGGACAGAAGTCTCACCAAGATTATCGCAGAAAATGCACATCTGAGCTTGAAACCCCACGAAAACCAGGATATCGTCGGTTCTGCATATCATACGCACTGTGGAGTGGTTAAAACACCAGATAACGTGTTTCTCGCATTAACTAGCTCGAAAAGAGCGTTCTTGATGATTCTGCATACTTCTCATAGATGAAACACCAAGATTATCGCAGACAATGCATATTTCAGCTGGAAACCCCACGAAAACCAAGTTATCGGCGGTACTACATATCAAACGCACTGTGGAGTGGTCAAAACACCAGATAACGTGTTGCTCGCATTAAATAGCTCTAAAAGAGCGATATCGATGATTCTGCATACTTCGGACAGAAGTCTCACCAATATTATCGCAGAAAATGCTTATCTCAGCTTGAAACCTCACGAAAATCAAGATGTCGCCGGTTCTGCATATCAAACGCACTGTGGAGTGCTGAAAACACCAGATAACGTGTTTCTCGCATTAAATAGCTCGAAAAGAGCGATCTCGATGATTCTGCATACTACGGACAGAAGTCTCACCAAGATTATCGCAGAAAATGCATATCTCAGCTTGAAACCCCACGAAAACCAAATTATCTCCGGTTCTGCATATCAAACCAACTGTGGAGTAGTAAAAACACCAGATAACGTGTTTCTCGCATTAAATAGCTCTAAAAGAGCGATATCGATGATTCTGCATACTTCGGACAGAAGTCTCACCAATATTATCGCACAAAATGCATATCTGAGCTTGAAACCCCACGAAAAGCAGGATATCGTTGGTTCTGCACATCATACGCACTGTGGAGTGGAGAAAACACCAGATAACGTGTTTCTCGCATTAAATAGCTCGAAACGAGCAATCTCGATGATTCAGCATACTTCGGACAGAAGTCTCACCAAGATTATCGCAGGAATTGCATATCTCAGCTTGAACCCCGACGAAATCCAAGATGTCGCCGGTTCTGCATATCAAACGCACTGTGGAGTGGTGAAAACACCAGAAAACTTGTTTTTTCGCATTAAATAGCTCGAAAAGAGCGATCTTGATGATTCTGCATACTTCGGACAGATGTTTCTCCAAGATTATCGTAGAAAATGCATATCTCAACTTGAAACCCGACGAAAACCAAACATCGCCGTTTCGGCATATCAAACCAACTGTGGAGTGGTGAAAACCCCAGAAAACGTGTTTCTCGCATTAAATAGCACGAAAAGTACGATCTCGATGACTCTGCATACTTCGGACAGAAGTCTCACCAATATTTTCGCAGAAAATGCATATCTCAGCTAGAAACCCCACGAAAATCAAGATGTCGCCGGTTCTGCATATCAAACGCACTGTGGAGTGGTGAAAACAACCAGATAACGTGTTTCTCGCATTAAATAGCTCGAATAGAGCGATCTCGAAGATTCTGCATACTTCTGACAGAAGACTCACCATGATTATCGCAGAAAATGTATGTCTCAGCTGGAAACCCCACGAAAACCAAGATGTTGCCAGTTCTGCATATCAAACCCACTGTGGAGTGGTGAAAACACCGGATAACGTGTTTCTCGCATTAAATAGCTCGAAAAGATCGATCTCGATGATTCTGCATACATCGGACAGAAGTCTCACCAAGATTATCGTTGAAAATGCATATCTCAGCTTGAAACCCGACGAAATCCAAGATGTCGCCAGTTCTGCATATCAAACCCACTGTGGAGTGGTGAAAACACCGGATAACGTGTTTCTCGCATTAAATAGCTCGAAAAGATCGATCTCGATGATTCTGCATACATCGGACAGAAGTCTCACCAAGATTATCGCAGAAAATGCACATTTCAGCTTGAAACCCCACGAAAACCAAGATATCTCCGGTTCTGCATATCCAACGAACAGTGGTGTGGTGAAAACCCCAGAAAACGTGATTCTCGCATTAAATAGCTCGATAAGAGCGATCCCGATGATTCTGCATACTTCGGACAGAAGTCTCACCAAGATTGTCGCAGAAAATGCATATCTCAGCTTGAAACCCCAGGAAAACCAAGATATCTCCGGTTCTGCATATCCAACGAACAGAGGTGTGGTGAAAACCCCAGAAAACGTGTTTCTCGCATTAAATAGCTCGAAAAGAGCGCTCTCGATTTTTCTGCATACTTCTAACAGAAGTCTCACCATGATTATCGCAGAAAATGCATATCTCTGCTAGAAACCCCACGAAAACCAAGATATCTCCTGTTCTGCATATCCAACGAACTGTGGAGTGGTGAAAACCCCAGAAAACGTGTTTCTCGCATTAAATAGCTCGAAAAGTACGATCTCGATGACTCTGCATACTTCGGACATAAGTCTCACCAAGATTATCGCAGAAATTGCATATCTCAGCTTGAAACCCCACGAAAACCTAGATATCGCTGGTTCTGCATATCAAACGCACTGTGGAGTGCTGAAAACACCAGATATCCTGTTTCTCGCATTAAATAGCTCGAAAAGTGCGATCTCGATGATTCTGCATACTTCGGACAGAAGTCTCACCATGATTATCGTAAAAAATGCATTTCTCTGCTAGAAACCCCACGAAAACCAAGATATCTCCTGTTCTGCATATCCAACGAAATATGGAGTGGTGAAAACCCCAGAAAACGTGTTTCTCGCATTAAATAGCTCGAAAAGAGCGATCCCGATGATTCTGCATACTTCTGACAGAAGTCTCACCATGATTATCGCAGAAAATGCATATCTCAACTTGATACCCTACGACAGCCAAGATGTAGCCGGTTCTGCATATTAAACGCACTGTGGAGTGGTGAAAACACCAGATAACGTGTTTCTCGCATTAACTAGCTCGAAAAGAGGGATCTCGATGATTCTGCATACTTCTGACAGAAGACTCACCAAGATTATCGCAGGAAATGCATGTCTCAGCTTGAAAACCGACGAAATCCAAGATGTCGCTGGTTCCGCATATCAAACGCACTGTGGAGTGGTGAAAACACCAATTAACGTGTTTCTCGCATTAAATAGCTCGAAAAGAGGGATCTCGATGATTCTGCATACTTCTGACAGAAGACTCACCAAGATTATCGCAGAAAATGCATATCTCAGCTGGAAACACCACGAAAATCAAGATATCTCCTGTTCTGCATATACAACGAACTGTGGAGTGGTGAAAACACCAGATAACGTGTTTCTCGCATTAACTAGCTCGAAATGAGCGATCTCGAAGATTCTGCATACTTCTGACTGAAGTCTCACCAAGATTATCGCAGAAAATGCATATCTCAGCTTGAAACCCCACGAAAACCCAGATATCGCCGGTTCTGCATATCAAACCAACTGTGGAGTGGTGAAAACACCAGACAACGTGTTTCTCGAATTAAATAGCTCGAAAAGAACGATCTAGATTATTCTGCATACTTCTGACAGAAGTCTCACCAAGATTATCGTAGAAAATGCATATCTCAGCTTGAACCCCGACGAAATCCAAGATGTCGCCGGTACTGCATGTCAAACGCACTGTGGAGTGGTGAAAACACCAGATAACGTGTATCTCGCATTAAGTAGCTCGAAAAGAGCGATCTCGAAGATTCTGCATCCTTCTGAGAGAAGTCTCACCAAGATTATCGTAGAAAATGCATATCTCAGCTTGAAACCCCACGAAGACTGAGGTATCACTGGTTCTGCATATCAAACGCACTGTGGAGTGCTGAAAACACCAGATAACGTTTTGTCGCATTAAATAGTTCGAATAGAGCGATCTCGATGATTAAGCATACTTCGGACAGAAGTCTCACCAAGATTATCGTAAAAAGTGCATATCTCAGCTTGAAAGCCCAGGAAAACCAAGATATCTCCGGTTCTGCATATCCAACGAACTGTGGTGTGGTGAAAACCCCAGAAAACGTGATTCTCGCATTAAATAGCTCGATAAGAGCGATCCCGATGATTCCGCATACTTCGGACAGAAGTCTCACCAAGATTGTCGCAGAAAATGCATATCTCAGCTTGAAACCCCACGAAAACCAAGATATCTCCGGTTCTGCATATCCAACGAACTGTGGTGTGGTGAAAACCCCAGAAAACGTGATTCTCGCATTAAATAGCTCGAAAAGAGTGCTCTCGATGTTTCTGCATACTTCGGACAGAAGTCTCACCAAGATTATCGCAGAAAATGCATATCTCAGCTTGAAACCCCACGAAAACCCAGATATCGCTGGTTCTACATATCAAGCGGACTGCGGAGTGGTGAAAACACCAGTTAACGTGTTTCTCGCATTAAATAGCTCGAAAAGAGCGATCTAGATGATTCTGCAAACTTCTGACAGAAGTCTCACCAAGATTAACGTAGAAAATGCATATCTCAGCTTGAAACCCGACGAAATCCAAGATGTCGCCAGTTCTGCATATCAAACCCACCGTGGAGTGGTGAAAACACCGGATAACGTGTTTCTCGCATCAAATAGCTCGAAAAGAGCGATCTCGATGATTCTGCATACATCGGACAGAAGTCTCACCAAGATTATCGCAGAAAATGCATATTTCAGCTTGAAACCCCACGAAAACCAAGATATCGCCGGTTCTGCATATCATACGCACTGTGGAGTGCTGAAAACACCAGATATCGTGTTTCTCGCATTAAATAGCTCGAAAAGAGCGATCTAGATGATTCTGCATACTTCTGGCAGAAGACTCACCTAGATTATCGCAGAAAATGCATATCTCTTCTAGAAACCCCACGCAAACCAAGATATCTCCTGTTCTGCATATACAACGAACTGTGGAGTGGTGAAAACACCAGATAACGTGTTTCTCGCATTAACTAGCTCGAAAAGAGCGATCTAGATGATTCTGCATACTTCTGGCAGAAGACTCACCTAGATTATCGCAGAAAATGCATATCTCTGCTAGAAACCCCACGCAAACCAAGATATCTCCTGTTCTGCATATACAACGAACTGTGGAGTGGTGAAAACACCAGATAACGTGTTTCTCGCATTAACTAGCTCGAAATGAGCGATCTCGTAGATTCTGCATACCTCTGACTGAAGTCTCACCAAGATTATCGCAGAAAATGCATATCTCTGCTAGAAACCCCACGAAAACCAAGATATCTCCTGTTCTGCATATACAACGAACTGTGGAGTGGTGAAAACACCAGATATCGTGTTTCTCGCATTAAATAGCTCGAAAAGTGCGATCTAGATGATTCTGCATACTTCTAACAGAAGTCTCACCAAGCTTATCGCAGAAAATGCATATCTGAGCTTGAAACCCCACGAAAATCAAGATGTCGCCGCTTCTGCATATCAAACGCACTGTGGAGTGGTGAAAACAACCAGATAACGTGTTTCTCGAATTAAATAGCTCGAAAAGAACGATCTAGATTATTCTGCATACTTCTGACAGAAGTCTCACCAAGATTATCGTAGAAAATGCATATCTCAGCTTGAACCCCGACGAAATCCAAGATGTCGCCGGTACTGCATGTCAAACGCACTGTGGAGTGGTGAAAACACCAGATAACGTGTATCTCGCATTAAGTAGCTCGATAAGAGCGATCCCGATGATTCTGCATACCTCGGACAGAAGTCTCACCAAGATTGTCGCAGAAAATGCATATCTCAGCTTGAAACCCCAGGAAAACCAAGATATCTCCGGTTCTGCATATCCAACGAACTGTGGTGTGGTGAAAACCCCAGAAAACGTGATTCTCGCATTAAATAGCTCGATAAGAGCGATCCCGATGATTCTGCATACTTCGGACAGAAGTCTCACCAGGATTGTCGCAGAAAATGCATATCTCAGCTTGAAACCCCAGGAAAACCAAGATATCTCCGTTTCTGCATATCCGACGAACTGTGGTGTGGTGAAAACCCCAGAAAACGTGATTCTCGCATTAAATAGCTCGATAAGAGCGATCCCGATGATTCTGCATACTTCGGACAGAAGTCTCACCAAGATTGTCGCAGAAAATGCATATCTCAGCTTGAAACCCCACGAAAACCAAGATATCTCCGGTTCTGCATATCCAACGAACTGTGGTGTGGTGAAAACCCCAGAAAACGTGATTCTCGCATTAAATAGCTCGAAAAGAGTGCTCTCGATGTTTCTGCATACTTCGGACAGAAGTCTCACCAAGATTATCGCAGAAAATGCATATCTCAGCTTGAAACCCCACGAAAACCCAGATATCGCTGGTTCTACATATCAAGCGGACTGCGGAGTGGTGAAAACACCAGTTAACGTGTTTCTCGCATTAAATAGCTCGAAAAGAGCGATCTAGATGATTCTGCAAACTTCTGACAGAAGTCTCACCAAGATTATCGTAGAAAATGCATATCTCAGCTTGAAACCCGACGAAATCCAAGATGTCGCCAGTTCTGCATATCAAACCCACTGTGGAGTGGTGAAAACACCGGATAACGTGTTTCTCGCATTAAATAGCTCGAAAAGAGCGATCTCGATGATTCTGCATACATCGGACAGAAGTCTCACCAAGATTATCGCAGAAAATGCATATTTCAGCTTGAAACCCCACGAAAACCAAGATATCTCCGGTTCTGCATATCCAACGAACAGTGGTGTGGTGAAATCGCCAGAAAACGTGTTTCTCGCATTAAATAGCTCGAAAAGAGCGATCCCGATGATTCTGCATACTTCGGACAGAAGTCTCACCAAGATTGTCGCAGAAAATGCATATCTCAACTTGAAACCCGACGAAAACCAAACATCGCGGGTTCTGCATATCAAACCAACTGTGGAGTGGTGAAAACACCAGACAACGTGTTTCTCGCATGAAATAGATCGAAAAGTGCGATCTCGATGATTCTGCATACTTCTAACAGAAGTCTCACCATGATTATCGCAGAAAATGCATATCTCTGCTAGAAACCCCACGAAAACCAAGATATCTCCTGTTCTGCATATCCAACGAACTGTGGAGTGGTGAAAACCCCAGAAAACGTGTTTCTCGCATTAAATAGCTCGAAAAGTACGATCTCGATGACTCTGCATACTTCGGACATAAGTCTCACCAAGATTATCGCAGAAATTGCATATCTCAGCTTGAAACCCCACGAAAACCTAGATATCGCTGGTTCTGCATATCAAACGCACTGTGGAGTGCTGAAAACACCAGATATCCTGTTTCTCGCATTAAATAGCTCGAAAAGTGAGATCTCGATGATTCTGCATACTTCGGACAGAAGTCTCACCATGATTATCGTAAAAAATGCATATCTCAGCTTGAAACCCCACGAAAACCAAGATATCGCTGGTTCTGCATATCAAACGCACTGTGGAGTGGTGAAAACACCAGATAACGTGTTTCTCGCATTAAATAGATCGAAATGTGCGATCTCGATGATTCTGCATACTTCTAACAGAAGTCTCACCATGATTATCGCAGAAAATGCATTTCTCTGCTAGAAACCCCACGAAAACCAAGATATCTGCTGTTCTGCATATCCAACGAAATGTGGAGTGGTGAAAACCCCAGAAAACGTGTTTCTCGCATTAAATAGCTCGAAAAGAGCGATCCCGATGATTCTGCATACTTCTGACAGAAGTCTCACCATGATTATCGCAGAAAATGCATATCTCAACTTGATACCCTACGACAGCCAAGATGTAGCCGGTTCTGCATATTAAACGCACTGTGGAGTGGTGAAAACACCAGATAACGTGTTTCTCGCATTAACTAGCGCGAAAAGAGGGATCTCGATGATTCTGCATACTTCTGACAGAAGACTCACCAAGATTATCGCAGAAAATGCATGTCTAAGCTTGAAAACCGACGAAATCCAAGATGTCGCTGGTTCCGCATATCAAACGCACTGTGGAGTGGTGAAAACACCAATTAACGTGTTTCTCGCATTAAATAGCTCGAAAAGAGGGATCTCGATGATTCTGCATACTTCTGACAGAAGACTCACCAAGATTATCGCAGAAAATGCATATCTCAGCTGGAAACACCACGAAAATCAAGATATCATCGGTTCTGCATATCAAACGCACTGTGGAATGTTGAAAACACCAGAAAACTTGTTTTTTCGCATTAAATAGCTCGAAAAGAGCGATCTAGAAAATTCTGCATATTTCTGACTGAAGTCTCACCAAGATTATCGCAGAAAATGCATATCTCAGCTTGAAACCTCACGAAAATCAAGATGTCGCCCGTTCTGCATATCAAACGCACTGTGGAGTGGTGAAAACAACCAGATATCGTGTTTCTCGCATTAAGTAGCTCGAAAAGAACGATCTCGAAGATTCTGCATACTTCTGACAGACGTCTCACCAAGATTATCGTAGAAAATGCATATTTCAGCTGGAAACACCACGAAAATCAAGATATCGCCGGTTCTGCATATCCAACGAACTGTGGAGTGGTGAAAACCCCAGAAAACGTGTTTCTCGCATTAAATAGCTCGAAAAGTACGATCTCGATGACTCTGCATACTTCGGACAGAAGTCTCACCAAGATTGTCGCAGAAAATGCATATCTCAACTTGAAACCCGACGAAAACCAAACATCGCGGGTTCTGCATATCAAACCAACTGTGGAGTGGTGAAAACACCAGACAACGTGTTTCTCGCATGAAATAGATCGAAAAGTGCGATCTCGATGATTCTGCATACTTCTAACAGAAGTCTCACCATGATTATCGCAGAAAATGCATATCTCTGCTAGAAACCCCACGAAAACCAAGATATCTCCTGTTCTGCATATCCAACGAACTGTGGAGTGGTGAAAACCCCAGAAAACGTGTTTCTCGCATTAAATAGCTCGAAAAGTACGATCTCGATGACTCTGCATACTTCGGACATAGGTCTCACCAAGATTATCGCAGAAATTGCATATCTCAGCTTGAAACCCCACGGAAACCTAGATATCGCTGGTTCTGCATATCAAACGCACTGTGGAGTGCTGAAAACACCAGATATCCTGTTTCTCGCATTAAATAGCTCGAAAAGTGCGATCTCGATGATTCTGCATACTTCGGACAGAAGTCTCACCATGATTATCGTAAAAAATGCATATCTCAGCTTGAAACCCCACGAAAACCAAGATATCGCTGGTTCTGCATATCAAACGCACTGTGGAGTGGTGAAAACACCAGATAACGTGTTTCTCGCATTAAATAGATCGAAATGTGCGATCTCGATGATTCTGCATACTTCTAACAGAAGTCTCACCATGATTATCGCAGAAAATGCATTTCTCTGCTAGAAACCCCACGAAAACCAAGATATCTGCTGTTCTGCATATCCAACGAAATGTGGAGTGGTGAAAACCCCAGAAAACGTGTTTCTCGCATTAAATAGCTCGAAAAGAGCGATCCCGATGATTCTGCATACTTCTGACAGAAGTCTCACCATGATTATCGCTGAAAATGCATATCTCAACTTGATACCCTACGACAGCCAAGATGTAGCCGGTTCTGCATATTAAACGCACTGTGGAGTGGTGAAAACACCAGATAACGTGTTTCTCGCATTAACTAGCGCGAAAAGAGGGATCTCGATGATTCTGCATACTTCTGACAGAAGACTCACCAAGATTATCGCAGAAAATGCATGTCTAAGCTTGAAAACCGACGAAATCCAAGATGTCGCTGGTTCCGCATATCAAACGCACTGTGGAGTGGTGAAAACACCAATTAACGTGTTTCTCGCATTAAATAGCTCGAAAAGAGGGATCTCGATGATTCTGCATACTTCTGACAGAAGACTCACCAAGATTATCGCAGAAAATGCATATCTCAGCTGGAAACACCACGAAAATCAAGATATCATCGGTTCTGCATATCAAACGCACTGTGGAATGTTGAAAACACCAGAAAACTTGTTTTTTCGCATTAAATAGCTCGAAAAGAGCGATCTAGAAAATTCTGCATATTTCTGACTGAAGTCTCACCAAGATTATCGCAGAAAATGCATATCTCAGCTTGAAACCTCACGAAAATCAAGATGTCGCCCGTTCTGCATATCAAACGCACTGTGGAGTGGTGAAAACAACCAGATATCGTGTTTCTCGCATTAAGTAGCTCGAAAAGAACGATCTCGAAGATTCTGCATACTTCTGACAGACGTCTCACCAAGATTATCGTAGAAAATGCATATTTCAGCTGGAAACACCACGAAAATCAAGATATCGCCGGTTCTGCATATCAAACGCACTGTGGAGTGGTGAAAACAACCAGATATCGTGTTTCTCGCATTAAGTTGCTCGAAAAGAACGATCTCGAAGATTCTGCATACTTCTGGCAGAAGACTCACCTAGATTATCGCAGAAAATGCATATCTCTGCTAGAAACCCCACGAAAACCAAGATATCTCCTGTTCTGCATATACAACGAACTGTGGAGTGGTGAAAACACCAGATAACGTGTTTCTCGCATTAACTAGCTCGAAATGAGCGATCTCGAAGATTCTGCATACTTCTGACTGAAGTCTCACCAAGATTATCGCAGAAAATGCATATTTCAGCATGAAACCCCACGAAAACCAAGATATCGCCGGTTCTGCATATCATACGCACTGTGGAGTGCTGAAAACACCAGATATCGTGTTTCTCGCATTAAATAGCTCGAAAAGAGCGATCTAGATGATTCTGCATACTTCTGGCAGGAGACTCACCTAGATTATCGCAGAAAATGCATATCTCTGCTAGAAACCCCACGCAAACCAAGATATCTCCTGTTCTGCATATACAACGAACTGTGGAGTGGTGAAAACACCAGATAACGTGTTTCTCGCATTAACTAGCTCGAAATGAGCGATCTCGTAGATTCTGCATACCTCTGACTGAAGTCTCACCAAGATTATCGCAGAAAATGCATATCTCAACTTGATACCCTACGACAGCCAAGATGTAGCCGGTTCTGCATATTAAACGCACTGTGGAGTGGTGAAAACACCAGATAACGTGTTTCTCGCATTAACTAGCTCGAAAAGAGGGATCTCGATGATTCTGCATAATTCTGACAGAAGACTCTCCAAGATTATCGCAGAAAATGCATGTCTAAGCTTGAAAACCGACGAAATCCAAGATGTCGCTGGTTCCGCATATCAAACGCACTGTGGAGTGGTGAAAACACCAATTAACGTGTTTCTCGCATTAAATAGCTCGAAAAGAGGGATCTCGATGATTCTGCATACTTCTGACAGAAGACTCACCAAGATTATCGCAGAAAATGCATATCTCAGCTGGAAACACCACGAAAATCAAGATATCATCGGTTCTGCATATCAAACGCACTGTGGAATGTTGAAAACACCAGAAAACTTGTTTTTTCGCATTAAATAGCTCGAAAAGAGCGATCTAGAAAATTCTGCATATTTCTGACTGAAGTCTCACCAAGATTATCGCAGAAAATGCATATCTCAGCTTGAAACCTCACGAAAATCAAGATGTCGCCCGTTCTGCATATCAAACGCACTGTGGAGTGGTGAAAACAACCAGATATCGTGTTTCTCGCATTAAGTAGCTCGAAAAGAACGATCTCGAAGATTCTGCATACTTCTGACAGACGTCTCACCAAGATTATCGTAGAAAATGCATATTTCAGCTGGAAACACCACGAAAATCAAGATATCGCCGGTTCTGCATATCAAACGCACTGTGGAATGTTGAAAACACCAGAAAACTTGTTTTTTCGCATTAAATAGCTCGAAAAGAGCGATATAGAAGATTCTGCATATTTCTGACATGATGTCTCACCAAGATTATCGCAGAAAATGCATATCTCAGCTTGAAACCTCACGAAAATCAAGATGTCGCCCGTTCTGCATATCAAACGCACTGTGGAGTGGTGAAAACAACCAGATATCGTGTTTCTCGCATTAAGTTGCTCGAAAAGAACGATCTCGAAGATTCTGCATACTTCTGGCAGAAGACTCACCTAGATTATCGCAGAAAATGCATATCTCTGCTAGAAACCCCACGAAAACCAAGATATCTCCTGTTCTGCATATACAACGAACTGTGGAGTGGTGAAAACACCAGATAACGTGTTTCTCGCATTAACTAGCTCGAAATGAGCGATCTCGAAGATTCTGCATACTTCTGACTGAAGTCTCACCAAGATTATCGCAGAAAATGCATATTTCAGCATGAAACCCCACGAAAACCAAGATATCGCCGGTTCTGCATATCATACGCACTGTGGAGTGCTGAAAACACCAGATATCGTGTTTCTCGCATTAAATAGCTCGAAAAGAGCGATCTAGATGATTCTGCATACTTCTGGCAGGAGACTCACCTAGATTATCGCAGAAAATGCATATCTCTGCTAGAAACCCCACGCAAACCAAGATATCTCCTGTTCTGCATATACAACGAACTGTGGAGTGGTGAAAACACCAGATAACGTGTTTCTCGCATTAACTAGCTCGAAATGAGCGATCTCGTAGATTCTGCATACCTCTGACTGAAGTCTCACCAAGATTATCGCAGAAAATGCATATCTCTGCTAGAAACCCCACGAAAACCAAGATATCTCCTGTTCTGCATATACAACGAACTGTGGAGTGGTGAAAACACCAGATAACGTGTTTCTCGCATTAACTAGCTCGAAATGAGCGATATCGAAGATTCTGCATACTTCTGACTGAAGTCTCACCAAGATTATCGCAGAAAATGCATATCTCAGCTTGAAACCTCACGAAAACCCAGATATCGCCGGTTCTGCATATCAAACCAACTGTGGAGTGGTGAAAACACCAGACAACGTGTTTCTCGCATTAAATAGATCGAAATGTGCGATCTCGATGATTCTGCATACTTCTAACAGAAGTCTCACCATGATTATCGCAGAAAATGCATATCTCTGCTAGAAACTCCACGAAAACCAAGATATCTCCTGATCTGCATATCCAACGAACTGTGGAGTGGTGAAAACCCCAGAAAACGTGTTTCTCGCATTAAATAGCTCGAAAAGTACGATGTCGATGACTCTGCATACTTCGGACAGAAGTCTCACCAAGATTATCGCAGACAATGCATATCTCTGCTTGAAACCCCACGAAAACCAAGATATCGCCGGTTCTGCATATCATACGCACTGTGGAGTGCTGAAAACACCAGATATCGTGTTTCTCGCATTAAATAGCTCGAAAAGTGCGATCTAGATGGTTCTGCATACTTCTAACAGAAGTCTCACCAATATTGTCGTAGAAAATGCATATCTCAGCTTGAAACCCGACCGAAACGAAGATACCTCCGGTTCAGCATGTCTAACGCACTGTGGGGTGGTGAAAACACCAGAAAACGTGTTTCCCGCATTAAATAGCTCGAAAAGAGCGTTCTCGAAGATTCTGCATACTTCTGACAGAGGTCTCACCAATATTATCGTAGAAAATGCATATCTCAGCTTGTAACCCGACCGAAACGAAGATATCTCCGGTTCTGCATGTCTAACGTACTGTGGAGTGGTGAATACACCAGAAAACTTGTTTCTCGCATTAAATAGCTCGAAAAGAGCGATCTAGATGATTCTGCATACTTCTGGCAGAAGACTCACCAAGATAATCGCCGAAAATTCATATCTCAGCTGGAAACACCACGAAAATCAAGATATCGCCGGTTCTGCATATCAAACGCACTGTGGAGTGGTGAAAACAACCAGATATCGTGTTTCTCGCATTAAGTTGCTCGAAAAGAGCGATCTCGAAGATTCTGCATACTTCTGACAGACGTCTCACCAAGATTATCGTAGAAAATGCATTCCTCAGCTTGAAACCCGTCGAAATCCAAAATGTCGCCGTTTCTGCATATCAAACGCACTGTGGAGTGGTGAAAACACCGGATATCGTGTTTCTCGCATTAAATAGCTCCAAAAGAGCGATCCCGATGATTCTGCATACTTCTGACTGAAGTCTCACCAATATTATCGCAGAAAATGCCTATCTCAGCTAGAAACATCACGAAAATCAAGATGTCGCCGGTTCTGCATATCAAACGCACTGTGGAGTGGTAAAAACACCAGCTAACGTGTTTCTCGCATTAAATAGCTCGAAACGAGCGATCTAGATGATTCTGCATACTTCTGACTGAAGTCTCACCAAGATTATCGCAGAAAATGTATATCCCAGCTGGAAACACCACGAAAATCAAGATGTCGCCGGTTCTGCATAGCAGACGCACCGTGGAGTGGTGAAAACAACCAGATAACGTGTTTCTCGCATTAAATAGCTCGAATAGAGCGATCTCGATGATTCTGCATACTTCTCATAGAGGAAACACCAAGATTATCGCAGAAAATGCATATTTCAGCTGGAAACCCCACGAAAACCAAGTTATCGGCGGCTCTACATATCAAACGCACTGTGGAGTGGTCAAAACACCAGACAACGTGTTTCTCGCATTAAATAGCTCGAAAAGAGCGATATCGATGATTCTGCATACTTCGGACAGAAGTCTCACCAATATTATCGCAGAAAATGCATATCTCAGCTTGTAACCCGACGAAAACCACGATGTCGCCGGTTCTGCATATCAAACGCACTGTGGGGTGGTGAAAACATCAGAAAACGTGTTTCTCCCATTAAGTAGCTCGAAAAGAGCGTTCTCGAAGATTCTGCATACTTCTGACAGAGGTCTCACCAATATTGTCGTAGAAAATGCATATCTCAGCTTGAAACCCGACCGAAACGAAGATACCTCCGGTTCTGCATGTCTAACGTACTGTGGAGTGGCGAATACACCAGAAAACGTGTTTCCCGCATTAAATAGCTCGAAAAGAGCGATCTAGATGATTCTGCATACTTATGGGAGAAGACTCACCAAGCTTATCGCAGAAAATGCATATCTCAGCTGGAAACACCACGAAAATCAAGATATCGCCGGTTCTGCATATCAGACGCACTGTGGAGTGGTGAAAACATCAGAAAACGTGTTTCTCGCATTAACTAGCTCGAAAAGAGCGTTCTCGATGATTCTGCATACTTCTCATAGAGGAAACACCAAGATTATCGCAGAAAATGCATATTTCAGCTGGAAACCCCACGAAAACCACGATGTCGCCTGTTCTGCATATCAAACGCACTGTGGGGTGGTGAAAACACCAGAAAACGTGTTTCTCGCATTAAGTAGCTCGAAAAGAGCGTTCTCGAAGATTCTGCATACTTCTCATAGAGGAAACACCAAGATTATCGCAGAAAATGCATATTTCAGCTGGAAACCCCACGAAAACCACGATGTCGCCGGTTCTGCATATCAAACCCACTGTGGAGTAGTGAAAACAACCAGATAACGTGTCTCTCGCATTAAATAGCTCGAATAGAGCGATCTCGATGATTCTGCATACTTCTCATAGAGGAAACACCAAGATTATCGCAGAAAATGCCTATCTCAGCTAGAAACATCACGAAAATCAAGATGTCGCCGGTTCTGCATATCAAACGCACTGTGGAGTGGTAAAAACACCAGATAACGTGTTTCTCGCATTAAATAGCTCGAAACGAGCGATCTAGATGATTCTGCATACTTCTGACTGAAGTCTCATCAAGATTATCGCAGAAAATGCATATCCCAGCTGGAAACACCACGAAAATCAAGATGTCGCCGGTTCTGCATATCAAACGCACTGTGGAGTGGTGAATACACCAGAAAACGTGTTTCCCGCATTAAATAGCTCGAAAAGAGCGATCTAGATGATTCTGCATACTTCTGACTGAAGTCTCACCAATATTATCGCTGAAAATGCCTATCTCAGCTAGAAACATCACGAAAATTATGATGTCGCCGGTTCTGCATATCAAACCCACTGTGGAGTAGTGAAAACAACCTGATAACGTGTTTCTCGCATTAAATAGCTCGAATAGAGCGATATCGATGATTCTGCATACTTCTGACAGAAGACTCACCAAGATTATCGCAGAAAATGCCTATCTCAGCTGGAAACCCCACGAAAACCACGATGTCGCCGGTTCTGCATATCAAACGCACTGTGGGGTGGTGAAAACACCAGAAAACGTGTTTCTCGCATTAAGTAGCTCGAAAAGAGCGTTCTCGAAGATTCTGCATACTTCTGACTGAGGTCTCACCAATATTATCGTAGAAAATGCATATCTCAGCTTGAAACCCGACCGAAACGAAGATATCTCCGGTTCTGCATATCAAACGCACTGTGGGGTGGTGAAAACACCAGAGAACGTGTTTCTCGCATTAAACAGCTCGAAAAGAGCGATCTAGATGATTCTGCATCCTTCTGACAGAAGACTCACTAAGATTATCGCAGAAAATGCATATCTCAGCTGGAAACCCCGCGAAAACCAAGATATCGCCGGTTCTGCATATCAGACGCACCGTGGAGTGGTGAAAACACCAGAAAACGTGTTTCCCGCATTAAATAGCTCGAAAAGAGCGATCTAGATGATTCTGATTACTTCTGACTGAACACTCACCAAGATTATCGCAGAAAATGCATATCTCAGCTTGAAACCCGACCGAAACGAAGATATCGCCGGTTCTGCATTTCTAACGTACTGTGGAGTGGTGAATACACCAGAAAACGTGTTTCCCGCATTAAATAGCTCGAAAAGAGCGATCTAGATGATTCTGCATACTGCTGACTGAAGTCTCACCAATATTATCGCAGAGAATGCATATCTCAGCTAGAAACATCACGAAAATCAAGATGTCGCCGGTTCGGCACATCAAACGTACTGTGGAGTGGTGAAAACACCAGAAAACGTGTTTCTCGCATTAAATAGCTCGAAAAGAGCGATATCGATGATTCTGCATACTTCGGACAGAAGTCTCACCAATATTATCGCAGAAAATGCATATCTCAGCTTGAAACCCGACGAAAACCACGATTTCGCCGGTTCTGCATATCAAACGCACTGTGGGGTGGTGAAAACACCAGAAAACGTGTTTCTCGCATTAAGTAGCTCGAAAAGAGCGTTCTCGAAGGTTCTGCATACTTCTGACAGAGGTCTCACCAATATTGTCGTAGAAAATGCATACCTCAGCTTGAAACCCGACCGAAACGAAGATACCTCCGGTTCTGCATGTCTAACGTACTGTGGAGTGGTGAATACACCACATAACGTGTTGCTCGCATTAAATAGCTCTAAAAGAGCGATATCGATGATTCTGCATACTTCGGACAGAAGTCTCACAAATATTACCGCAGAAAATGCATATCTCAGCTTGAAACATCACGAACATCAAGATGTCGCCGTTTCTGCATATCCAACGAACAGTGGTGTGGTGAAATCGCCAGAAAACGTGTTTCTCGCATTAAATAGCTCGATAAGAGCGATCCCGATGATTCTGCATACTTCGGACAGAAGTCTCACCAAGATTGTCGCAGAAAATGCATATCTCAGCTTGAAACCCCAGGAAAACCAAGATATCTCCGGTTCTGCATATCCAACGAACAGAGGTGTGGTGAAAACCCCAGAAAACGTGTTTCTCGCATTAAATAGCTCGAAAAGAGCGCTCTCGATTTTTCTGCATACTTCGGACAGAAGTCTCAACAAGATTATTGCAGAAAATGCATATCTCAGCTTGAAACCCCACGAAAACCAAGATATCTCCGGTTTTGCATATCAAACGCACTGTGGGGTGGTGAAAACACCAGAAAACGTGTTTCTCGCATTAAGTAGCTCGAAAAGAGCGTTCTCGAATGTTCTGCATACTTCTGACAGAGGTCTCACCAATATTGTCGTAGAAAATGCATACCTCAGCTTGAAACCCGACCGAAACGAAGATACCTCCGGATCTGCATGTCTAACGTACTGTGGAGTGGTGAATACACCACATAACGTGTTGCTCGCATTAAATAGCTCTAAAAGAGCGATATCGATGATTCTGCATACTTCGGACAGAAGTCTCACCAAGATTATCGCAGAAAATGCATATCTCAGCTTGAAACCCCACGAAAACCAAATTATCTCCGGTTCTGCATATCAAACCAACTGTGGAGTAGTGAAAACACCAGATAACGTGTTTCTCGCATTAAATAGCTCGAAAAGTGTGATCTCGATGATTCTGCATACTTCTGTCTGAAGTCTCCCCAATATTATCGCACAAAATGCATATTTCAGCTGGAAACCCCACGAAAACCAAGTTATCGGCGGCTCTACATATCAAACGCACTGTGGAGTGGTGAAAACGCCAGAAAACGTGTTCCTCGCATTAAATAGCTCGAAAAGAGCGATCCCGATGATTCTGCATACTTCGGACAGAAGTCTCACCAAGATTATCGCAGAAAATGCATATCTCAGCTTGAAACCCCAGGAAAACCAAGATATCTCCGGTTCTGCATATCCAACGAACAGAGGTGTGGTGAAAACCCCAGAAAACGTGTTTCTCGCATTAAATAGCTCGAAAAGAGCGCTCTCGATTTTTCTGCATACTTCTGACTGAAGTCTCACCAAGATTATCGCAGAAAATGCATATCCCAGCTGGAAACACCACGAAAATCAAGATGTCGCCGGTTCTGCATATCAAACGCACTGTGGAGTGGTGAAAACACCAGATAACGTGTTTCTCGCATTAAATAGCTCCAAACGAGCGATCTAGATGATTCTGCATACTTCGGACAGAAGTCTCACCAATATTATCGCAGAAAATGCATATCTCAGCTTGAAACCTCACGAACATCAAGATGTCGCCGGTTCTGCATATCAAACGCACTGTGGAGTGCTGAAAACACCAGATAACGTGTTTCTCGCATTAAATAGCTCGATAAGAGCGATCGCGATGATTCTGCATACTACGGACAGAAGTCTCACCAAGATTATCGCAGAAAATGCATATCTCAGCTTGAAACCCGACGAAAACCACGATTTCGCCGGTTCTGCATATCAAACGCACTGTGGGTTGGTGAAAACACCAGAAAACGTGTTTCTCGCATTAAGTAGCTCGAAAAGAGCGTTCTCGAAGGTTCTGCATACTTCTGACAGAGGTCTCACCAATATTGTCGTAGAAAATGCATACCTCAGCTTGAAACCCGACCGAAACGAAGATACCTCCGGTTCTGCATGTCTAACGTACTGGGGAGTGGTGAATACACCACATAACGTGTTGCTCGCATTAAATAGCTCTAAAAGAGCGATATCGATGATTCTGCATACTTCGGACAGAAGTCACACAAATATTACCGCAGAAAATGCATATCTCAGCTTGAAACCTCACGAACATCAAGACGTCGCCGTTTCTGCATATCCAACGAACAGTGGTGTGGTGAAATCGCCAGAAAACGTGTTTCTCGCATTAAATAGCTCGATAAGAGCGATCCCGATGATTCTGCATACTTCGGACAGAAGTCTCACCAAGATTGTCGCAGAAAATGCATATCTCAGCTTGAAACCCCAGGAAAACCAAGATATCTCCGGTTCTGCATATCCAACGAACAGAGGTGTGGTGAAAACCCCAGAAAACGTGTTTCTCGCATTAAATAGCTCGAAAAGAGCGCTCTCGATTTTTCTGCATACTTCGGACAGAAGTCTCAACAAGATTATTGCAGAAAATGCATATCTCAGCTTGAAACCCCACGAAAACCAAGATATCTCCGGTTTTGCATATCAAACGGACTGTGGGGTGGTGAAAACACCAGAAAACGTGTTTCTCGCATTAAGTAGCTCGAAAAGAGCGTTCTCGAATGTTCTGCATACTTCGGACAGAAGTCTCACCAAGATTATCGCAGAAAATGCATATCTCAGCTTGAAACCCCAGGAAAACCAAGATATCTCCGGTTCTGCATATCCAACGAACAGAGTTGTTGTGAAAACCCCAGAAAACGTGTTTCTCGCATTAAATAGCTCTAAAAGAGCGATATCGATGATTCTGCATACTTCGGACAGAAGTCACACAAATATTACCGCAGAAAATGCATATCTCAGCTTGAAACCTCACGAACATCAAGACGTCGCCGTTTCTGCATATCCAACGAACAGTGGAGTGGTGAAAACGCCAGAAAACGTGTTCCTCGCATTAAATAGCTCGAAAAGAGCGATCCCGATGATTCTGCATACTTCGGACAGAAGTCTCACCAAGATTATCGCAGAAAATGCATATCTCAGCTTGAAACCCCAGGAAAACCAAGATATCTCCGGTTCTGCATATCCAACGAACAGAGTTGTTGTGAAAACCCCAGAAAACGTGTTTCTCGCATTAAATAGCTCGAAAAGAGCGCTCTCGATTTTTCTGCATACTTCTGACTGAAGTCTCACCAAGATTATCGCAGAAAATGCATATCCCAGCTGGAAACACCACGAAAATCAAGATGTCGCCGGTTCTGCATATCAAACGCACTGTGGAGTGGTGAAAACACCAGATAACGTGTTTCTCGCATTAAATAGCTCGAAAAGAGCGCTCTCGATTTTTCTGCATACTTCGGACAGAAGTCTCAACAAGATTATCGCAGAAAATGTATGTCTCAGCTGGAAACCCCACGAAAACCAAATTATCTCCGGTTCTGCATATCAAACCAACTGTGGAGTAGTGACAACACCAGATAACGTGTTTCTCGCATTAAATAGCTCGAATAGAGCGATCTCGAAGATTCTGCATACTTCTGACAGAAGACTCACCAAGATTATCGCAGAAAATGTATGTCTCAGCTGGAAACCCCACGAAAACCAAGATATCGCCGGTTCTGCATATCAGACGCACTGTGGAGTGGTGAAAACACCAGCAAACTTGTTTTTCGCATTAAATATCTCGAAACGAGCGATCTAGATGATTCTGCAAACTTCTGACAGAAGTCTCACCAAGATTATCGTTGAAAATGCATATCTCAGCTTGAAACCCGACGAAATCCAAGATGTCGCCAGTTCTGCATATCAAACCCACTGTGGAGTGGTGAAAACACCGGATAACGTGTTTCTCGCATTAAATAGCTCGAAAAGAGTGATCTAGATGATTCTGCATACTTCTGTCTGAAGTCTCACCAATATTATCGCAGAAAATGCATATCTGAGCTTGAAACCCCACGAAAACCAGGATATCGTCGGTTCTGCACATCATACGCACTGTGGAGTGGTGAAAACACCAGTTAACGTGTCTCTCGCATTAAATAGCTCGAAAAGAGCGATCTAGATGATTCTGCATACATCGGACAGAAGTCTCACCAAGATTATCGCAGAAAATGCATATTTCAGCTTGAAACCCCACGAAAACCAAGATATCTCCGGTTCTGCATATCCAACGAACAGAGGTGTGGTGAAAACCCCAGAAAACGTGTTTCTCGCATTAAATAGCTCGAAAAGAGCGCTCTCGATTTTTCTGCATACTTCGGACAGAAGTCTCAACAAGATTATTGCAGAAAATGCATATCTCAGCTTGAAACCCCACGAAAACCAAGATATCTCCGGTTCTGCATATCCAACGAACTGTGGTGTGGTGAAAACCCCAGAAAACGTGTTTCTCGCATTAAATAGCTCGAAAAGAGCGCTCTCGATGTTTCTGCATACTTCGGACAGAAGTCTCACCAAGATGATCGCAGAAAATGCATATCTCAGCTTGAAACCCCACGAAAACCCAGATATCGCTGGTTCTACATATCAAACGCACTGCGGAGTGGTGAAAACACCAGATAACGTGTTTCTCGCATTAGATATCTCGAAAAAAGCGATCCCGATGATTCTGCATACTTCTGACAGAAGTCTCACCAAGATTATCGTAAAAAATGCATATCTCAGCTTGAAACCCAACGAAAGCCAAGATATCGCTGGTTCTGCATATCAAACGCACTGTGGAGTGGTGAAAACCCCTGACAAGGTTTTTCTCGCATTAACTAGCTCGAAAAGAGCGATCTCGATGATTCAGCCTAATTCGGACAGAAGTCTCTCCATGATTATCGCAGAAAATGCATATCTCTGCTAGAAACCCCGCGAAAACCAAGATATCTCCGGTTCTGCACATCCAACGAACTGTGGGGTGGTGAAAACACCAGAAAACGTGTTTCTCGCATTAAGTAGCTCGAAAAGAGCGTTCTCGAATGTTCTGCATACTTCTGACAGAGGTCTCACCAATATTGTCGTAGAAAATGCATACCTCAGCTTGAAACCCGACCGAAACGAAGATACCTCCGGTTCTGCATGTCTAACGTACTGTGGAGTGGTGAATACACCACATAACGTGTTGCTCGCATTAAATAGCTCTAAAAGAGCGATATCGATGATTCTGCATACTTCGGACAGAAGTCTCACCAATATTATCGCAGAAAATGCATATCTCAGCTTGAAACCTCACGAACATCAAGATGTCGCCGGTTCTGCATATCAAACGCACTGTGGAGTGCTGAAAACACCAGATAACGTGTTTCTCGCATTAAATAGCTCGATAATAGCGATCGCGATGATTCTGCATACTACGGACAGAAGTCTCACAAATATTATCGCAGAAAATGCATATCTCAGCTTGAAACCTCACGAACATCAAGATGTCGCCGGTTCTGCATATCAAACGCACTGTGGAGTGCTGAAAACACCAGATAACGTGTTTCTCGCATTAAATAGCTCGATAAGAGCGATCGCGATGATTCTGCATACTACGGACAGAAGTCTCACCAAGATTATCGCAGAAAATGCATATCTCAGCTTGAAACCCCAGGAAAACCAAATTATCTCCGGTTCTGCATATCAAACCAACTGTGGAGTAGTGAAAACCCCAGATAACGTGTTTCTCGCATTAAATAGCTCGAAAAGTGTGATCTCGATGATTCTGCATACTTCTGTCTGAAGTCTCCCCAATATTATCGCACAAAATGCATATCTGAGCTTGAAACCCCACGAATAGCAGGATATCGTTGGTTCTGCACATCATACGCACTGTGGAGTGGAGAAAACACCAGATAACGTGTTTCTCGCATTAAATAGCTCGAAACGAGCGATCTCGATGATTCAGCATACTTCGGACAGAAGTCTCACCAAGATTATCGCAGGAATTGCATATCTCAGCTTGAACCCCGACGAAATCCAAGATGTCGCCGGTTCTGCATATCAAACGCACTGTGGAGTGGTGAAAACACCAGAAAACTTGTTTTTTCGCATTAAATAGCTCGAAAAGAGCGATCTTGATGATTCTGCATACTTCGGACAGATGTTTCACCAAGATTATCGTAGAAAATGCATATCTCAACTTGAAACCCGACGAAAACCAAACATCGCCGGTTCTGCATATCAAACCAACTGTGGAGTGGTGAAAACCCCAGAAAACGTGTTTCTCGCATTAAATAGCTCGAAAAGTACGATCTCGATGACTCTGCATACTTCGGACAGAAGACTCACCAATATTTTCGCAGAAAATGCATATCTCAGCTAGAAACCCCACGAAAATCAAGATGTCGCCGGTTCTGCATATCAAACGCACTGTGGAGTGGTGAAAACAACCAGATAACGTGTTTCTCGCATTAAATAGCTCGAATAGAGCGATCTCGAAGATTCTGCATACTTCTGACAGAAGACTCACCAAGATTATCGCAGAAAATGTATGTCTCAGCTGGAAACCCCACGAAAACCAAGATATCGCCGGTTCTGCATATCAGACGCACTGTGGAGTGGTGAAAACACCAGAAAACTTGTTTTTTCGCATTAAATATCTCGAAACGAGCGATCTAGATGATTCTGCAAACTTCTGACAGAAGTCTCACCAAGATTATCGTAGAAAATGCATATCTCAGCTTGAAACCCGACGAAATCCAAGATGTCGCCAGTTCTGCATATCAAACCCACTGTGGAGTGGTGAAAACACCGGATAACGTGTTTCTCGCATTAAATAGCTCGAAAAGAGTGATCTAGATGATTCTGCATACTTCTGTCTGAAGTCTCACCAATATTATCGCAGAAAATGCATATCTGAGCTTGAAACCCCACGAAAACCAGGATATCGTCGGTTCTGCACATCATACGCACTGTGGAGTGGTGAAAACACCAGAAAACGTGTTTCTCGCATTAACTAGCTCGAAAGGAGCGTTCTCGATGATTCTGCATACTTCTCATAGATGAAACACCAAGATTATCGCAGAAAATGCATATTTCAGCTGGGAACCCCACGAAAACCAAGATATCTCCGGTTTTGCATATCAAACGCACTGTGGGGTGGTGAAAACACCAGAAAACGTGTTTCTCGCATTAAGTAGCTCGAAAAGAGCGTTCTCGAATGTTCTGCATACTTCTGACAGAGGTCTCACCAATATTGTCGTAGAAAATGCATACCTCAGCTTGAAACCCGACCGAATCGAAGATACCTCCGGTTCTGCATGTCTAACGTACTGTGGAGTGGTGAATACACCACATAACGTGTTGCTCGCATTAAATAGCTCTAAAAGAGCGATATCGATGATTCTGCATACTTCGGACAGAAGTCTCACCAATATTATCGCAGAAAATGCATATCTCAGCTTGAAACCTCACGAACATCAAGATGTCGCCGGTTCTGCATATCAAACGCACTGTGGAGTGCTGAAAACACCAGATAACGTGTTTCTCGCATTAAATAGCTCGATAAGAGCGATCGCGATGATTCTGCATACTACGGACAGAAGTCTCACCAATATTATCGCAGAAAATGCATATCTCAGCTTGAAACCTCACGAACATCAAGATGTCGCCGGTTCTGCATATCAAACGCACTGTGGAGTGCTGAAAACACCAGATAACGTGTTTCTCGCATTAAATAGCTCGATAAGAGCGATCGCGATGATTCTGCATACTACGGACAGAAGTCTCACCAAGATTATCGCAGAAAATGCATATCTCAGCTTGAAACCCCAGGAAAACCAAATTATCTCCGGTTCTGCATATCAAACCAACTGTGGAGTAGTGAAAACCCCAGATAACGTGTTTCTCGCATTAAATAGCTCGAAAAGTGTGATCTCGATGATTCTGCATACTTCTGTCTGAAGTCTCCCCAATATTATCGCACAAAATGCATATCTGAGCTTGAAACCCCACGAAAAGCAGGATATCGTTGGTTCTGCACATCATACGCACTGTGGAGTGGAGAAAACACCAGATAACGTGTTTCTCGCATTAAATAGCTCGAAACGAGCGATCTCGATGATTCAGCATACTTCGGACAGAAGTCTCACCAAGATTATCGCAGGAATTGCATATCTCAGCTTGAACCCCGACGAAATCCAAGATGTCGCCGGTTCTGCATATCAAACGCACTGTGGAGTGGTGAAAACACCAGAAAACTTGTTCTTTCGCATTAAATAGCTCGAAAAGAGCGATCTTGATGATTCTGCTTACTTCGGACAGATGTTTCACCAAGATTATCGTAGAAAATGCATATCTCAACTTGAAACCCGACGAAAACCAAACATCGCCGGTTCTGCATATCAAACCAACTGTGGAGTGGTGAAAACCCCAGAAAACGTGTTTCTCGCATTAAATAGCTCGAAAAGTACGATCTCGATGACTCTGCATACTTCGGACAGAAGACTCACCAATATTTTCGCAGAAAATGCATATCTCAGCTAGAAACCCCACGAAAATCAAGATGTCGCCGGTTCTGCATATCAAACGCACTGTGGAGTGGTGAAAACACCAGAAAACTTGTTTTTTCGCATTAAATAGCTCGAAAAGAGCGATCTTGATGATTCTGCTTACTTCGGACAGATGTTTCACCAAGATTATCGTAGAAAATGCATATCTCAACTTGAAACCCGACGAAAACCAAACATCGCCGGTTCTGCATATCAAACCAACTGTGGAGTGGTGAAAACCCCAGAAAACGTGTTTCTCGCATTAAATAGCTCGAACAGTACGATCTCGATGACTCTGCATACTTCGGACAGAAGACTCACCAATATTTTCGCAGAAAATGCATATCTCAGCTAGAAACCCCACGAAAATCAAGATGTCGCCGGTTCTGCATATCAAACGCACTGTGGAGTGGTGAAAACACCAGAAAACTTGTTTTTTCGCATTAAATAGCTCGAAAAGAGCGATCTTGATGATTCTGCTTACTTCGGACAGATGTTTCACCAAGATTATCGTAGAAAATGCATATCTCAACTTGAAACCCGACGAAAACCAAACATCGCCGGTTCTGCATATCAAACCAACTGTGGAGTGGTGAAAACCCCAGAAAACGTGTTTCTCGCATTAAATAGCTCGAAAAGTACGATCTCGATGACTCTGCATACTTCGGACAGAAGACTCACCAATATTTTCGCAGAAAATGCATATCTCAGCTTGAAACCCGACGAAATCCAAGATGTCGCCAGTTCTGCATATCAAACCCACTGTGGAGTGGTGAAAACACCGGATAACGTGTTTCTCGCATTAAATAGCTCGAAAAGAGTGATCTAGATGATTCTGCATACTTCTGTCTGAAGTCTCACCAATATTATCGCAGAAAATGCATATCTGAGCTTGAAACCCCACGAAAACCAGGATATCGTCGGTTCTGCACATCATACGCACTGTGGAGTGGTGAAAACACCAGAAAACGTGTTTCTCGCATTAACTAGCTCGAAAGGAGCGTTCTCGATGATTCGGCATACTTCTCATAGATGAAACACCAAGATTATCGCAGAAAATGCATATTTCAGCTGGGAACCCCACGAAAACCAAGTTATCGGCGGCTCTACATATCAAACGCACTGTGGAGTGGTCAAAACACCAGACAACGTGTTTCTCGCATTAAATAGCTCGAAAAGAGCGATATCGATGATTCTGCATACTTCGGACAGAAGTCTCACCAATATTATCGCAGAAAATGCATATCTCAGCTTGAAACCCGACGAAAACCACGATTTCGCCGGTTCTGCATATCAAACGCACTGTGGGGTGGTGAAAACACCAGAAAACGTGTTTCTCGCATTAAGTAGCTCGAAAAGAGCGTTCTCGAAGGTTCTGCATACTTCTGACAGAGGTCTCACCAATATTGTCGTAGAAAATGCATACCTCAGCTTGAAACCCGACCGAAACGAAGATACCTCCGGTTCTGCATGTCTAACGTACTGTGGAGTGGTGAATACACCACATAACGTGTTGCTCGCATTAAATAGCTCTGAAAGAGCGATATCGATGATTCTGCATACTTCGGACAGAAGTCTCACCAATATTATCGCAGAAAATGCATATCTCAGCTTGAAACCTCACGAACATCAAGATGTCGCCGTTTCTGCATATCAAACGCACTGTGGAGTGCTGAAAACACCAGATAACGTGTTTCTCGCATTAAATAGCTCGATAAGAGCGATCGCGATGATTCTGCATACTACGGACAGAAGTCTCACCAAGATTATCGCAGAAAATGCATATCTCAGCTTGAAACCCCACGAAAACCAAATTATCTCCGGTTCTGCATATCAAACCAACTGTGGAGTAGTGAAAACACCAGATAACGTGTTTCTCGCATTAAATAGCTCGAAAAGTGTGATCTCGATGATTCTGCATACTTCTGTCTGAAGTCTCCCCAATATTATCGCGCAAAATGCATATTTCAGCTGGAAACCCCACGAAAACCAAGTTATCGGCGGCTCTACATATCAAACGCACTGTGGAGTGGTGAAAACGCCAGAAAACGTGTTCCTCGCATTAAATAGCTCGAAAAGAGCGTTCTCGAAGGTTCTGCATACTTCTGACAGAGGTCTCACCAATATTGTCGTAGAAAATGCATACCTCAGCTTGAAACCCGACCGAAACGAAGATACCTCCGGTTCTGCATGTCTAACGTACTGTGGAGTGGTGAATACACCACATAACGTGTTGCTCGCATTAAATAGCTCTAAAAGAGCGATATCGATGATTCTGCATACTTCGGACAGAAGTCTCACCAATATTATCGCAGAAAATGCATATCTCAGCTTGAAACCTCACGAACATCAAGATGTCGCCGTTTCTGCATATCAAACGCACTGTGGGGTGCTGAAAACACCAGATAACGTGTTTCTCGCATTAAATAGCTCGATAAGAGCGATCGCGATGATTCTGCATACTACGGACAGAAGTCTCACCAAGATTATCGCAGAAAATGCATATCTCAGCTTGAAACCCCACGAAAACCAAATTATCTCCGGTTCTGCATATCAAACCAACTGTGGAGTAGTGAAAACACCAGATAGCGTGTTTCTCGCATTAAATAGCTCGAAAAGTGTGATCTCGATGATTCTGCATACTTCTGTCTGAAGTCTCCCCAATATTATCGCACAAAATGCATATTTCAGCTGGAAACCCCACGAAAACCAAGTTATCGGCGGCTCTACATATCAAACGCACTGTGGAGTGGTGAAAACGCCAGAAAACGTGTTCCTCGCATTAAATAGCTCGAAAAGAGCGATCCCGATGATTCTGCATACTTCGGACAGAAGTCTCACCAAGATTATCGCAGAAAATGCATATCTCAGCTTGAAACCCAAGGAAAACCAAGATATCTCCGGTTCTGCATATCCAACGAACAGAGGTGTGGTGAAAACCCCAGAAAACGTGTTTCTCGCATTAAATAGCTCGAAAAGAGCGCTCTCGATTTTTCTGCATACTTCTGTCTGAAGTCTCCCCAATATTATCGCACAAAATGCATATCTGAGCTTAAACCCCCACGAAAAGCAGGATATCGTTGGTTCTGCACATCATACGCACTGTGGAGTGGAGAAAACACCAGATAACGTGTTTCTCGCATTAAATAGCTCGATAAGAGCGATCCCGATGATTCTGCATACTTCGGACAGAAGTCTCACCAAGATTGTCGCAGAAAATGCATATCTCAGCTTGAAACCCCAGGAAAACCAAGATATCTCCGGTTCTGCATATCCAACGAACAGAGGTGTGGTGAAAACCCCAGAAAACGTGTTTCTCGCATTAAATAGCTCGAAAAGAGCGCTCTCGATTTTTCTGCATACTTCGGACAGAAGTCTCAACAAGATTATTGCAGAAAATGCATATCTCAGCTTGAAACCCCACGAAAACCAAGATATCTCCGGTTTTGCATATCAAACGCACTGTGGGGTGGTGAAAACACCAGAAAACGTGTTTCTCGCATTAAGTAGCTCGAAAAGAGCGTTCTCGAATGTTCTGCATACTTCTGACAGAGGTCTCACCAATATTGTCGTAGAAAATGCATACCTCAGCTTGAAACCCGACCGAAACGAAGATACCTCCGGTTCTGCATGTCTAACGTACTGTGGAGTGGTGAATACACCACATAACGTGTTGCTCGCATTAAATAGCTCTAAAAGAGCGATATCGATGATTCTGCATACTTCGGACAGAAGTCTCACCAAGATTATCGCAGAAAATGCATATCTCAGCTTGAAACCCCACGAAAACCAAATTATCTCCGGTTCTGCATATCAAACCAACTGTGGAGTAGTGAAAACACCAGATAACGTGTTTCTCGCATTAAATAGCTCGAAAAGTGTGATCTCGATGATTCTGCATACTTCTGTCTGAAGTCTCCCCAATATTATCGCACAAAATGCATATTTCAGCTGGAAACCCCACGAAAACCAAGTTATCGGCGGCTCTACATATCAAACGCACTGTGGAGTGGTGAAAACGCCAGAAAACGTGTTCCTCGCATTAAATAGCTCGAAAAGAGCGATCCCGATGATTCTGCATACTTCGGACAGAAGTCTCACCAAGATTATCGCAGAAAATGCATATCTCAGCTTGAAACCCCAGGAAAACCAAGATATCTCCGGTTCTGCATATCCAACGAACAGAGGTGTGGTGAAATCCCCAGAAAACGTGTTTCTCGCATTAAATAGCTCGAAAAGAGCGCTCTCGATTTTTCTGCATACTTCTGACTGAAGTCTCACCAAGATTATCGCAGAAAATGCATATCCCAGCTGGAAACACCACGAAAATCAAGATGTCGCCGGTTCTGCATATCAAACGCACTGTGGAGTGGTGAAAACACCAGATAACGTGTTTCTCGCATTAAATAGCTCCAAACGAGCGATCTAGATGATTCTGCATACTTCGGACAGAAGTCTCACCAATATTATCGCAGAAAATGCATATCTCAGCTTGAAACCTCACGAACATCAAGATGTCGCCGGTTCTGCATATCAAACGCACTGTGGAGTGCTGAAAACACCAGAAAACGTGTTTCTCGCATTAAATAGCTCGAAAAGAGCGCTCTCGATTTTTCTGCATACTTCTGTCTGAAGTCTCACCAATATTATCGCAGAAAATGCATATCTCAGCTTGAAACCTCACGAACATCAAGATGTCGCCAGTTCTGCATATCAAACCCACTGTGGAGTGGTGAAAACACCGGATAACGTGTTTCTCGCATTAAATAGCTCGAAAAGAGTGATCTAGAAGATTCTGCATACTTCTGTCTGAAGTCTCACCAATATTATCGCAGAAAATGCATATCTGAGCTTGAAACCCCACGAAAACCAGGATATCGTCGGTTCTGCACATCATACGCACTGTGGAGTGGTGAAAACACCAGTTAACGTGTCTCTCGCATTAAATAGCTCGAAAAGAGCGATCTAGATGATTCTGCATACATCGGACAGAAGTCTCACCAAGATTATCGCAGAAAATGCATATTTCAGCTTGAAACCCCACGAAAACCAAGATATCTCCGGTTCTGCATATCCAACGAACAGTGGTGTGGTGAAAACCCCAGAAAACGTGTTTCTCGCATTAAATAGCTCGAAAAGAGCGCTCTCGATTTTTCTGGATACTTCGGACAGAAGTCTCAACAAGATTATTGCAGAAAATGCATATCTCAGCTTGAAACCCCCCGAAAACCAAGATATCTCCGGTTCTGCATATCCAACGAACTGTGGTGTGGTGAAAACCCCAGAAAACGTGTTTCTCGCATTAAATAGCTCCAAAAGAGCGCTCTCGATGTTTCTGCATACTTCGGACAGAAGTCTCACCAAGATTATCGCAGAAAATGCATATCTCAGCTTGAAACCCCACGAAAACCCAGATATCGCTGGTTCTACATATCAAACGCACTGCGGAGTGGTGAAAACACCAGATAACGTGTTTCTCGCATTAGATATCTCGAAAAAAGCGATCCCGATGATTCTGCATACTTCTGACAGAAGTCTCACCAAGATTATCGTAAAAAATGCATATCTCAGCTTGAAACCCAACGAAAGCCAAGATATCGCTGGTTCTGCATATCAAACGCACTGTGGAGTGGTGAAAACCCCTGACAAGGTTTTTCTCGCCTTAACTAGCTCGAAAAGAGCGATCTCGATGATTCAGCCTAATTCGGACAGAAGTCTCTCCATGACTATCGCAGAAAATGCATATCTCTGCTAGAAACCCCGCGAAAACCAAGATATCTCCGGTTCTGCACATCCAACGAACTGTGGGGTGGTGAAAACACCAGAAAACGTGTTTCTCGCATTAAGTAGCTCGAAAAGAGCGTTCTCGAATGTTCTGCATACTTCTGACAGAGGTCTCACCAATATTGTCGTAGAAAATGCATACCTCAGCTTGAAACCCGACCGAAACGAAGATACCTCCGGTTCTGCATGTCTAACGTACTGTGGAGTGGTGAATACACCACATAACGTGTTGCTCGCATTAAATAGCTCTAAAAGAGCGATATCGATGATTCTGCATACTTCGGACAGAAGTCTCACCAATATTATCGCAGAAAATGCATATCTCAGCTTGAAACCTCACGAACATCAAGATGTCGCCGGTTCTGCATATCAAACGCACTGTGGAGTGCTGAAAACACCAGATAACGTGTTTCTCGCATTAAATAGCTCGATAAGAGCGATCGCGATGATTCTGCATACTACGGACAGAAGTCTCACCAAGATTTTCGCAGAAAATGCATATCTCAGCTTGAAACCCCAGGAAAACCAAATTATCTCCGGTTCTGCATATCAAACCAACTGTGGAGTAGTGAAAACCCCAGATAACGTGTTTCTCGCATTAAATAGCTCGAAAAGTGTGATCTCGATGATTCTGCATACTTCTGTCTGAAGTCTCCCCAATATTATCGCACAAAATGCATATCTTAGCTTGAAACCCCACGAAAAGCAGGATATCGTTGGTTCTGCACATCATACGCACTGTGGAGTGGAGAAAACACCAGATAACGTGTTTCTCGCATTAAATAGCTCGAAACGAGCGATCTCGATGATTCAGCATACTTCGGACAGAAGTCTCACCAAGATTATCGCAGGAATTGCATATCTCAGCTTGAACCCCGACGAAATCCAAGATGTCGCCGGTTCTGCATATCAAACGCACTGTGGAGTGGTGAAAACACCAGAAAACTTGTTTTTTCGCATTAAATAGCTCGAAAAGAGCGATCTTGATGATTCTGCATACTTCGGACAGATGTTTCACCAAGATTATCGTAGAAAATGCATATCCCAACTTGAAACCCGACGAAAACCAAACATCGCCGGTTCTGCATATCAAACCAACTGTGGAGTGGTGAAAACCCCAGAAAACGTGTTTCTCGCATTAAATAGCTCGAAAAGTACTATCTCGATGACTCTGCATACTTCGGACAGAAGACTCACCAATATTTTCGCAGAAAATGCATATCTCAGCTAGAAACCCCACGAAAATCAAGATGTCGCCGGTTCTGCATATCAAACGCACTGTGGAGTGGTGAAAACAACCAGATAACGTGTTTCTCGCATTAAATAGCTCGAATAGAGCGATCTCGAAGATTCTGCATACTTCTGACAGAAGACTCACCAAGATTATCGCAGAAAATGTATGTCTCAGCTGGAAACCCCACGAAAACCAAGATATCGGCGGTTCTGCATATCAGACGCACTGTGGAGTGGTGAAAACACCAGAAAACTTGTTTTTTCGCATTAAATATCTCGAAACGAGCGATCTAGATGATTCTGCAACCTTCTGACAGAAGTCTCACCAAGATTACCGTAGAAAATGCATATCTCAGCTTGAAACCCGACGAAATCCAAGATGTCGCCAGTTCTGCATATCAAACCCACTGTGGAGTGGTGAAAACACCGGATAACGTGTTTCTCGCATTAAATAGCTCGAAAAGAGTGATCTAGATGATTCTGCATACTTCTGTCTGAAGTCTCACCAATATTATCGCAGAAAATGCATATCTGAGCTTGAAACCCCACGAAAACCAGGATATCGTCGGTTCTGCACATCATACGCACTGTGGAGTGGTGAAAACACCAGAAAACGTGTTTCTCGCATTAACTAGCTCGAAAGGAGCGTTCTCGATGATTCTGCATACTTCTCATAGATGAAACACCAAGATTATCGCAGAAAATGCATATTTCAGCTGGGAACCCCACGAAAACCAAGATATCTCCGGTTTTGCATATCAAACGCACTGTGGGGTGGTGAAAACACCAGAAAACGTGTTTCTCGCATTAAGTAGCTCGAAAAGAGCGTTCTCGAATGTTCTGCATACTTCTGACAGAGGTCTCACCAATATTGTCGTAGAAAATGCATACCTCAGCTTGAAACCCGACCGAAACGAAGATACCTCCGGTTCTGCATGTCTAACGTACTGTGGAGTGGTGAATACACCACATAACGAGTTGCTCGAATTAAATAGCTCTAAAAGAGCGATATCGATGATTCTGCATACTTCGGACAGAAGTCTCACCAATATTATCGCAGAAAATGCATATCTCAGCTTGAAACCTCACGAACATCAAGATGTCGCCGGTTCTGCATATCAAACGCACTGTGGAGTGCTGAAAACTCCAGATAACGTGTTTCTCGCATTAAATAGCTCGATAAGAGCGATCGCGATGATTCTGCATACTACGGACAGAAGTCCAACCAATATTATCGCAGAAAATGCATATCTCAGCTTGAAACCTCACGAACATCAAGATGTCGCCGGTTCTGCATATCAAACGCACTGTAGAGTGCTGAAAACACCAGATAACGTGTTTCTCGCATTAAATAGCTCGATAAGAGCGATCGCGATGATTCTGCATACTACGGACAGAAGTCTCACCAAGATTATCGCAGAAAATGCATATCTCAGCTTGAAACCCCAGGAAAACCAAATTATCTCCGGTTCTGCATATCAAACCAACTGTGGAGTAGTGAAAACCCCAGATAACGTGTTTCTCGCATTAAATAGCTCGAAAAGTGTGATCTCGATGATTCTGCATACTTCTGTCTGAAGTCTCCCCAATATTATCGCACAAAATGCATATCTGAGCTTGAAACCCCACGAAAAGCAGGATATCGTTGGTTCTGCACATCATACGCACTGTGGAGTGGAGAAAACACCAGATAACGTGTTTCTCGCATTAAATAGCTCGAAACGAGCGATCTCGATGATTCAGCATACTTCGGACAGAAGTCTCACCAAGATTATCGCAGGAATTGCATATCTCAGCTTGAACCCCGACGAAATCCAAGATGTCGCCGGTTCTGCATATCAAACGCACTGTGGAGTGGTGAAAACACCAGAAAACTTGTTTTTTCGCATTAAATAGCTCGAAAAGAGCGATCTTGATGATTCTGCATACTTCGGACAGATGTTTCACCAAGATTATCGTAGAAAATGCATATCTCAACTTGAAACCCGACGAAAACCAAACATCGCCGGTTCTGCATATCAAACCAACTGTGGAGTGGTGAAAACCCCAGAAAACGTGTTTCTCGCATTAAATAGCTCGAAAAGTACGATCTCGATGACTCTGCATACTTCGGACAGAAGACTCACCAATATTTTCGCAGAAAATGCATATCTCAGCTAGAAACCCCACGAAAATCAAGATGTCGCCGGTTCTGCATATCAAACGCACTGTGGAGTGGTGAAAACAACCAGATAACGTGTTTCTCGCATTAAATAGCTCGAATAGAGCGATCTCGAAGATTCTGCATACTTCTGACAGAAGACTCACCAAGATTATCGCAGAAAATGTATGTCTCAGCTGGAAACCCCACGAAAACCAAGATATCGCCGGTTCTGCATATCAGAAGCACTGTGGAGTGGTGAAAACACCAGAAAACTTGTTTTTTCGCATTAAATATCTCGAAACGAGCGATCTAGATGATTCTGCAAACTTCTGACAGAGGTCTCTCCAATATTGTCGTAGAAAATGCATACCTCAGCTTGAAACCCGACCGAAACGAAGATACCTCCGGTTCTGCATGTCTAACGTACTGTGGAGTGGTGAATACACCACATAACGTGTTGCTCGCATTAAATAGCTCTAAAAGAGCGATATCGATGATTCTGCATACTTCGGACAGAAGTCTCACCAATATTATCGCAGAAAATGCATATCTGAGCTTGAAACCCCACGAAAACCAGGATATCGTCGGTTCCGCACATCATACGCACTGTGGAGTGGAGAAAACACCAGAAAACGTGTTTCTCGCATTAACTAGCTCGAAAGGAGCGTTCTCGATGATTCTGCATACTTCTCATAGATGAAACACCAAGATTATCGCAGAAAATGCATATTTCAGCTGGGAACCCCACGAAAACCAAGTTATCGGCGGCTCTACATATCAAACGCACTGTGGAGTGGTCAAAACACCAGACAACGTGTTTCTCGCATTAAATAGCTCGAAAAGAGCGATATCGATAATTCTGCATACTTCGGACAGAAGTCTCACCAATATTATCGCAGAAAATGCATATCTCAGCTTGAAACCCGACGAAAACCACGATTTCGCCGGTTCTGCATATCAAACGCACTGTGGGGTGGTTAAAACACCAGAAAACGTGTTTCTCGCATTAAGTAGCTCGAAAAGAGCGTTCTCGAAGGTTCTGCATACTTCTGACAGAGGTCTCACCAATATTGTCGTAGAAAATGCATACCTCAGCTTGAAACCCGACCGAAACGAAGATACCTCCGGTTCTGCATGTCTAACGTACTGTGGAGTGGTGAATACACCACATAACGTGTTGCTCGCATTAAATAGCTCTAAAAGAGCGATATCGATGATTCTGCATACTTCGGACAGAAGTCTCACCAATATTATCGCAGAAAATGCATATCTCAGCTTGAAACCTCACGAACATCAAGATGTCGCCGTTTCTGCATATCAAACGCACTGTGGAGTGGTGAAAACCCCTGACAAGGTTTTTCTCGCCTTAACTAGCTCGAAAAGAGCGATCTCGATGATTCAGCCTAATTCGGACAGAAGTCTCACCATGATTATCGTAAAAAATGCATATCTCAGCTTGAAACCCAACGAAAACCAAGATTTCGCTGGTTCTGCATATCAAACGCACTGTGGAGTGGTGAAAACACCAGATAACGTGTTTCTCGCATTCAATAGGTCGAAAAGAGCGATCTCCATGTTTCTGCATACTTCGGACAGAGGTCTCACCATGATTATCGCAGAAAATGCATATCTCTGCTAGAAACCCCACGAAAACCAAGATATCTCCTGTTCTGCATATCCACCGAACTGTGGAGTGGTGAAAACCCCAGAAAACGTGTTTGTCGCATTAAATAGGTCGAAAAGAGCGATCTCGATGTTTCTGCATACTTCGGACACAGGTCTCACCAAGATTATCGCAGAAAATGCATATCTCTGCTAGAAACCCCACGAAAACCAAGATATCTCCTGTTCTGCATATCCAACGAACTGTGGAGTGGTGAAAACCCCAGAAAACGTGTTTGTCGCATTAAATAGCTCGAAAAGTACGATCTCGATGACTCTGCATACATCGGACAGAAGTCTCACCAAGATTATCGCAGAAAATGCATATCTGAGCTTGAAACCCCACGAAAACCAAGATATCGTCGGTTCTGCACATCATACGCACTGTGGAGTGGTGAAAACACCAGATAACGTGTTTCTCGCATTAAATATCTCGAATAGAGCGATCTCGATGATTAAGCATACTTCGGACAGAAGTCTCACCAAGATTATCGTAAAAAAATGCATATCTCAGCATGAAACCCCACGAAAACCAAGATTTCGCTGGTTCTGCATATCAAACGCACTGTGGAGTGCTGAAAACACCAGATAACGTGTTTGTCGCATTAAATAGCTCGAAAAGTGCGATCTCGATGATTCTGCATACTTCGGACAGAAGTCTCACCAAGATTATCGTAAAAAATGCATATCTCAGCTTGAAACCCCACGAAAACCCAGATATCGCAGGTTCTGCATATCGAACGCACTGTGGAGTGCTGAAAACACCAGATAACGTGTTTGTCGCATTAAATAGCTCGAAAAGTGCGATCTCGATGATTCTGCATACTTCGGACAGAAGTCTCACCATGATTATCGTAAAAAATGCATATCTCAGCTTGCAACCCCACGAAAACCAAGATATCGCTGTTTCTGCATATCAAACGCACTGTGGAGTGGTGAAAACACCAGATAACTTGTTTCTCGCATTAAATAGCTCGAAACGAGCGATCTCGATGATTAAGCATACTTCGGACAGAAGTCTCACCAAGATTATCGCAGAAAATGCATATCTGAGCTTGACACCCCACGGAAACCAAGATATCGCTGGTTCTGCATATCAAACGCACTGCGGAGTGGTGAAAACACCAGATAACTTGTTTCTCGCATTAAATAGCTCGAAAAGAGCGATCTCGATGACTCTGCATACTTCGGACAGAAGTCTCACCATGATTATCGCAGAAAATGCATATCTGAGCTTGAAACCCCACGAAAACCAAGATATCGTCGGTTCTGTATATCATACGCACTGTGGAGTGGTGAAAACACCAGATAACGTGTTTCTCGCATTAAATAGCTCGAATAGAGCGATCTCGATGATTAAGCATACTTCGGACAGAAGTCTCACCAAGATTATCGTAAAAAATGCATATCTCAGCTTGAAACCCCACGAAAACCAAGATTTCGCTGGTTCTGCATATCAAACGCACTGTGGAGTGCTGAAAACACCAGATAACGTGTTTCTCGCATTCAATAGGTCGAAAAGAGCGATCTCCATGTTTCTGCATACTTCGGACAGAGGTCTCACCAAGATCAGCGCAGAAAATGCATATCTCTGCTAGAAACCCCACGAAAACCAAGATATCTCCTGTTCTGCATATCCAACGAACTGTGGAGTGGTGAATACCCCAGAAAACGTGTTTGTCGCATTAAATAGCTCGAAAAGTACGTTCTCGATGACTCTGCATACTTCGGACAGAAGTCTCACCAAGATTATCGCAGAAAATGCATATCTGAGCTTGAAACCCCACGAAAACCAAGATATCGCTGGTTCTGCATATCACACGCACTGCGGAGTGGTGAAAACACCAGATAACGTGTTTCTCGCATTAAATATCTCGAATAGAGCGATCTCGATGACTCTGCATACTTCGGACAGAAGTCTCACCAAGATTATCGCAGAAAATGCATATCTGAGCTTGAAACCCCACGAAAACCAAGATATCGCTGGTTCTGCATATCAAACGCACTGCGGAGTGGTGAAAACACCAGATAACGTGTTTCTCGCATTAAATATCTCGAATAGAGCGATCTCGATGATTCTGCATACTTCGGACAGAAGTCTCACCATGATTATCGTAAAAAATGCATATCTCAGCTTGAAACCCCACGAAAACCAAGATATCGCTGTTTCTGCATATCAAACGCACTGTGGAGTGGTGAAAACACCAGATAACTTGTTTCTCGCATTAAATAGCTCGAAATGAGCGATCTCGATGATTAAGCATACTTCGGACAGAAGTCTCACCATGATTATCGTAAAAAATGCATATCTCAGCTTGAAACCCCACGAAAACCAAGATATCGCTGTTTCTGCATATCAAACGCACTGTGGAGTGGTGAAAACACCAGATAACTTGTTTCTCGCATTAAATAGCTCGAAACGAGCGATCTCGATGATTAAGCATACTTCGGACAGAAGTCTCACCTAGATTATCGCAGAAAATGCATATCTCTGCTAGAAACCCCACGAAAACCAAGATATCTCCTGTTCTGCATATCCAACGAACTGTGGAGTGGTGAAAACCCCAGAAAACGTGTTTGTCGCATTAAATAGCTCGAAAAGTGCTATCTCGATGATTCTGCATACTTCGGACAGAAAACACCATGATTATCGTAAACAATGCATATCTCAGCTTGAAACCCCACGAAAACCAAGATATCGCTGTTTCTGCATATCAAACGCACTGTGGAGTGGTGAAAACACCAGATAACTGGTTTCTCGCATTAAATAGCTGGAAACGAGCGATCTCGATGATTAAGCATACTTCGGACAGAAGTCTCACCATGATTGTCGCAGAAAATGCATATCTGAGCTTGAAACCCCACGAAAACCAAGATATCGTCGGTTCTGTATATCATACGCACTGTGGAGTGGTGAAAACACCAGATAACGTGTTTCTCGCATTAAATAGCTCGAATAGAGCGATCTCGATGATTAAGCATACTTCGGACAGAAGTCTCACCAAGATTATCGTAAAAAATGCATATCTCAGCTTGAAACCCCACGAAAACCAAGATTTCGCTGGTTCTGCATATCAAACGCACTGTGGAGTGCTGAAAACACCAGATAACGTGTTTCTCGCATTCAATAGGTCGAAAAGAGCGATCTCCATGTTTCTGCATACTTCGGACAGAGGTCTCACCAAGATCAGCGCAGAAAATGCATATCTCTGCTAGAAACCCCACGAAAACCAAGATATCTCCTGTTCTGCATATCCAACGAACTGTGGAGTGGTGAAAACCCCAGAAAACGTGTTTGTCGCATTAAATAGCTCGAAAAGTACGTTCTCGATGACTCTGCATACTTCGGACAGAAGTCTCACCAAGATTATCGTAAAAAATGCATATCTCAGCTTGAAACCCCACGAAAACCATGATTTCGCTGGTTCTGCATATCAAACGCACTGTGGAGTGCTGAAAACACCAGATAACGTGTTTCTCGCATTCAATAGGTCGAAAAGAGCGATCTCCATGTTTCTGCATACTTCGGACAGAGGTCTCACCAAGATTAGCGCAGAAAATGCATATCTCTGCTAGAAACCCCACGAAAACCAAGATATCTCCTGTTCTGCATATCCAACGAACTGTGGAGTGGTGAAAACCCCAGAAAACGTGTTTGTCGCATTAAATAGCTCGGAAAGTACGTTCTCGATGACTCTGCATACTTCGGACAGAAGTCTCACCAAGATTATCGCAGAAAATGCATATCTGAGCTTGAAACCCCACGAAAACCAAGATATCGCTGGTTCTGCATATCAAACGCACTGCGGAGTGGTGAAAACACCAGATAACGTGTTTCTCGCATTAAATATCTCAAATAGAGCGATCTCGATGACTCTGCATACTTCGGACAGAAGTCTCACCAATATTATCGCAGAAAATGCATATCTGAGCTTGAAACCCCACGAAAACCAAGATATCGCTGGTTCTGCATATCAAACGCACTGTGGAGTGGTGAAAACACCAGATAACGTGTTTCTCGCATTCAATAGGTCGAAAAGAGCGATCTCCATGTTTCTGCATACTTCGGACAGAGGTCTCAACATGATTATCGCAGAAAATGCATATCTCTGCTAGAAACCCCACGAAAACCAAGATATCTCCTGTTCTGCATATCCAACGAACTGTGGAGTGGTGAAAACCCCAGAAAACGTGTTTGTCGCATTAAATAGGTCGAAAAGAGCGATCTCGATGTTTCTGCATACTTCGGACACAGGTCTCACCAAGATTATCGCAGAAAATGCATATCTCTGCTAGAAACCCCACGAAAACCAAGATATCTCCTGTTCTGCATATCCAACGAACTGTGGAGTGGTGAAAACCCCAGAAAACGTGTTTGTCGCATTAAATAGCTCGGAAAGTACGTTCTCGATGACTCTGCATACTTCGGACAGAAGTCTCACCAAGATTATCGCAGAAAATGCATATCTGAGCTTGAAACCCCACGAAAACCAAGATATCGTCGGTTCTGCACATCATACGCACTGTGGAGTGGTGAAAACACCAGATAACGTGTTTCTCGCATTAAATATCTCGAATAGAGCGATCTCGATGATTAAGCATACTTCGGACAGAAGTCTCACCAAGATTATCGTAACAAAATGCATATCTCAGCATGAAACCCCACGAAAACCCAGATATCGCAGGTTCTGCATATCGAACGCACTGTGGAGTGCTGAAAACACCAGATAACGTGTTTGTCGCATTAAATAGCTCGAAAAGTGCGATCTCGATGATTCTGCATACTTCGGACAGAAGTCTCACCATGATTATCGTAAAAAATGCATATCTCAGCTTGCAACCCCACGAAAACCAAGATATCGCTGTTTCTGCATATCAAACGCACTGTGGAGTGGTGAAAACACCAGATAACTTGTTTCTCGCATTAAATAGCTCGGAACGAGCGATCTCGATGATTAAGCATACTTCGGACAGAAGTCTCACCAAGATTATCGCAGAAAATGCATATCTGAGCTTGAAACCCCACGGAAACCAAGATATCGCTGGTTCTGCATATCAAACGCACTGCGGAGTGGTGAAAACACCAGATAACTTGTTTCTCGCATTAAATAGCTCGAAAAGAGCGATCTCGATGACTCTGCATACTTCGGACAGAAGTCTCACCATGATTATCGCAGAAAATGCATATCTGAGCTTGAAACCCCACGAAAACCAAGATATCGTCGGTTCTGTATATCATACGCACTGTGGAGTGGTGAAAACACCAGATAACGTGTTTCTCGCATTAAATAGCTCGAATAGAGCGATCTCGATGATTAAGCATACTTCGGACAGAAGTCTCACCAAGATTATCGTAAAAAATGCATATCTCAGCTTGAAACCCCACGAAAACCAAGATTTCGCTGGTTCTGCATATCAAACGCACTGTGGAGTGCTGAAAACACCAGATAACGTGTTTCTCGCATTCAATAGGTCGAAAAGAGCGATCTCCATGTTTCTGCATACTTCGGACAGAGGTCTCACCAAGATCAGCGCAGAAAATGCATATCTCTGCTAGAAACCCCACGAAAACCAAGATATCTCCTGTTCTGCATATCCAACGAACTGTGGAGTGGTGAAAACCCCAGAAAACGTGTTTGTCGCATTAAATAGCTCGAAAAGTACGTTCTCGATGACTCTGCATACTTCGGACAGAAGTCTCACCAAGATTATCGCAGAAAATGCATATCTGAGCTTGAAACCCCACGAAAACCAAGATATCGCTGGTTCTGCATATCACACGCACTGCGGAGTGGTGAAAACACCAGATAACGTGTTTCTCGCATTAAATATCTCGAATAGAGCGATCTCGATGACTCTGCATACTTCGGACAGAAGTCTCACCAAGATTATCGCAGAAAATGCATATCTGAGCTTGAAACCCCACGAAAACCAAGATATCGCTGGTTCTGCATATCAAACGCACTGCGGAGTGGTGAAAACACCAGATAACGTGTTTCTCGCATTAAATATCTCGAATAGAGCGATCTCGATGATTCTGCATACTTCGGACAGAAGTCTCACCATGATTATCGTAAAAAATGCATATCTCAGCTTGAAACCCCACGAAAACCAAGATATCGCTGTTTCTGCATATCAAACGCACTGTGGAGTGGTGAAAACACCAGATAACTTGTTTCTCGCATTAAATAGCTCGAAATGAGCGATCTCGATGATTAAGCATACTTCGGACAGAAGTCTCACCATGATTATCGTAAAAAATGCATATCTCAGCTTGAAACCCCACGAAAACCAAGATATCGCTGTTTCTGCATATCAAACGCACTGTGGAGTGGTGAAAACACCAGATAACTTGTTTCTCGCATTAAATAGCTCGAAACGAGCGATCTCGATGATTAAGCATACTTCGGACAGAAGTCTCACCTAGATTATCGCAGAAAATGCATATCTCTGGTAGAAACCCCACGAAAACCAAGATATCTCCTGTTCTGCATATCCAACGAACTGTGGACTGGTGAAAACCCCAGAAAACGTGTTTGTCGCATTAAATAGCTCGAAAAGTGCTATCTCGATGATTCTGCATACTTCGGACAGAAGTCTCACCATGATTATCGTAAACAATGCATATCTCAGCTTGAAACCCCACGAAAACCAAGATATCGCTGTTTCTGCATATCAAACGCACTGTGGAGTGGTGAAAACACCAGATAACTTGTTTCTCGCATTAAATAGCTCGAAACGAGCGATCTCGATGATTAAGCATACTTCGGACAGAAGTCTCACCTAGATTATCGCAGAAAATGCATATCTCTGCTAGAAACCCCACGAAAACCAAGATATCTCCTGTTCTGCATATCCAATGAACTGTGAGAGTGGTGAAAACCCCAGAAAACGTGTTTCTCGCATTGAATAGCTCGAAAAGTACGATCTCGATGACTCTGCATACTTCGGACAGAAGTCTCACCAAGATTATCGCAGAAAATGCATATCTGAGCTTGAAACCCCACGAAAACCAAGATATCGTCGGTTCTGCACATCATACGCACTGTGGAGTGGTGAAAACACCAGATAACGTGTTTCTCGCATTAAATATCTCGAATAGAGCGATCTCGATGATTAAGCATACTTCGGACAGAAGTCTCACCAAGATTATCGTAACAAAATGCATATCTCAGCATGAAACCCCACGAAAACCCAGATATCGCAGGTTCTGCATATCGAACGCACTGTGGAGTGCTGAAAACACCAGATAACGTGTTTGTCGCATTAAATAGCTCGAAAAGTGCGATCTCGATGATTCTGCATACTTCGGACAGAAGTCTCACCATGATTATCGTAAAAAATGCATATCTCAGCTTGCAACCCCACGAAAACCAAGATATCGCTGTTTCTGCATATCAAACGCACTGTGGAGTGGTGAAAACACCAGATAACTTGTTTCTCGCATTAAATAGCTCGAAACGAGCGATCTCGATGATTAAGCATACTTCGGACAGAAGTCTCACCAAGATTATCGCAGAAAATGCATATCTGAGTTTGAAACCCCACGGAAACCAAGATATCGCTGGTTCTGCATATCAAACGCACTGCGGAGTGGTGAAAACACCAGATAACTTGTTTCTCGCATTAAATAGCTCGAAAAGAGCGATCTCGATGACTCTGCATACTTCGGACAGAAGTCTCACCATGATTATCGCAGAAAATGCATATCTGAGCTTGAAACCCCACGAAAACCAAGATATCGTCGGTTCTGTATATCATACGCACTGTGGAGTGGTGAAAACACCAGATAACGTGTTTCTCGCATTAAATAGCTCGAATAGAGCGATCTCGATGATTAAGCATACTTCGGACAGAAGTCTCACCAAGATTATCGTAAAAAATGCATATCTCAGCTTGAAACCCCACGAAAACCAAGATTTCGCTGGTTCTGCATATCAAACGCACTGTGGAGTGCTGAAAACACCAGATAACGTGTTTCTCGCATTCAATAGGTCGAAAAGAGCGATCTCCATGTTTCTGCATACTTCGGACAGAGGTCTCACCAAGATCAGCGCAGAAAATGCATATCTCTGCTAGAAACCCCACGAAAACCAAGATATCTCCTGTTCTGCATATCCAACGAACTGTGGAGTGGTGAAAACCCCAGAAAACGTGTTTGTCGCATTAAATAGCTCGAAAAGTACGTTCTCGATGACTCTGCATACTTCGGACAGAAGTCTCACCAAGATTATCGCAGAAAATGCATATCTGAGCTTGAAACCCCACGAAAACCAAGATATCGCTGGTTCTGCATATCACACGCACTGCGGAGTGGTGAAAACACCAGATAACGTGTTTCTCGCATTAAATATCTCGAATAGAGCGATCTCGATGACTCTGCATACTTCGGACAGAAGTCTCACCAAGATTATCGCAGAAAATGCATATCTGAGCTTGAAACCCCACGAAAACCAAGATATCGCTGGTTCTGCATATCAAACGCACTGCGGAGTGGTGAAAACACCAGATAACGAGTTTCTCGCATTAAATATCTCGAATAGAGCGATCTCGATGATTCTGCATACTTCGGACAGAAGTCTCACCTTGATTATCGTAAAAAATGCATATCTCAGCTTGAAACCCCACGAAAACCAAGATATCGCTGTTTCTGCATATCAAACGCACTGTGGAGTGGTGAAAACACCAGATAACTTGTTTCTCGCATTAAATAGCTCGAAATGAGCGATCTCGATGATTAAGCATACTTCGGACAGAAGTCTCACCATGATTATCGTAAAAAATGCATATCTCAGCTTGAAACCCCACGAAAACCAAGATATCGCTGTTTCTGCATATCAAACGCACTGTGGAGTGGTGAAAACACCAGATAACTTGTTTCTCGCATTAAATAGCTCGAAACGAGCGATCTCGATGATTAAGCATACTTCGGACAGAAGTCTCACCTAGATTATCGCAGAAAATGCATATCTCTGCTAGAAACCCCACGAAAACCAAGATATCTCCTGTTCTGCATATCCAACGAACTGTGGAGTGGTGAAAACCCCAGAAAACGTGTTTGTCGCATTAAATAGCTCGAAAAGTGCTATCTCGATGATTCTGCATACTTCGGACAGAAGTCTCACCATGATTATCGTAAACAATGCATATCTCAGCTTGAAACCCCACGGAAACCAAGATATCGCTGGTTCTGCATATCAAACGCACTGCGGAGTGGTGAAAACACCAGATAACTTGTTTCTCGCATTAAATAGCTCGAAAAGAGCGATCTCGATGACTCTGCATACTTCGGACAGAAGTCTCACCATGATTATCGCAGAAAATGCATATCTGAGCTTGAAACCCCACGAAAACCAAGATATCGTCGGTTCTGTATATCATACGCACTGTGGAGTGGTGAAAACACCAGATAACGTGTTTCTCGCATTCAATAGGTCGAAAAGAGCGATCTCCATGTTTCTGCATACTTCGGACAGAGGTCTCACCAAGATTAGCGCAGAAAATGCATATCTCTGCTAGAAACCCCACGAAAACCAAGATATCTCCTGTTCTGCATATCCAACGAACTGTGGAGTGGTGAAAACCCCAGAAAACGTGTTTGTCGCATTAAATAGCTCGGAAAGTACGTTCTCGATGACTCTGCATACTTCGGACAGAAGTCTCACCAAGATTATCGCAGAAAATGCATATCTGAGCTTGAAACCCCACGAAAACCAAGATATCGCTGGTTCTGCATATCAAACGCACTGCGGAGTGGTGAAAACACCAGATAACGTGTTTCTCGCATTAAATATCTCGAATAGAGCGATCTCGATGACTCTGCATACTTCGGACAGAAGTCTCACCAAGATTATCGCAGAAAATGCATATCTGAGCTTGAAACCCCACGAAAACCAAGATATCGCTGGTTCTGCATATCAAACGCACTGCGGAGTGGTGAAAACACCAGATAACGTGTTTCTCGCATTAAATATCTCGAATAGAGCGATCTCGATGATTAAGCATACTTCGGACAGAAGTCTCACCAAGATTATCGTAAAAAAATGCATATCTCAGCTTGAAACCCCACGAAAACCAAGATTTCGCTGGTTCTGCATATCAAACGCACTGTGGAGTGCTGAAAACACCAGATAACGTGTTTGTCGCATTAAATAGCTCGAAAAGTGCGATCTCGATGATTCTGCATACTTCGGACAGAAGTCTCACCAAGATTATCGTAAAAAATGCATATCTCAGCTTGAAACCCCACGTAAACCCAGATATCGCTGGTTCTGCATATCGAACGCACTGTGGAGTGCTGAAAACACCAGATAACGTGTTTGTCGCATTAAATAGTTCGAAAAGTGCGATCTCGATGATTCTGCATACTTCGGACAGAAGTCTCACCATGATTATCGTAAAAAATGCATATCTCAGCTTGAAACCCCACGAAAACCAAGATATCGCTGTTTCTGCATATCAAACGCACTGTGGAGTGGTGAAAACACCAGATAACTTGTTTCTCGCATTAAATAGCTCGAAACGAGCGATCTCGATGATTAAGCATTCTTCGGACTGAAGTCTCACCTAGATTATCGCAGAAAATGCATATCTCTGCTAGAAACCCCACGAAAACCAAGATATCTCCTGTTCTGCATATCCAACGAACTGTGGAGTGGTGAAAACCCCAGAAAACGTGTTTCTCGCATTGAATAGCTCGAAAAGTACGATCTCGATGACTCTGCATACTTCGGACAGAAGTCTCACCAAGATTATCGCAGAAAATGCATATCTGAGCTTGAAACCCCACGAAAACCAAGATATCGCTGGTTCTGCATATCAAACGCACTGCGGAGTGGTGAAAACACCAGATAACTTGTTTCTAGCATTAAATAGCTCGAAAAGAGCGATCTCGATGACTCTGCATACTTCGGAGAGAAGTCTCACCAAGATTATCGCAGAAAATGCATATCTGAGCTTGAAACCCCACGAAAACCAAGATATCGTCGGTTCTGCATATCATACGCACTGTGGAGTGGTGAAAACACCAGATAACGTGTTTCTCGCATTAAATAGCTCGAATAGAGCGATCTCGATGATTAAGCATACTTCGGACAGAAGTCTCACCAAGATTATCGTAAAAAATGCATATCTCAGCTTGAAACCCCACGAAAACCAAGATTTCGCTGGTTCTGCATATCAAACGCACTGTGGTGTGCTGAAAACACCAGATAACGTGTTTGTCGCATTAAATAGCTCGAAAAGTGCGATCTCGATGATTCTGCATACTTCGGACAGAAGTCTCACCATGATTATCGTAAAAAATGCATATCTCAGCTTGAAACCCAACGAAAACCAAGATTTCGCTGGTTCTGCATATCAAACGCACTGTGGAGTGGTGAAAACCCCAGAAAACGTGTTTGTCGCATTAAATAGCTCGAAAAGTGCGATCTCGATGATTCTGCATACTTCGGACAGAAGTCTCACCATGATTATCGTAAAAAATGCATATCTCAGCTTGAAACCCCACGAAAACCAAGATATCGCTGTTTCTGCATATCAAACGCACTGTGGAGTGGTGAAAACACCAGATAACTTGTTTCTCGCATTAAATAGCTCGAAACGAGCGATCTCGATGATTAAGCATACTTCGGTCAGAAGTCTCACCTAGATTATCGCAGAAAATGCATATCTCTGCTAGAAACCCCACGAAAACCAAGATATCTCCTGTTCTGCATATCCAACGAACTGTGAGAGTGGTGAAAACCCCAGAAAACGTGTTTCTCGCATTGAATAGCTCGAAAAGTACGATCTCGATGACTCTGCATACTTCGGACAGAAGTCTCACCAAGATTATCGCAGAAAATGCATATCTGAGCTTGAAACCCCACGGAAACCAAGATATCGCTGGTTCTGCATATCAAACGCACTGCGGAGTGGTGAAAACACCAGATAACTTGTTTCTCGCATTAAATAGCTCGAAAAGAGCGATCTCGATGACTCTGCATACTTCGGACAGAAGTCTCACCATGATTATCGCAGAAAATGCATATCTGAGCTTGAAACCCCACGAAAACCAAGATATCGTCGGTTCTGTATATCATACGCACTGTGGAGTGGTGAAAACACCAGATAACGTGTTTCTCGCATTAAATAGCTCCAATAGAGCGATCTCGATGATTAAGCATACTTCGGACAGAAGTCTCACCAAGATTATCGTAAAAAATGCATATCTCAGCTTGAAACCCCACGAAAACCAAGATTTCGCTGGTTCTGCATATCAAACGCACTGTGGAGTGCTGAAAACACCAGATAACGTGTTTCTCGCATTCAATAGGTCGAAAAGAGCGATCTCCATGTTTCTGCATACTTCGGACAGAGGTCTCACCAAGATTAGCGCAGAAAATGCATATCTCTGCTAGAAACCCCACGAAAACCAAGATATCTCCTGTTCTGCATATCCAACGAACTGTGGAGTGGTGAAAACCCCAGAAAACGTGTTTGTCGCATTAAATAGCTCGGAAAGTACGTTCTCGATGACTCTGCATACTTCGGACAGAAGTCTCACCAAGATTATCGCAGAAAATGCATATCTGAGCTTGAAACCCCACGAAAACCAAGATATCGCTGGTTCTGCATATCAAACGCACTGCGGAGTGGTGAAAACACCAGATAACGTGTTTCTCGCATTAAATATCTCGAATAGAGCGATCTCGATGACTCTGCATACTTCGGACAGAAGTCTCACCAAGATTATCGCAGAAAATGCATATCTGAGCTTGAAACCCCACGAAAACCAAGATATCGCTGGTTCTGCATATCAAACGCACTGCGGAGTGGTGAAAACACCAGATAACGTGTTTCTCGCATTAAATATCTCGAATAGAGTGATCTCGATGATTAAGCATACTTCGGACAGAAGTCTCACCAAGATTATCGTAAAAAAATGCATATCTCAGCTTGAAACCCCACGAAAACCAAGATTTCGCTGGTTCTGCATATCAAACGCACTGTGGAGTGCTGAAAACACCAGATAACGTGTTTGTCGCATTAAATAGCTCGAAAAGTGCGATCTCGATGATTCTGCATACTTCGGACAGAAGTCTCACCAAGATTATCGTAAAAAATGCATATCTCAGCTTGAAACCCCACGTAAACCCAGATATCGCTGGTTCTGCATATCGAACGCACTGTGGAGTGCTGAAAACACCAGATAACGTGTTTGTCGCATTAAATAGCTCGAAAAGTGCGATCTCGATGATTCTGCATACTTCGGACAGAAGTCTCACCATGATTATCGTAAAAAATGCATATCTCAGCTTGAAACCCCACGAAAACCAAGATATCGCTGTTTCTGCATATCAAACGCACTGTGGAGTGGTGAAAACACCAGATAACTTGTTTCTCGCATTAAATAGCTCGAAACGAGCGATCTCGATGATTAAGCATTCTTCGGACTGAAGTCTCACCTAGATTATCGCAGAAAATGCATATCTCTGCTAGAAACCCCACGAAAACCAAGATATCTCCTGTTCTGCATATCCAACGAACTGTGGATTGGTGAAAACCCCAGAAAACGCGTTTCTCGCATTGAATAGCTCGAAAAGTACGATCTCGATGACTCTGCATACTTCGGACAGAAGTCTCACCAAGATTATCGCAGAAAATGCATATCTGAGCTTGAAACCCCACGAAAACCAAGATATCGCTGGTTCTGCATATCAAACGCACTGCGGAGTGGTGAAAACACCAGATAACTTGTTTCTCGCATTAAATAGCTCGAAAAGAGCGATCTCGATGACTCTGCATACTTCGGACAGAAGTCTCACCAAGATTATCGCAGAAAATGCATATCTGAGCTTGAAACCCCACGAAAACCAAGATATCGTCGGTTCTGCATATCATACGCACTGTGGAGTGGTGAAAACACCAGATAACGTGTTTCTCGCATTAAATAGCTCGAATAGAGCGATCTCGATGATTAAGCATACTTCGGACAGAAGTCTCACCAAGATTATCGTAAAAAATGCATATCTCAGCTTGAAACCCCACGAAAACCAAGATTTCGCTGGTTCTGCATATCAAACGCACTGTGGTGTGCTGAAAACACCAGATAACGTGTTTGTCGCATTAAATAGCTCGAAAAGTGCGATCTCGATGATTCTGCATACTTCGGACAGAAGTCTCACCATGATTATCGTAAAAAATGCATATCTCAGCTTGAAACCCAACGAAAACCAAGATTTCGCTGGTTCTGCATATCAAACGCACTGTGGAGTGGTGAAAACACCAGATAACGTGTTTCTCGCATTCAATAGGTCGAAAAGAGCGATCTCCATGTTTCTGCATACTTCGGACAGAGGTCTCACCATGATTATCGCAGAAAATGCATATCTCTGCTAGAAACCCCACGAAAACCAAGATATCTCCTGTTCTGCATATCCAACGAACTGTGGAGTGGTGAAAACCCCAGAAAACGTGTTTGTCGCATTAAATAGCTCGAAAAGTACGATCTCGATGACTCTGCATACTTCGGACAGAAGTCTCACCAAGATTATCGCAGCAAATGCATATCTGAGCTTGAAACCCCACGAAAACCAAGATATCGTCGGTTCTGCATATCATACGCACTGTGGAGTGGTGAAAACACCAGATAACGTGTTTTTCGCATTAAATAGCTCGAATAGTACGATCTCGATGATTCTGCATACTTCGGACTGAAGTCTCACCAAGATTATCGCAGAAAATGCATATCTGAGCTTGAAACCCCACGTAAACCAAGATATCGCTGGTTCTGCATATCAAACGCACTGTGGAGTGCTGAAAACACCAGATAACGTGTTTCTCGCATTAAATAGGTCGAAAAGAGCCATCTCGATGTTTCTGCATACTTCGGACACAGGTCTCACCAAGATTATCGCAGAAAATGCATATCTCTGCTAGAAACCCCACGAAAACCAAGATATCTCCTGTTCTGCATATCCAACGAACTGTGGAGTGGTGAAAACCCCAGAAAACGTGTTTGTCGCATTAAATAGCTCGAAAAGTACGATCTCGATGACTCTGCATACTTCGGACAGAAGTCTACACCAAGATTATCGCAGAAAATGCATATCTGAGCTTGAAACCCCACAAAAACCAAGATATCGCTGGTTCTGCATATCAAACGCACTGCGGAGTGGTGAAAACACCAGATAACTTGTTTCTCGCATTAAATAGCTCGAAAAGAGCGATCTCGAAGACTCTGCATACTTCGGACAGAAGTCTCACCATGATTATCGCAGAACATGCATATCTGAGCTTGAAACCCCACGAAAACCAAGATATCGTCGGTTCTGTATATCATACGCACTGTGGAGTGGAGAAAACACCAGATAACGTGTTTCTCGCATTAAATAGCTCGAATAGAGCGATCTCGATGATTAAGCATACTTCGGACAGAAGTCTCACCAAGATTATCGTAAAAAATGCATATCTCAGCTTGAAACCCCACGAAAACCAAGATTTCGCTGGTTCTGCATATCAAACGCACTGTGGAGCGGTGAAAACACCAGATAACGTGTTTCTCGCATTCAATAGGTCGAAAAGAGCGATCTCCATGTTTCTGCATACTTCGGACTGAAGTCTCACCAAGATTATCGCAGAAAATGCATATCTGAGCTTGAAACCCCACGAAAACCAAGATATCGTCGGTTCTGCATATCATACGCACTGTGGAGTGGTGAAAACACCAGATAACGTGTTTTTCGCATTAAATAGCTCGAATAGTACGATCTCGATGACTCTGCATACTTCGGACAGAAGTCTCACCATGATTATCGCAGAAAATGCATATCTGAGCTTGAAACCCCACGAAAACCAAGATATCGTCGGTTCTGTATATCATACGCACTGTGGAGTGGTGAAAACACCAGATAACGTGTTTCTCGCATTAAATAGCTCGAATAGAGCGATCTCGATGATTAAGCATACTTCGGACAGAAGTCTCACCAAGATTATCGTAAAAAATGCATATCTCAGCTTGAAACCCCACGAAAACCAAGATTTCGCTGGTTCTGCATATCAAACGCACTGTGGTGTGCTGAAAACACCAGATAACGTGTTTGTCGCATTAAATAGCTCGAAACGAGCGATCTCGATGATTAAGCATACTTCGGACAGAAGTCTCACCTAGATTATCGCAGAAAATGCATATCTCTGCTAGAAACCCCACGAAAACCAAGATATCTCCTGTTCTGCATATCCAACGAACTGTGGAGTGGTGAAAACCCCAGAAAACGTGTTTCTCGCATTAAATAGCTCGAAAAGAGCGATCTCGATGACTCTGCATACTTCGGACAGAAGTCTCACCAAGATTATCGCAGAAAATGCATATCTCAGCTTGAAACCCAACGAAAACCAAGATTTCGCTGGTTCTGCATATCATACGCACTGTGGAGTGGTGAAAACACCAGATAACGTGTTTCTCGCATTCAATAGGTCGAAAAGAGCGCTCTCCATGTTTCTGCATACTTCGGACAGAGGTCTCACCATGATTATCGCAGAAAATGCATATCTCTGCTAGAAACCCCACGAAAACCAAGATATCGTCGGTTCTGCATATCATACGCACTGTGGAGTGGTGAAAACACCAGATAACGTGTTTCTCGCATTAAATAGCTCGAAAAGTGCGATCTCGATGATTCTGCATACTTCGGACAGAAGTCTCACCATGATTATCGCAGAAAATGCATATCTGAGCTTGAAGCCACACGAAAACCAAGATTACGCTGGTTATGCATATCAACCGCACTGTGGAGTGGTGTAAACACCCGATAACGTGTTTCTCGAATTAAAAATTTCGAAAAGAGCGATCTCGATGTTTCTGCATACTTCGGACAGAGGTCTCACCATGATGATCGTAAAAAATGCATATCTCAGCTTGAAACCCCACGATAACCAAGATTTCGCTGGTTCTGCATATCAAACGCACTGTGGAGTGGTGAAAATACCAGATAACGTGTTTCTCGCATTAAATAGGTCGAAAAGAGCGATCTCGATGTTTCTGCATACTTCGGACCGAGGTCTCACCAAGATTATCGCAGAAAATGCATATCACTGCTAGAAACCCCACGAAAACCAAGATATCTCCTGTTCTGCATATACAACGAACTGTGGAGTGGTGAAAACCCCAGAAAACGTGTTTCTCGCATTAAATAGCTCGAAAAGTACGATCTCGATGACTCTGCATACTTCGGACAGAAGTCTCACCAAGATTATCGCAGAAAATGCATATCTGAGCTTGAAACCCCACGAAAACCAAGATATCGTCGGTTCTGCATATCATACGCACTGTGGAGTGGTGAAAACACCAGATAACGTGTTTCTCGCATTAAATAGCTCGAAAAGTACGATCTCGATGACTCTGCATACTTCGGACAGAAGTCTCACCAAGATTATCGCAGAAAATGCATATCTGAGCTTGAAACCGCACGAAAACCAAGATATCGTCGGTTCTGCATATCATACGCACTGTGGAGTGGTGAAAACACCAGATAACGTGTTTCTCGCATTAAATAGCTCGAAAAGTGCGGTCTCGATGATTCTGCATACTTCGGACAGAAGTCTCACCAAGATTATCGCAGAGAATTCATATCTGAGCTTGAAACCACACGAAAACCAAGATATCGCTGGTTCTGCATATCAAACGCACTGTGGAGTGGTGAAAACACCAGACAAGGTTTTTCTCGCATTAAATAGCTCGAATAGAGCGGTCTCGATGATTAAGCATACTTCGGACAGAAGTCTCACCTAGATTATCGCAGAAAATGCATATCTCTGCTAGAAACCCCACGAAAACCAAGATTTCGCTGGTTCTGCATATCAAACGCACTGTGGTGTGCTGAAAACACCAGATGACGTGTTTGTCGCATTGAATAGCTCGAAAAGTACGATCTCGATGACTCTGCATACTTCGGACAGAAGTCTCACCAAGATTATCGCAGAAAATGCATATCTGAGCTTGAAACCCCACGAAAACCAAGATATCGCTGGTTCTGCATATCAAACGCACTGCGGAGTGGTGAAAACACCAGATAACTTGTTTCTCGCATTAAATAGCTCGAAAAGAGCGATCTCGATGACTCTGCATACTTCGGACAGAAGTCTCACCAAGATTATCGCAGAAAATGCATATCTGAGCTTGAAACCCCACGAAAACCAAGATATCTCCTGTTCTGCATATCCAACGAACTGTGGAGTGGTGAAAACCCCAGAAAACGTGTTTGTCGCATTAAATAGCTCGAAAAGTACGATCTCGATGACTCTGCATACTTCGGACAGAAGTCTCACCATGACTATATATCTCAGCTTGAAACCCCACGAAAACCAAGATATCGCTGTTTCTGCATATCAAACGCACTGTGGAGTGGTGAAAACACCAGATAACTTGTTTCTCGCATTAAATAGCTCGAAACGAGCGATCTCGATGATTAAGCATACTTCGGACAGAAGTCTCACCTAGATTATCGCAGAAAATGCATATCTCTGCTAGAAACCCCACGAAAACCAAGATATCTCCTGTTCTGCATATCCAACGAACTGTGGAGTGGTGAAGACCCCAGAAAACGTGTTTCTCGCATTCAATAGCTCGAAAAGAGCGATCTCGATGACTCTGCATACTTCGGGCAGAAGTCTCACCAAGATTATCGCAGAAAATGCATATCTGAGCTTGAAACCCCACGAAAACCAAGATATCGTCGGTTCTGCATATCATACGCACTGTGGAGTGGTGAAAACACCAGATAACGTGTTTCTCGCATTCAATAGGTCGAAAAGAGCGATCTCCATGTTTCTGCATACTTCGGACAGAGGTCTCACCAAGATTATCGCAGAAAATGCATATCTCTGCTAGAAACCCCACGAAAACCAAGATATCTCCTGTTCTGCATATCCAACGAACTGTGGAGTGGTGAAAACCCCAGAAAACGTGTTTGTCGCATTAAATAGCTCGAAAAGTACGATCTCGATGACTCTGCATACTTCGGACAGAAGTCTCACCAAGATTATCGCAGAAAATGCATATCTGAGCTTGAAACCCCACGAAAACCAAGATATCGCTGGTTCTGCATATCAAACGCACTGCGGAGTGGTGAAAACACCAGATAACGTGTTTGTCGCATTAAATAGCTCGAAAAGTGCGATCTCGATGATTCTGCATACTTCGGACAGAAGTCTCACCATGATTATCGTAAAAAATGCATATCTCAGCTTGAAACCCAACGAAAACCAAGATTTCGCTGGTTCTGCATATCAAACGCACTGTGGAGTGGTGAAAACACCAGATAACGTGTTTTTCGCATTAAATAGCTCGAATAGTACGATCTCGATGATTCTGCATACTTCGGACTGAAGTCTCACCAAGATTATCGCAGAAAATGCATATCTGAGCTTGAAACCCCACGTAAACCAAGATATCGCTGGTTCTGCATATCAAACGCACTGTGGAGTGGTGAAAACACCAGATAACTTGTTTCTCGCATTAAATAGCTCGAAACGAGCGATCTCGATGATTAAGCATACTTCGGACAGAAGTCTCACCAAGATTATCGTAAAAAAATGCATATCTCAGCTTGAAACCCCACGAAAACCAAGATTTCGCTGGTTCTGCATATCAAACGCACTGTGGAGTGGTGAAAACACCAGATAACGTGTTTTTCGCATTAAATACCTCGAATAGTACGATCTCGATGATTCTGCATACTTCGGACTGAAGTCTCACCAAGATTATCGCAGAAAATGCATATCTGAGCTTGAAACCCCACGTAAACCAAGATATCGGTGGTTCTGCATATCAAACGCACTGTGGAGTGGTGAAAACACCAGATAACTTGTTTCTCGCATTAAATAGCTTGAAAAGTGCGATCTCGATGATTCTGCATACTTCGGACAGAAGTCTCACCATGATTATCGTAAAAAATGCATATCTCAGCTTGAAACCCCACGAAAACCAAGATATCGCTGTTTCTGCATATCAAACGCACTGTGGAGTGGTGAAAACACCAGATAACTTGTTTCTCGCATTAAATAGCTCGAAACGAGCGATCTCGATGATTAAGCATACTTCGGACAGAAGTCTCACCAAGATTATCGTAAAAAAATGCATATCTCAGCTTGAAACCCCACGAAAACCAAGATTTCGCTGGTTCTGCATATCAAACGCACTGTGGAGTGCTGAAAACACCAGATAACGTGTTTGTCGCATTAAATAGCTCGAAAAGTGCGATCTCGATGTTTCTGCATACTTCGGACAGAAGTCTCATCAAGATTATCGTAAAAAATGCATATCTCAGCTTGAAACCCCACGAAAACCCAGATATCGCTGGTTCTGCATATCGAACGCACTGTGGAGTGCTGAAAACACCAGATAACGTGTTTGTCGCATTAAATAGCTGGAAAAGTGCGATCTCGATGATTCTGCATACTTCGGACAGAAGTCTCACCATGATTATCGCAGAAAATGCATATCTCTGCTAGAAACCCCACGAAAACCAAGATATCGTCGGTTCTGCATATCATACGCACTGTGGAGTGGTGAAAACACCAGATAACGTGTTTCTCGCATTAAATAGCTCGAAAAGTGCGATCTCGATGATTCTGCATACTTCGGACAGAAGTCTCACCATGATTATCGCAGAAAATGCATATCTGAGCTTGAAGCCACACGAAAACCAAGATTTCGCTGGTTATGCATATCAACCGCACTGTGGAGTGGTGTAAACACCCGATAACGTGTTTCTCGAATTAGAAATTTCGAAAAGAGCGATCTCGATGTTTCTGCATACTTCGGACAGAGGTCTCACCATGATGATCGTAAAAAATGCATATCTCAGCTTGAAACCCCACGATAACCAAGATTTCGCTGGTTCTGCATATCAAACGCACTGTGGAGTGGTGAAAATACCAGATAACGTGTTTCTCGCATTAAATAGGTCGAAAAGAGCGATCTCGATGTTTCTGCATACTTCGGACCGAGGTCTCACCAAGATTATCGCAGAAAATGCATATCACTGCTAGAAACCCCACGAAAACCAAGATATCTCCTGTTCTGCATATACAACGAACTGTGGAGTGGTGAAAACCCCAGAAAACGTGTTTCTCGCATTAAATAGCTCGAAAAGTACGATCTCGATGACTCTGCATACTTCGGACAGAAGTCTCACCAAGATTATCGCAGAAAATGCATATCTGAGCTTGAAACCCCACGAAAACCAAGATATCGTCGGTTCTGCATATCATACGCACTGTGGAGTGGTGAAAACACCAGATAACGTGTTTCTCGCATTAAATAGCTCGAAAAGTACGATGTCGATGACTCTGCATACTTCGGACAGAAGTCTCACCAAGATTATCGCAGAAAATGCATATCTGAGCTTGAAACCGCACGAAAACCAAGATATCGTCGGTTCTGCATATCATACGCACTGTGGAGTGGTGAAAACACCAGATAACGTGTTTCTCGCATTAAATAGCTCGAAAAGTGCGATCTCGATGATTCTGCATACTTCGGACAGAAGTCTCACCAAGATTATCGCAGAGAATTCATATCTGAGCTTGAAACCACACGAAAACCAAGATATCGCTGGTTCTGCATATCAAACGCACTGTGGAGTGGTGAAAACACCAGACAAGGTTTTTCTCGCATTAAATAGCTCGAATAGAGCGGTCTCGATGATTAAGCATACTTCGGACAGAAGTCTCACCTAGATTATCGCAGAAAATGCATATCTCTGCTAGAAACCCCACGAAAACCAAGATTTCGCTGGTTCTGCATATCAAACGCACTGTGGTGTGCTGAAAACACCAGATGACGTGTTTGTCGCATTGAATAGCTCGAAAAGTACGATCTCGATGACTCTGCATACTTCGGACAGAAGTCTCACCAAGATTATCGCAGAAAATGCATATCTGAGCTTGAAACCCCACGAAAACCAAGATATCGCTGGTTCTGCATATCAAACGCACTGCGGAGTGGTGAAAACACCAGATAACTTGTTTCTCGCATTAAATAGCTCGAAAAGAGCGATCTCGATGACTCTGCATACTTCGGACAGAAGTCTCACCAAGATTATCGCAGAAAATGCATATCTGAGCTTGAAACCCCACGAAAAACAAGATATCTCCTGTTCTGCATATCCAACGAACTGTGGAGTGGTGAAAACCCCAGAAAACGTGTTTGTCGCATTAAATAGCTCGAAAAGTACGATCTCGATGACTCTGCATACTTCGGACAGAAGTCTCACCATGACTATCGTAAAAAATGCATATCTCAGCTTGAAACCCCACGAAAACCAAGATATCGCTGTTTCTGCATATCAAACGCACTGTGGAGTGGTGAAAACACCAGATAACTTGTTTCTCGCATTAAATAGCTCGAAACGAGCGATCTCGATGATTAAGCATACTTCGGACAGAAGTCTCACCTAGATTATCGCAGAAAATGCATATCTCTGCTAGAAACCCCACGAAAACCAAGATATCTCCTGTTCTGCATATCCAACGAACTGTGGAGTGGTGAAGACCCCAGAAAACGTGTTTCTCGCATTGAATAGATCGAAAAGTACGATCTCGATGACTCTGCATACTTCGGACAGAAGTCTCACCAAGATTATCGCAGAAAATGCATATCTGAGCTTGAAACCCCACGAAAACCAAGATATCGCTGGTTCTGCATATCAAACGCACTGCGGAGTGGTGAAAATACCAGATAACTTGTTTCTCGCATTAAATAGCTCGAAAAGAGCGATCTCGATGACTCTGCATACTTCGGACAGAAGTCTCACCAAGATTATCGCAGAAAATGCATATCTGAGCTTGAAACCCCACGAAAACCAAGATATCGTCGGTTCTGCATATCATACGCACTGTGGAGTGGTGAAAACACCAGATAACGTGTTTCTCGCATTCAATAGGTCGAAAAGAGCGATCTCCATGTTTCTGCATACTTCGGACAGAGGTCTCACCAAGATTATCGCAGAAAATGCATATCTCTGCTAGAAACCCCACGAAAACCAAGATATCTCCTGTTCTGCATATCCAACGAACTGTGGAGTGGTGAAAACCCCAGAAAACGTGTTTGTCGCATTAAATAGCTCGAAAAGTACGATCTCGATGACTCTGCATACTTCGGACAGAAGTCTCACCAAGATTATCGCAGAAAATGCATATCTGAGCTTGAAACCCCACGTAAACCAAGATATCGGTGGTTCTGCATATCAAACGCACTGTGGAGTGGTGAAAACACCAGATAACTTGTTTCTCGCATTAAATAGCTTGAAAAGTGCGATCTCGATGATTCTGCATACTTCGGACAGAAGTCTCACCATGATTATCGTAAAAAATGCATATCTCAGCTTGAAACCCCACGAAAACCAAGATATCGCTGTTTCTGCATATCAAACGCACTGTGGAGTGGTGAAAACACCAGATAACTTGTTTCTCGCATTAAATAGCTCGAAACGAGCGATCTCGATGATTAAGCATACTTCGGACAGAAGTCTCACCAAGATTATCGTAAAAAAATGCATATCTCAGCTTGAAACCCCACGAAAACCAAGATTTCGCTGGTTCTGCATATCAAACGCACTGTGGAGTGCTGAAAACACCAGATAACGTGTTTGTCGCATTAAATAGCTCGAAAAGTGCGATCTCGATGTTTCTGCATACTTCGGACAGAAGTCTCATCAAGATTATCGCAGAAAATGCATATCAGAGCTTGAAACCCCACGAAAACCAAGATATCGTCGGTTCTGCATATCATACGCACTGTGGAGTGGTGAAAACACCAGATAACGTGTTTCTCGCATTAAATATCTCGAATAGAGCGATCTCGATGATTAAGCATACTTCGGACAGAAGTCTCACCAAGATTATCGCAGAAAATGCATATCTGAGCTTGAAACCCCACGAAAACCAAGATTTCGCTGGTTCTGCATATCAAACGCACTGCGGAGTGGTGAAAACACCAGATAACTTGTTTCTCGCATTAAATAGCTCGAAAAGAGCGATCTCGATGACTCTGCATACTTCGGACAGAAGTCTCACCATGATTATCGCAGAAAATGCATATCTGAGCTTGAAACCCCACGAAAACCAAGATATCGTCGGTTCTGTATATCATACGCACTGTGGAGTGGTGAAAACACCAGATAACGTGTTTCCCGCATTAAATAGCTCGAATAGAGCGATCTCGATGATTAAGCATACTTCGGACAGAAGTCTCACCAAGATTATCGTAAAAAATGCATATCTCAGCTTGAAACCCCACGAAAACCAAGATATCGTCGGTTCTGCATATCATACGCACTGTGGAGTGGTGAAAACACCAGATAACGTGTTTCTCGCATTAAATATCTCGAATAGAGCGATCTCGATGATTAAGCATACTTCGGACAGAAGTCTCACCAAGATTATCGCAGAAAATGCATATCTGAGCTTGAAACCCCACGAAAACCAAGATTTCGCTGGTTCTGCATATCAAACGCACTGCGGAGTGGTGAAAACACCAGATAACTTGTTTCTCGCATTAAATAGCTCGAAAAGAGCGATCTCGATGACTCTGCATACTTCGGACAGAAGTCTCACCATGATTATCGCAGAAAATGCATATCTGAGCTTGAAACCCCACGAAAACCAAGATATCGTCGGTTCTGTATATCATACGCACTGTGGAGTGGTGAAAACACCAGATAACGTGTTTCCCGCATTAAATAGCTCGAATAGAGCGATCTCGATGATTAAGCATACTTCGGACAGAAGTCTCACCAAGATTATCGTAAAAAATGCATATCTCAGCTTGAAACCCCACGAAAACCAAGATTTCGCTGGTTCTGCATATCAAACGCACTGTGGTGTGCTGAAAACACCAGATAACGTGTTTGTCGCATTAAATAGCTCGAAAAGTGCGATCTCGATGATTCTGCATACTTCGGACAGAAGTCTCACCATGATTATCGTAAAAAATGCATATCTCAGCTTGAAACCCAACGAAAACCAAGATTTCGCTGGTTCTGCATATCAAACGCACTGTGGAGTGGTGAAAACACCAGATAACGTGTTTCTCGCATTCAATAGGTCGAAAAGAGCGATCTCCATGTTTCTGCATACTTCGGACAGAAGTCTCACCAAGATTATCGCAGAAAATGCATATCTGAGCTTGAAACCCCACGAAAACCAAGATATCGTCGGTTCTGCATATCATACGCACTGTGGAGTGGTGAAAACACCAGATAACTTGTTTCTCGCCTTAAATAGCTCGAAAAGAGCGATCTCGATGACTCTGCATACTTCGGACAGAAGTCTCACCAAGATTATCGCAGAAAATGCATATCTCTGCTAGAAACCCCACGAAAACCAAGATATCTCCTGTTCTGCATATCCAACGAACTGTGGAGTGGTGAAAACACCAGATAACGTGTTTCTCGCATTAAATAGCTCGAAAAGAGCGCTCCCGATGTTTCTGCATACTTCGGACAGATGTTTCACCAAGATTATCGTGGAAAATGCATATCTCAGCTTGAAACCTGACGAAAACCAAAATATCGCCGGTTTTGCATATCAAACGCACTGTGGAGTAGTGAAAACACCGGATAAGGTTTTCCTCGCTTTCACTAGCTCGAAAAGAGCGTTCTCGAAGATCCTGCATACTTCTGACAGAAGTCTCACCAAGATTATCGTAGAAAATGCATATCTCAGCTTGAAACCCGACGAAAACCGAGTTATCTCCGGTTCTGCACATCAAACGTACCGTGGAGTGGTGAAAACAGCAGAAAACGTGTTTCGCGCATTAAGTAGCTCGAAAAGAGCGTTCTCGAAGATTCTGCATACTTCTGACAGAAGTCTCACCAAAATTATCGCAGAAAATGCATATCTCAACTCGAAACCTCACGAAAATCAAGATGTTGCCGGTTCTGCATATCAAACGCACTGTGGAGTGGTGAAAATAACCAGAGAACGTGTTTTTCGCATTAAATAGCTCGAAAAGAGCGATCTCGATGATTCAGCATACTTCGGACAGGAGTCTCACCAAGATTATCGCAGGAAATGCATATCTCAGCTTGAAACCCCACGAAAACCAAGATATCGCCTGTTCTGCATATCAAACGCACTGTGGAGTGGTGAAAACACCAGATAACGTGTTTCTCGCATTAAATAGCTCGAAACGAGCGATCTCGATGATTCTGCATACTTCGGACAGAGGTCTCACCATGATTATCGCAGAAAATGCATATCTCTGCTAGAAACCCCACGAAAACCAAGATATCTCCTGTTCTGCATATCCAACGAACTGTGGAGTGGTGAAAACCCCAGAAAACGTGTTTGTCGCATTAAATAGCTCGAAAAGTACGATCTCGATGACTCTGCATACTTCGGACAGAAGTCTCACCAAGATTATCGCAGAAAATGCATATCTGAGCTTGAAACCCCACGTAAACCAAGATATCGGTGGTTCTGCATATCAAACGCACTGTGGAGTGGTGAAAACACCAGATAACTTGTTTCTCGCATTAAATAGCTTGAAAAGTGCGATCTCGATGATTCTGCATACTTCGGACAGAAGTCTCACCATGATTATCGTAAAAAATGCATATCTCAGCTTGAAACCCCACGAAAACCAAGATATCGCTGTTTCTGCATATCAAACGCACTGTGGAGTGGTGAAAACACCAGATAACTTGTTTCTCGCATTAAATAGCTCGAAACGAGCGATCTCGATGATTAAGCATACTTCGGACAGAAGTCTCACCAAGATTATCGTAAAAAAATGCATATCTCAGCTTGAAACCCCACGAAAACCAAGATTTCGCTGGTTCTGCATATCAAACGCACTGTGGAGTGCTGAAAACACCAGATAACGTGTTTGTCGCATTAAATAGCTCGAAAAGTGCGATCTCGATGTTTCTGCATACTTCGGACAGAAGTCTCATCAAGATTATCGCAGAAAATGCATATCAGAGCTTGAAACCCCACGAAAACCAAGATATCGTCGGTTCTGCATATCATACGCACTGTGGAGTGGTGAAAACACCAGATAACGTGTTTCTCGCATTAAATATCTCGAATAGAGCGATCTCGATGATTAAGCATACTTCGGACAGAAGTCTCACCAAGATTATCGCAGAAAATGCATATCTGAGCTTGAAACCCCACGAAAACCAAGATTTCGCTGGTTCTGCATATCAAACGCACTGCGGAGTGGTGAAAACACCAGATAACTTGTTTCTCGCATTAAATAGCTCGAAAAGAGCGATCTCGATGACTCTGCATACTTCGGACAGAAGTCTCACCATGATTATCGCAGAAAATGCATATCTGAGCTTGAAACCCCACGAAAACCAAGATATCGTCGGTTCTGTATATCATACGCACTGTGGAGTGGTGAAAACACCAGATAACGTGTTTCCCGCATTAAATAGCTCGAATAGAGCGATCTCGATGATTAAGCATACTTCGGACAGAAGTCTCACCAAGATTATCGTAAAAAATGCATATCTCAGCTTGAAACCCCACGAAAACCAAGATATCGTCGGTTCTGCATATCATACGCACTGTGGAGTGGTGAAAACACCAGATAACGTGTTTCTCGCATTAAATATCTCGAATAGAGCGATCTCGATGATTAAGCATACTTCGGACAGAAGTCTCACCAAGATTATCGCAGAAAATGCATATCTGAGCTTGAAACCCCACGAAAACCAAGATTTCGCTGGTTCTGCATATCAAACGCACTGCGGAGTGGTGAAAACACCAGATAACTTGTTTCTCGCATTAAATAGCTCGAAAAGAGCGATCTCGATGACTCTGCATACTTCGGACAGAAGTCTCACCATGATTATCGCAGAAAATGCATATCTGAGCTTGAAACCCCACGAAAACCAAGATATCGTCGGTTCTGTATATCATACGCACTGTGGAGTGGTGAAAACACCAGATAACGTGTTTCCCGCATTAAATAGCTCGAATAGAGCGATCTCGATGATTAAGCATACTTCGGACAGAAGTCTCACCAAGATTATCGTAAAAAATGCATATCTCAGCTTGAAACCCCACGAAAACCAAGATTTCGCTGGTTCTGCATATCAAACGCACTGTGGTGTGCTGAAAACACCAGATAACGTGTTTGTCGCATTAAATAGCTCGAAAAGTGCGATCTCGATGATTCTGCATACTTCGGACAGAAGTCTCACCATGATTATCGTAAAAAATGCATATCTCAGCTTGAAACCCAACGAAAACCAAGATTTCGCTGGTTCTGCATATCAAACGCACTGTGGAGTGGTGAAAACACCAGATAACGTGTTTCTCGCATTCAATAGGTCGAAAAGAGCGATCTCCATGTTTCTGCATACTTCGGACAGAAGTCTCACCAAGATTATCGCAGAAAATGCATATCTGAGCTTGAAACCCCACGAAAACCAAGATATCGTCGGTTCTGCATATCATACGCACTGTGGAGTGGTGAAAACACCAGATAACTTGTTTCTCGCCTTAAATAGCTCGAAAAGAGCGATCTCGATGACTCTGCATACTTCGGACAGAAGTCTCACCAAGATTATCGCAGAAAATGCATATCTCTGCTAGAAACCCCACGAAAACCAAGATATCTCCTGTTCTGCATATCCAACGAACTGTGGAGTGGTGAAAACACCAGATAACGTGTTTCTCGCATTAAATAGCTCGAAAAGAGCGCTCCCGATGTTTCTGCATACTTCGGACAGATGTTTCACCAAGATTATCGTGGAAAATGCATATCTCAGCTTGAAACCTGACGAAAACCAAAATATCGCCGGTTTTGCATATCAAACGCACTGTGGAGTAGTGAAAACACCGGATAAGGTTTTCCTCGCTTTAACTAGCTCGAAAAGAGCGTTCTCGAAGATCCTGCATACTTCTGACAGAAGTCTCACCAAGATTATCGTAGAAAATGCATATCTCAGCTTGAAACCCGACGAAAACCGAGTTATCTCCGGTTCTGCACATCAAACGTACCGTGGAGTGGTGAAAACAGCAGAAAACGTGTTTCGCGCATTAAGTAGCTCGAAAAGAGCGTTCTCGAAGATTCTGCATACTTCTGACAGAAGTCTCACCAAAATTATCGCAGAAAATGCATATCTCAACTCGAAACCTCACGAAAATCAAGATGTTGCCGGTTCTGCATATCAAACGCACTGTGGAGTGGTGAAAATAACCAGAGAACGTGTTTTTCGCATTAAATAGCTCGAAAAGAGCGATCTCGATGATTCAGCATACTTCGGACAGGAGTCTCACCAAGATTATCGCAGGAAATGCATATCTCAGCTTGAAACCCCACGAAAACCAAGATATCGCCTGTTCTGCATATCAAACGCACTGTGGAGTGGTGAAAACACCAGATAACGTGTTTCTCGCATTAAATAGCTCGAAACGAGCGATCTCGATGATTCTGCATACTTCGGACAGAAGTCTCACCAAAATTATCGTACAAAATACATATCTCAGCTTGAAACCCGACGAAAACCGAGTTATCTCCGGTTCTGCATATCCAACGCACTGTGGAGTGGTCAAAACCCCAGAAAACGTGTTTCTCGCATTAAATAGCTCGAAAAGAGCGCTCTCGACGTTTCTGCATACTTCGGACAGATGTTTCACCAAGCTTATCGTAGAAAATGCATATCTCAGCTTGAAACCCGACGAAAACCAAAATATCTCCGGTTCTGCATATCCAACGCACTGTGGAGTGGTGAAAACACCAGATAACGTGTTTCTCGCATTAAATAGCTCGAATCGAGCAATCTCGATGATTCTGCATACTTCGGACAGAAGTCTCAACAAGATTATCGCAGAAAATGCATATCTCAGCTTGAAACCCCACGAAAACCAAGGTATTTACTGTTCTGCATATCAAACGCACTGTGGAGTTGTGAAAACACCAGATAACTTGTTTCTCGCACTAACTAGCTCGAAAAGAGAGATCTCGATGATTCAGCATACTTCCGACAGAAGTCTCACCAAGATTATAGCAGAAAATGCATATCTCTGCTTGAAACCCCACGAAAACCAAGGTATCGCCGGTTCTGCATATCAAACGCACTGTGGAGTGGTGAAAACACCAGATAACGTGTTTCTCGCATTGAATAGCTCGAAACGAGCGATCTCGATGATTCTGCATACTTCGGACAGAAGTCTCAACAAGATTATCGCAGAAAATGCATATCTCAGCTTGAAACCCCACGAAAACCAAGATATCTACTGTTCTGCATATCAAACGCACTGTGGAGTGGTGAAAACACCAGATAACGTGTTTCTCGCACTAACTAGCTCGAAAAGAGCGTTCTCGAAGATTCTGCATAATTCTGACAGAAGTCCCACCAGGATTATCGTAGAAAATGCATATCTCAGCTTGAAACCCGACCGAAACCAAGATATCTCCGGTTCTGCATGTCAAACGTACTGTGGAGTGGTGAAAACACCAGAAAACGTGTTTCGTGCATTAAGTAGCTCCAAAAGAGCGATCTAGATGATTCTGCATACTTCTGACTGAAGTCTCACCAATATTATCGCAGAAAATGCATATTTCAGCTTGAAACCCCACGAAAACCAAGATATCGCTGGTTCTGCATGTCAAACGCACTGTGGAGTGGTGAAAACACCAGATAACGTGTTTCTCGCATTAAATAGCTCGAAAAGAGCGTTCTGGATGATTCAGCATACTTCGGACAGAAGTCTCACCAAGATTATCGCAGGAAATGCATATCCCAGCTTGAAACCCCACGAAAACCAAGATATCTCCGGTTCTGCATATCCAACGAACTGTGGAGTGGTAGAAACCCCAGAAAACGAGTTTCTCGCATTAAATAGCTCGAAAAGAGCGCTCTCGATGTTTCTGCATACTTCGGACAGATGTTTCACCAAGATTATCGTAGAAAATGCATATCTCAGCTTGAAACCCGACGAAAACCAAAATATCGCCGGTTCTGCATATCAAACCTACTGTGGAGTGGTGAAAACACCAGAAAACGTGTTTCTCGCATTAAGTAGCTCGAAAAGAGCGTTCTCGAAGATCCTGCATACTTCTTACAGAAGTCTCACCAAGATTATCGTAGAAAATGCATATCTCAGCTTGAAACCCGACGAAAACCGATATATCTCCGGTTCTGCACATCAAACGTACCGTGGAGTGGTGAAAACACCAGAAAACGTGTTTCGCGCATTAAGTAGCTCGAAAAGAGCGTTCTCGAAGATTCTGCATAATTCTGACAGAAGTCTCACCAGGATTATCGTAGAAAATGCATATCTCAGCTTGAAACCCGACCGAAACAAAGATATCTCCGGTTCTGCATGTCAAACGCACTGTGGAGTGGTGAAAACACCAGATAACGTGTTTCTCGAATTAAATAGCTCGAAAAGAGCGTTCTAGATGATTCAGCATACTTCGGACAGAAGTCTCACCAAGATTATCTCAGGAAATGCATATCCAAGCTTGAAACCCCACGAAAACCAAGATATCTCCGGTTCTGCATATCCAACGAACTGTGGAGTGGTAAAAACCCCAGAAAACGAGTTTCTCGCATTAAATAGCTCGAAAAGAGCGCTCTCGATGTTTCTGCATACTTTGGACAGATGTTTCACCAAGATTATCGTAGAAAATGCATATCTCAGCTTGAAACCCGACGAAAACCAAAATATCGCCGGTTCTGCATATCAAACGCACTGTGGAGTGGTGAAAACGCCAGATAACGTGTTTCTCGCATTAAATAGCTCGAAAAGAGCGATCGCGATGATTCTGCATACTTCGGACAGAAGTCTCAACAAGATTATCGCAGAAAATGCATATCTCAGCTTGAAACCCCACGAAAACCAAGATGTCGCCGGTTCTGCATATCAAACGCTCTGTGGAGTGGTGAAAACACCAGAAAACGTGTTTCGCGCATTAAGTAGCTCGAAACGAGCGATCTCGATGATTCTGCATACTTCGGACAGAAGTCTCAACAAGATTATCGCAGAAAATGCATATCTCAGCTTGAAACCCCACGAAAACCAAGATATCTACTGTTCTGCATATCGAACGCACTGTGGAGTGGTGCAAACACCAGAAAACGCGTTTCGTGCATTAAGTAGCTCGAAAAGAGCGATCTAGATGATTCTGCATACTTCTGACTGAAGTCTCACCAGTATTATCGCAGAAAATGCATATCTCATCTTGAAACCCCACGAAAACCAAGATATCTCCGGTTCTACACATCAAACGTACCGTGGAGTGGTGAAAATACCAGAAAACGTGTTTCGCGCATTAAGTAGCTCGAAAAGAGCGATCTCGAAGATTCTGCATACTTCGGACAGAAGTCTCAACAAGATTATCGCAGAAAATGCATATCTCAGCTTGAAACCCCACGAAAACCAAGATATATCCGGTTCTGCATATCCAACGAACTGTGGAGTGGTGAAAACCCCAGAAAACGAGTTTCTCGCATTAAATAGATCGGACAGAGCGCTCTCGACGTTTCTGCATACTGCGGACAGATGTTTCACCAAGCTTATCGTAGAAAATGCATATCTCAGCTTGAAACCCGACGAAAACCAAAATATCTGCGGTTCTGCTTATCCAATGCACTGTGGAGTGGTGAAAACACCAGATAACATGTTTCTCGCATTAAATAGCTCGAAACGAGCGATCTCGATGATTCTGCATACTTCTGACAGAAGTCTGACCAGGTTTATCGTAGAAAATGCATATCTCAGCTTGAAACCCGACCGAAACCAAGATATCTCCGGTTCTGCATATCCAACGCACTGTGGAGTGGTGAAAACACCAGATAACGTGTTTCTCGCATTAAATAGCTCGAAACGAGCGATCTCGATGATTCTGCATACTTCGGACAGAAGTCTCAACAAGATTATCGCAGAAAATGCATATCTCAGCTTGAAACCCCACGAAAACCAAGATATGTACTGTTCTGCATATCAAACGCACTGTGGACTGGTGAAAACACCAGATAACGTGTTTCTCGCATTAAATAGCTCGAAAATGCCGATCCCGATGATTCTGCATACTTCTGACAGAAGTCTCAACAAGATTATCGCAGAAAATGCATATCTCAGCTTGAAACCCCACGAAATCCAAGATATCGCCGGTTCTGCATATCAAACGCACTGTGGAGTGGTGAAAACAACCAGAGAACGTGTTTCTCGCATTAAATAGCTTGAAAAGAGCGATCTCGATGATTCAGCATACTTCGGACAGAAGTCTCACCAAGATTATCGCAGGAAATGCATATCTCAGCTTGAAACTCCACGAAAACCAAGATATCTCCGGTTCTGCATATCCAACGAACTGTGGAGTGGTAAAAACCCCAGAAAACGTGTTTCTCGCATTAAATAGCTCGAAAAGAGCGCTCTCGACGTTTCTGCATACTTCGGACAGATGTTTCACCAAGCTTATCGTAGAAAATGCATATCTCAGCTTGAAACCCGACGAAAACCAAAATGTCTGCGGTTCTGCATATCCAACGCACTGTGGAGTGGTGAAAACACCAGATAACGTGTTTCTCGCATTAAATAGCTCGAAAAGAGCGTTCCCGAAGATTCTGCATACTTCTGACAGAAGTCTCACCAGGATTATCGTAGAAAATGCATATCTTAGCTTGAAACCCGACCGAAACCAAGATATCGCTGGTACTGCATATCAAACGCACTGTGGAGTGGTGAAAACAACCAGAGAACGTGTTTCTCGCATTAAATAGCTCGAAAAGAGCGATCTCGATGATTCAGCATACTTCGGACAGAAGTCTCACAAAGATTATCGCAGGAAATGCATATCTCAGCTTGAAACCCCACGAAAACCAAGATATCGCCGGTTCTGCATATCAAACGCACTGTGGAGTGGTGAAAACTCCAGATAACGTGTTTCTCGCATTAAACAGCTCGAAAAGAGCGTTCTCGAAGATTCTGCATACTTCTGACAGAAGTCTCACCAGGATTATCGTAGAAAATGCATATCTCAGCCTGAAACCCGACCGAAACCAAGATATCTCCGGTTCTGCATGTCAAACGGACTGTGAAGTGGTGAAAACACCAGATAACGTGTTTGTCGCATTAAATAGCTCGAATAGAGCGGTCTCGACGTTTCTGCATACTTCGGACAGAAGTCTCACCAAGATTATCGTAGAAAATGCATATCTCAGCTTGAAACCCCACGAAAACCAAGATATCTCCGGTTCTGCATATCAAACGCACTGTGGAGTGGTGAAAACTCCAGATAACGTGTTTCTCGCATTAAACAGCTCGAAAAGAGCGATCTCGATGTTTCAGCATACTTCGGACAGAAGTCCACCAAGATTATCGCAGAAAATGCATATCTCAGCTTGAAACCCCACGAAAACCAAGATATCGCTGGAACTGCATATCAAACGCACTGTCGAGTCGTGAAAACACCAGATAACGTGTTTCTCTCATTAAATAGCTCGAAAAGAGCGCTCTCGACGTTTCTGCATACTTCGGACAGATGTTTCACCAAGCTTATCGTAGAAAATGCATATCTCAGCTTGAAACCCGACGAAAACCAAAATGTCTGCGGTTCTGCATATCCAACGCACTGTGGAGTGGTGAAAACACCAGATAACGTGTTTCTCGCATTAAATAGCTCGAAAAGAGCGTTCTCGAAGATTCTGCATACTTCTGACAGAAGTCTCACCAGGATTATCGTAGAAAATGCATATCTCAGCTTGAAACCCGACCGAAACCAAGATATCTCCGGTTCTGCATGTCAAACGCACTGTGGAGTGGTGAAAGCACCAGAAAACGTGTTTCTCGCATTAAATAGCTCGAAAAGAGCGCCCTCGACGTTTCTGCATACTTCGGACAGATGTTTCACCAAGATTATCGCAGAAAATGCATATCTCTGCTTGAAACCCCACGAAAACCAGGATATCTACTGTTCTGCATATCCAACGAACTGCGGAGTGGTGAAAACCCCAGAAAACGTGTTTCTCGCATTAAATAGCTCGAAACGAGCGATCTCGATGATTCTGCATACTTCTAGCAGAAGTCTCACCAAGATTATCGTAGAAAATGCATATCTCAGCTGGAAACACCTCGAAAATCAAGATATCGCCTGTTCTGCATATCAAACGCACTGTGGAGTGGTGCAGACAACCAGAGAACGTGTTTCTCGCATTAAATAGCTCGAAAAGAGCGATCTCGATGATTCAGCATACATCGGACAGATGTCTCACCAAGATTATCGCAGGAAATGCATATCTCAGCTTGAAACCCGACGAAAACCAAAATATCTCCGGTTCTGCATATCCAACGCACTGTGGAGTGGTGAAAACACCAGATAACGTGTTTCTCGCATTAAATAGCTCGAAACGAGCGATCTCGATGATTCTGCATACTTCGGACAGAAATCTCCCCAAAATTATCGTAAAAAATGCATATCTCAGATTGAAACCCCACGAAAACCAAGATATCGCTGTGTTCAGCATATCAAACGCACTGTGGAATGGTAAAAACACCCTGAAAACGTGTTTCTCGCATTAAATAGCTCGAATAGAGCGATCTCGATGATTCTTCATACTTCGGACAGAAGTCTCACCAAGATTATCGTAAAAAATGCATATCTCAGCTTGAAACCCCACGAAAGCCAAGATATCGCTGGTTCTGCATATCTAACGCACTGTGGAGTGGTGAAAACACCGGATAAGGTTTTTATCGCATTAACTAGCTCGAAAAGAGCGATCTAGATGATTCAGCATACTTCGGACAGAAGTCTCACCAAGATTATCGCAGAAAATGCATATCTCAGCTTGAAACCCCACGAAAACCAAGATATCGCTGGTACTGCATATCAAACGAACTGTGGAGTGTTGAAAACCCCAGAAAACGAGTTTCTCGAATTAAATAGCTCGAAAAGAGCGCTATCGATGTTTCAGCATACTTCGGACAGAAGTCCACCAAGATTATCGCAGAAAATGCATATCTCAGCTTGAAACCCCACGAAAACCAAGATATGTACTGTTCTGCATATCAAAGGCACTGTGGAGTGGTGAAAACACCAGATAACGTGTTTCTCGCACTAACTAGCTCGAAAAGAGCGATCTCGATGTTTCAGCATACTTCGGACAGAAGTCCACCAAGATTATCGCAGAATATGCATATCTCAGCTTGATACCCCACGAAAACCAAGATATCGCTGGTACTGCATATCAAACGCACTGTGGAGTGGTGAAAACACCAGATAACGTGTTTCTCGCATTAAATAGCTCGGAAAGAGCGTTCTCGAAGATTCTGCATACTTCTGACGGAAGTCTCACCAGGATTATCGTACAAAATGCATATCTCAGCATGAAACCCGACCGTAACCAAGATATCGCTGGTACTGCATATCAAACGCACTGTGGAGTGGTGAAAACACCAGAGAACGTGTTTCTCGCATTAAATAGCTCGAAAAGGACGATCCCGATGATTCAGCATACTTCTGACAGAAGTCTCATCAAGATTATCGTAGAAAATGCATATCTCAGCTTGAACGCCGACGAAATCAAAGATGTCGCCGGTTCTGCATTATCAAACGCACTGTGGAGTGATGAAAACACCAGATAACGTGTTTCTCGCATAAAATAGCTCGATAAGAGGGATCTAGATGATTCTGCATACTTCTGACAAAAGACCCACCAAGATTATAGCTGAAAATGCATATCTCAGCTGGAAACACCACGAAAATCAAGATATTGCCTGTTCTGCATATCAAACGCACTGTGGAGTGGTGAAAACAACCAGAGAACGTGTTTCTCGCATTAAATAGTTCGAAAAGAGCGCTCTCGACGTTTCTGCATACTTCGGACAGAAGTCTCACCAAGATTATCGCAGGAAATGCATATCTCAGCTTGAAACCCCACGAAAACCAAGATATCTCCGGTTCTGCATATCCAACGAACTGTGGAGTGGTGAAAACCCCAGAAAATGTGTTTCTCGCATTAAATAGCTCGAAAAGAGCGCCCTCGATGTTTCAGCATACTTCGGACAGAAGTCCACCAAGATTATCGCAGAAAATGCATATCTCAGCTTGAAACCCCACGAAAACCAAGATATGTACTGTTCTGCATATCAAAGGCACTGTGGAGTGGTGAAAACACCAGATAACGTGTTTCTCGCACTAACTAGCTCGAAAAGAGCGATCTCGATGTTTCAGCATACTTCGGACAGAAGTCCACCAAGATTATCGCAGAAAATGCATATCTCAGCTTGAAACCCCACGAAAACCAAGATATCGCTGGTACTGCATATCAAACGCACTCTGGAGTGGTGAAAACACCAGATAACGTGTTTCTCGCATTCAATAGCTCGAAAAGAGCGTTCTCGAAGATTCTGCATACTTCTGACAGAAGTCTCACCAGGATTATCGCAGGAAATGCATATCTCAGCTTGAAACCCGACGAAAACCAATATATCTCCGGTTCTGCATATCCAACGCACTGTGGAGTGGTGAAAACACCAGATAACGTGTTTCTCGCATTAAATAGCTCGAAACGAGCGATCTCGATGATTCTGCATACTTCGGACAGAAATCTCACAAAAATTATCGTAAAAAATGCATATCTCAGCTTGAAACCCGACCGAAACCAAGATATCTCCGGTTCTGCATGTCAAACACACTGTGGAGTGGTGAAAACACCAGATAACGTGTTTCTCGCTCTAACTAGCTCGAAAAGAGCGATCTAGATGATTCTGCATACTTCTGACTGAAGTCTCACCAATATTATCGTAGAAAATGCACATCTCAGCTTGAAACCCGACGAAAACCAAAATATCGCCGGTTCTGCATATCAAACCAACTGTGGAGTGGTGAAAACACCAGATAACGTGTTTCTCGCATTAAATAGCTCGAAACGAGCGATCTCGATGATTCTGCATACTTCGGACAGAAATCTCACCAAAATTATCGTAAAAAATGCATATCTCAGATTGAAACCCCACGAAAACCAAGATATCGCTCTGTTCAGCATATCAAACGCACTGTGGAATGGTGAAAACACCCTGAAAACGTGTTTCTCGCATTAAATAGCTCGAATAGAGCGATCTCGATGATTCTTCATACTTCGGACAGAAGTCTCACCAAGATTATCGTAAAAAATGCATATCTCAGCTTGAAACCCCACGAAAGCCAAGATATCGCTGGTTCTGCATATCTAACGCACTGTGGAGTGGTGAAAACACCGGATAAGGTTTTTCTCGCATTAACTAGCTCGAAAAGAGCGATCTCGATGATTCAGCATACTTCGGACAGAAGTCTCACCAAGATTATCGCAGGAAATGCGTATCTCAGCTTGAAATGCCACGAAAACCAAGATATCGCTGGTTCTGCATTTCAAACGCACTGTGGTGTGGTGAAAACACCATGATAACGTGTTTCTCGCATTAAATAGCTCGAAACGAGCGATCTCGATGTTTCAGCATACTTCGGACAGAAGTCTCACCAAGATTATCGCAGAAAATGCAAATCTCAGCTTGAAACCCCACGAAAACCAAGATATCGCCGGTTCGGCATATCATACGCACTGTGGAGTGGTGAAAACACCAGATAACGTGTTTCTCTCATTAAATAGCTCGAAAAGAGCGCTCTCGATGTTTCTGCATACTTCGGACAGAAGTCTCAACAAGATTATCGCAGAAAATGCATGTCTCAGCTTGAAACCCCACGAAAACCAAGATATCTACTGTTCTGCATATCATACGCACTGTGGAGTGGTAAAAACACCAGATAACGTGTTTCTCGCATTAAATAGCTCGAAACGAGCGATCTCGATGATTCTGCATACTTCGGACAGAAGTCTCAACAAGATTATCGCAGAAAATGCATATCTCAGCTTGAATCCCCACGAAAACCAAGATATATACTGTTCTGCATATCAAACGCACTGTGGAGTGGTGAAAACACCAGATAACGTGTTTCTCGCATTAAATAGCTCGAAACGAGCGATCTCGATGTTTCAGCATACTTCGGACAGAAGTCTCACCAAGATTATCGCAGAAAATGCAAATCTCAGCTTGAAACCCCACGAAAACCAAGATATCGCCGGTTCTGCATATCATACGCACTGTGGAGTGGTGAAAACACCAGATAACGTGTTTCTCTCATTAAACAGCTCGAAAAGAGCGATCTAGATGATTCAGCATACTTCGGACAGAAGTCTCACCAAGATTATCGCAGGAAATGCATATCTCAGCTTGAAACCCCACGAAAACCAAGATATCTCCGGTTCTGCATATCCAACGAACTGTGGAGTGTTGAAAACCCCAGAAAACGAGTTTCTCGCATTAAATAGCTCGAAAAGAGCGCTCTCGATGTTTCTGCATACTTCGGACAGATGTCTCACCAAGATTATCGCAGAAAATGCATATCTCAGCTTGAAACCCCACGAAAACCAAGATATCGCCGGTTCTGCATATCAAACGCACTGTGGAGTGGTGAAAACACCAGATAACGTGTTTCTCGCATTAAATAGCTGGAAACGAGCGATCTCGATGATTCTGCATACTTCGGACAGAAGTCTCACCAAGATTATCGCAGAAAATGCATATCTCAGCTTGAAACCCCACGAAAACCAAGATATCGCTGGTTCTGCATATCAAACGCACTGTGGAGTGCAGAATACACCAGATAACGTGTTTGTCGCAGTAAGTAGCTCGTAAAGAGCGTTCTCGAAGATCCTGCATACTTCTGACAGAAGTCTCACCAAGATTATCATAGAAAATGCATATCTCAGCTTGAAACCCGACGAAAACCGAGTTATCCCCGGTTCTGCACATCAAACGTACCGTGGAGTGGTGAAAACACCAGAAAACGTGTTTCGCGCAATAAGTAGCTCGAAAAGAGCGTTCTCGAAGATCCTGCATACTTCTGACAGAAGTCTCACCAAGATTATCGCAGGAAATGCGTATCTCAGCTTGAAATGCCACGAAAACCAAGATATCGCTGGTTCTGCATATCAAACGCACTGTGGTGTGGTGAAAACACCAGATAACGTGTTTCTCGCATTATGTAGCTCGAAACGAGCGTTTTCGATGATTCTGCATACTTCTGACAGAAGTCTCACCAGGATTATCGTAGAAAATGCATATCTCAGTTTGAAACCCGACCGAAACCAAGATATCTCCGGTTCTGCATGTCAAACGCACTGTGGAGTGGTGAAAACACCAGACTACGTGTTTCGTGCATTAAGTAGCTCGAAAAGAGCGATCTAGATGATTCTGCATACTTCTGACTGAAGTCTCACCAATATTATCGCAGAAAATGCATATCTCAGCTTGAAACCCCACGAAAACAAAGATATCTACTGTTCTGCATATCAAACGCACTGTGGAGTGGTGAAAACACCAGATAACGTGTTTCTCGCACTAACTAGCTCGAACAGAGCGATCTCGATAATTAAGCATACTTCGGACAGAAGTCTCACCAAGATTATCGTAAAAAATGCATATCTCAGCTTGTATCCCCACGAAAACCAAGATATCGCTGGTTCTGCATATTAAACGCACTGTGGAGTGCAGAAAACACCAGATAACGTGTTTGTCGCAATAAGTAGCTCGTAAAGAGCGTTCTCGAAGATCCTGCATACTTCTGACAGAAGTCTCACAAAGATTATCATAGAAAATGCATATCTCAGCTTGAAACCCCACGAAAACCAAGATATCGCCGGTTCTGCATATCATACGCACTGTGGAGTGGTGAAAACACCAGACTACGTGTTTCGTGCATTAAGTAGCTCGAAAAGAGCGATCTAGATGATTCTGCATACTTCTGACTGAAGTCTCACCAATATTATCGCAGAAAATGCATATCTCAGCTTGAAACCCGACGAAAACCGAGTTATCTCCGGTTCTGCACATCAAACGTACCGTGGAGGGGTAAAAACACCAGAAAACGTGTTTCGCGCATTCAGTAGCTCGAAAAGAGCGATGTCGATGATTCTGCATACTTCGGACAGAAGTCTCAACACGATTATCGTAGAAAATGCATATCTCAGCTTGAAACCCGACGAAAACCAAAATATCTCCGGTTCTGCATATTCAACGCACTGTGGAGTGGTGAAAATACCAGATAACGTGTTTCTCGCAATAAATAGCTCGAAACGAGCGATGTCGATGATTCTGCATACTTCGGACAGAAATCTCACCAAAATTATCGTAAAAAATGCATATCTCAGCTTGAAACCCCACGAAAACCAAGATATCGCTGGTTCTGCATATCAAACGCACTGTGGAGTGCTGAAAACACCAGATAACGTGTTTGTCGCAATAAGTAGCTCGAAAAGAGCGTTCTCGAAGATCCTGCATACGTCTGACAGAAGTCTCACCACGATTATCGTAGAAAATGCATATCTCAGCTTGAAACCCGACGAAAACCGAGTTATCTCCGGTTCTGCACATCAAACGTACCGTGGAGTGGTGAAAACACCAGAAAACGTGTTTCGCGCATTAAGTAGCTCGAAAAGAGCGTTCTCGAAGATTCTGCATACTTCTGACAGAAGTCTGACCAGGTTTATCGTAGAAAATGCATATCTCAGCTTGAAACCCGACCGAAACCAAGATATCTCCGGTTCTGCATATCCAACGCACTGTGGAGTGGTGAAAACACCAGATAACGTGTTTCTCGCATTAAATAGCTCGAAACGAGCGATCTCGATGATTCTGCATACTTCGGACAGAAGTCTCAACAAGATTATCGCAGAAAATGCATATCTCAGCTTGAAACCCCACGAAAACCAAGATATGTACTGTTCTGCATATCAAACGCACTGTGGAGTGGTGAAAACACCAGATAACGTGTTTCTCGCATTAAATAGCTCGAAAAGGCCGATCCCGATGATTCTGCATACTTCTGACAGAAGTCTCACCAAGATTATCGTAGAAAATGCATATCTCAGCTTGAACGCCGACGACATCAAAGATGTCGCCGGTTCTGCATTATCAAACGCACTGTGGAGTGGTGAAAACACCAGATAACGTGTTTCTCGCATAAAATAGCTCGATAAGAGGGATCTAGATGATTCTGCATACTTCTGACAAAAGACCCACCAAGATTATAGCAGAAAATGCATATCTCAGCTGGAAACACCACGAAAATCAAGATATCGCCGGTTCTGCATATCAAACGCACTGTGGAGTGGTGAAAACAACCAGAGAACGTGTTTCTCGCATTAAATAGCTTGAAAAGAGCGATCTCGATGATTCAGCATACTTCGGACAGAAGTCTCACCAAGATTATCGCAGGAAATGCATATCTCAGCTTGAAACTCCACGAAAACCAAGATATCTCCGGTTCTGCATATCCAACGAACTGTGGAGTGGTAAAAACACCAGAAAACGTGTGTCGCGCATTCAGTAGCTCGAAAAGAGCGATGTCGATGATTCTGCATACTTCGGACAGAAGTCTCAACACGATTATCGTAGAAAATGCATATCTCAGCCTGAAACCCGACCGAAACCAAGATATCTCCGGTTCTGCATGTCAAACGGACTGTGAAGTGGTGAAAACACCAGATAACGTGTTTCTCGTTCTAACTAGCTAGAAAAGAGCGATCTAGATGATTCAGCATACTTCGGACAGAAGTCTCACCAAGATTGTCGCAGGAAATGCGTATCTCAGCTTGAAATGCCACGAAAACCAAGATATCGCTGGTTCTGCATATCAAACGCACTGTGAAGTGCTGAAAACACCAGATAACGTGTTTGTCGCATTAAATAGCTCGAATAGAGCGATCTCGACGTTTCTGCATACTTCGGACAGAAGTCTCACCAAGATTATCGTAGAAAATGCATATCTCAGCTTGAAACCCCACGAAAACCAAGATATCTCCGGTTCTGCATATCAAACGCACTGTGGAGTGGTGAAAACTCCAGATAACGTGTTTCTCGCATTAAACAGCTCGAAAAGAGCGATCTCGATGTTTCAGCATACTTCGGACAGAAGTCCACCAAGATTATCGCAGAAAATGCATATCTCAGCTTGAAACCCCACGAAAACCAAGATATCGCTGGAACTGCATATCAAACGCACTGTGGAGTCGTGAAAACACCAGATAACGTGTTTCTCTCATTAAATAGCTCAAAAAGAGCGCTCTCGACGTTTCTGCATACTTCGGACAGATGTTTCACCAAGCTTATCGTAGAAAATGCATATCTCAGCTTGAAACCCGACGAAAACCAAAATGTCTGCGGTTCTGCATATCCAACGCACTGTGGAGTGGTGAAAACACCAGATAACGTGTTTCTCGCATTAAATAGCTCGAAAAGAGCGTTCTCGAAGATTCTGCATACTTCTGACAGAAGTCTCACCAGGATTATCGTAGAAAATGCATATCTCAGCTTGAAACCCGACCGAAACCAAGATATCTCCGGTTCTGCATGTCAAACGCACTGTGGAGTGGTGAAAGCACCAGAAAACGTGTTTCTCGCATTAAATAGCTCGAAAAGAGCGCCCTCGACGTTTCTGCATACTTCGGACAGATGTTTCACCAAGATTATCGCAGAAAATGCATATCTCTGCTTGAAACCCCACGAAAACCAGGATATCTACTGTTCTGCATATCCAACGAACTGCGGAGTGGTGAAAACCCCAGAAAACGTGTTTCTCGCATTAAATAGCTCGAAACGAGCGATCTCGATGATTCTGCATACTTCTAGCAGAAGTCTCACCAAGATTATCGTAGAAAATGCATATCTCAGCTGGAAACACCTCGAAAATCAAGATATCGCCTGTTCTGCATATCAAACGCACTGTGGAGTGGTGCAGACATCCAGAGAACGTGTTTCTCGCATTAAATAGCTCGAAAAGAGCGATCTCGATGATTCAGCATACTTCGGACAGATGTCTCACCAAGATTATCGCAGGAAATGCATATCTCAGCTTGAAACCCGACGAAAACCAAAATATCTCCGGTTCTGCATATCCAACGCACTGTGGAGTGGTGAAAACACCAGATAACGTGTTTCTCGCATTAAATAGCTCGAAACGAGCGATCTCGATGATTCTGCATACTTCGGACAGAAATCTCCCCAAAATTATCGTAAAAAATGCATATCTCAGATTGAAACCCCACGAAAACCAAGATATCGCTGTGTTCAGCATATCAAACGCACTGTGGAATGGTAAAAACACCCTGAAAACGTGTTTCTCGCATTAAATAGCTCGAATAGAGCGATCTCGATGATTCTTCATACTTCGGACAGAAGTCTCACCAAGATTATCGTAAAAAATGCATATCTCAGCTTGAAACCCCACGAAAGCCAAGATATCGCTGGTTCTGCATATCTAACGCACTGTGGAGTGGTGAAAACACCGGATAAGGTTTTTATCGCATTAACTAGCTCGAAAAGAGCGATCTCGATGATTCAGCATACTTCGGACAGAAGTCTCACCAAGATTATCGCAGGAAATGCGTATCTCAGCTTGAAATGCCACGAAAACCAAGATATCGCTGGTTCTGCATATCAAACGCACTGTGGTGTGGTGAAAACACCAGATAACGTGTTTCTCGCATTAAATAGCTCGAAAAGAGCGATCTAGATGATTCAGCATACTTCGGACAGAAGTCTCACCAAGATTTTCGCAGAAAATGCATATCTCAGCTTGAAACCCCACGAAAACCAAGATATCGCTGGTACTGCATATCAAACGAACTGTGGAGTGTTGAAAACCCCAGAAAACGAGTTTCTCGAATTAAATAGCTCGAAAAGAGCGCTCTCGATGTTTCAGCATACTTCGGACAGAAGTCCACCAAGATTATCGCAGAAAATGCATATCTCAGCTTGAAACCCCACGAAAACCAAGATATGTACTGTTCTGCATATCAAAGGCACTGTGGAGTGGTGAAAACACCAGATAACGTGTTTCTCGCACTAACTAGCTCGAAAAGAGCGATCTCGATGTTTCAGCATACTTCGGACAGAAGTCCACCAAGATTATCGCAGAATATGCATATCTCAGCTTGATACCCCACGAAAACCAAGATATCGCTGGTACTGCATATCAAACGCACTGTGGAGTGGTGAAAACACCAGATAACGTGTTTCTCGCATTAAATAGCTCGATAAGAGGGATCTAGATGATTCTGCATACTTCTGACAAAAGACCCACCAAGATTATAGCTGAAAATGCATATCTCAGCTGGAAACACCACGAAAATCAAGATATTGCCGGTTCTGCATATCAAACGCACTGTGGAGTGGTGAAAACAACCAGAGAACGTGTTTCTCGCATTAAATAGTTCGAAAAGAGCGCTCTCGACGTTTCTGCATACTTCGGACAGAAGTCTCACCAAGATTATCGCAGGAAATGCATATCTCAGCTTGAAACCCCACGAAAACCAAGATATCGCCGGTTCTGCATATCAAACGCACTGTGGAGTGGTGAAAACACCAGATAACGTGTTTCTCGCATTAAATAGCTGGAAACGAGCGATCTCGATGATTCTGCATACTTCGGACAGAAGTCTCACCAAGATTATCGCAGAAAATGCATATCTCAGCTTGAAACCCCACGAAAACCAAGATATCGCTGGTTCTGCATATCAAACGCACTGTGGAGTGCAGAATACACCAGATAACGTGTTTGTCGCAGTAAGTAGCTCGTAAAGAGCGTTCTCGAAGATCCTGCATACTTCTGACAGAAGTCTCACCAAGATTATCATAGAAAATGCATATCTCAGCTTGAAACCCGACGAAAACCGAGTTATCCCCGGTTCTGCACATCAAACGTACCGTGGAGTGGTGAAAACACCAGAAAACGTGTTTCGCGCAATAAGTAGCTCGAAAAGAGCGTTCTCGAAGATCCTGCATACTTCTGACAGAAGTCTCACCAAGATTATCGCAGGAAATGCGTATCTCAGCTTGAAATGCCACGAAAACCAAGATATCGCTGGTTCTGCATATCAAACGCACTGTGGTGTGGTGAAAACACCAGATAACGTGTTTCTCGCATTATGTAGCTCGAAACGAGCGTTTTCTATGATTCTGCATACTTCTGACAGAAGTCTCACCAGGATTATCGTAGAAAATGCATATCTCAGTTTGAAACCCGACCGAAACCAAGATATCTCCGGTTCTGCATGTCAAACGCACTGTGGAGTGGTGAAAACACCAGACTACGTGTTTCGTGCATTAAGTAGCTCGAAAAGAGCGATCTAGATGATTCTGCATACTTCTGACTGAAGTCTCACCAATATTATCGCAGAAAATGCATATCTCAGCTTGAAACCCCACGAAAACAAAGATATCTACTGTTCTGCATATCAAACGCACTGTGGAGTGGTGAAAACACCAGATAACGTGTTTCTCGCACTAACTAGCTCGAACAGAGCGATCTCGATAATTAAGCATAATTCGGACAGAAGTCTCACCAAGATTATCGTAAAAAATGCATATCTCAGCTTGTATCCCCACGAAAACCAAGATATCGCTGGTTCTGCATATTAAACGCACTGTGGAGTGCAGAAAACACCAGATAACGTGTTTGTCGCAATAAGTAGCTCGTAAAGAGCGTTCTCGAAGATCCTGCATACTTCTGACAGAAGTCTCACAAAGATTATCATAGAAAATGCATATCTCAGCTTGAAACCCCACGAAAACCAAGATATCGCCGGTTCTGCATATCATACGCACTGTGGAGTGGTGAAAACACCAGACTACGTGTTTCGTGCATTAAGTAGCTCGAAAAGAGCGATCTAGATGATTCTGCATACTTCTGACTGAAGTCTCACCAATATTATCGCAGAAAATGCATATCTCAGCTTGAAACCCGACGAAAACCGAGTTATCTCCGGTTCTGCACATCAAACGTACCGTGGAGGGGTAAAAACACCAGAAAACGTGTTTCGCGCATTCAGTAGCTCGAAAAGAGCGATGTCGATGATTCTGCATACTTCGGACAGAAGTCTCAACACGATTATCGTAGAAAATGCATATCTCAGCTTGAAACCCGACGAAAACCAAAATATCTCCGGTTCTGCATATTCAACGCACTGTGGAGTGGTAAAAACACCAGATAACGTGTTTCTTGCATTAAATAGCTCGAAACGAGCGATCTCGATTATTCTGCATACTTCGGACAGAAGTCTCAACAAGATTATCGCAGAAAATTCATCTCTCAGCTTGAAACCCCACGAAAACCAAGATATCTACTGTTCTGAATCTCAAACGCACTGTGGAGTGGAGAAAACACCAGATAACGTGTTTCTCGCACTAACTAGCTCGAACAGAGCGATCTCGATGATTCAGCATACTTCGGACAGAAGTCTCACCAAGATTATCGCAGGAAATGCATATCTCAGCTTGCAACCCCACGAAAACCAAGATATCTACGGTTCTGCATATCCAACAAACTGTGGAGAAGTGAAAACACCAGATAACGTGTTTGTCGCAGTAAGTAGCTCGTAAAGAGCGTTCTCTAAGATCCTGCATACTTCTGACAGAAGTCTCACCAAGATTATCATAGAAAATGCATATCTCAGCTTGAAACCCGACGAAAACCGAGTTATCCCCGGTTCTGCACATCAAACGTACCGTGGAGTGGTGAAAACACCAGAAAACGTGTTTCGCGCAATAAGTAGCTCGAAAAGAGCGTTCTCGAAGATCCTGCATACTTCTGACAGAAGTCTCACCAAGATTATCGCAGGAAATGCGTATCTCAGCTTGAAATGCCACGAAAACCAAGATATCGCTGGTTCTGCATATCAAACGCACTGTGGTGTGGTGAAAACACCAGATAACGTGTTTCTCGCATTATGTAGCTCGAAACGAGCGTTTTCGATGATTCTGCATACTTCTGACAGAAGTCTCTACAGGATTATCGTAGAAAATGCATATCTCAGTTTGAAACCCGACCGAAACCAAGATATCTCCGGTTCTGCATGTCAAACGCACTGTGGAGTGGTGAAAACCCCAGACTACGTGTTTCGTGCATTAAGTAGCTCGAAAAGAGCGATCTAGATGATTCTGCATACTTCTGACTGAAGTCTCACCAATATTATCGCAGAAAATGCATATCTCAGCTTGAAACCCCACGAAAACAAAGATATCTACTGTTCTGCATATCAAACGCACTGTGGAGTGGTGAAAACACCAGATAACGTGTTTCTCGCACTAACTAGCTCGAACAGAGCGATCTCGATGTTTCAGCATACTTCGGGCAGATGTTTCGCCAAGCTTATCGAAGAAAATGCATATCTGAGCTTGAAACCCGACGAAAACCAAAATATCTGCGGTTCTGCATATCCAACGCACTGTGGAGTGGTGAAAACACCAGATAACGTGTTTCTCGCATTATGTAGCTCGAAACGAGCGTTCTCGATGATTCTGCACACTTCTGACAGAAGTCTCACCAGGATTATCGTAGAAAATGCATATCTCAGCTTGAAACCCGACGAAAACCGAGTTATCCCCGGTTCTGCACATCAAACGTACCGTGGAGTGGTGAAAACACCAGAAAACGTGTTTCGCGCAATAAGTAGCTCGAAAAGAGCGTTCTCGAAGATCCTGCATACTTCTGACAGAAGTCTCACCAAGATTATCGCAGGAAATGCGTATCTCAGCTTGAAATGCCACGAAAACCAAGATATCGCTGGTTCTGCATATCAAACGCACTGTGGTGTGGTGAAAACACCAGATAACGTGTTTCTCGCATTATGTAGCTCGAAACGAGCGTTTTCGATGATTCTGCATACTTCTGACAGAAGTCTCTACAGGATTATCGTAGAAAATGCATATCTCAGTTTGAAACCCGACCGAAACCAAGATATCTCCGGTTCTGCATGTCAAACGCACTGTGGAGTGGTGAAAACCCCAGACTACGTGTTTCGTGCATTAAGTAGCTCGAAAAGAGCGATCTAGATGATTCTGCATACTTCTGACTGAAGTCTCACCAATATTATCGCAGAAAATGCATATCTCAGCTTGAAACCCCACGAAAACAAAGATATCTACTGTTCTGCATATCAAACGCACTGTGGAGTGGAGAAAACACCAGATAACGTGTTTCTCGCACTAACTAGCTCGAACAGAGCGATCTCGATGATTCAGCATACTTCGGACAGAAGTCTCACCAAGATTATCGCAGGAAATGCATATCTCAGCTTGCAACCCCACGAAAACCAAGATATCTACGGTTCTGCATATCCAACAAACTGTGGAGAAGTGAAAACACCAGATAACGTGTTTGTCGCAGTAAGTAGCTCGTAAAGAGCGTTCTCTAAGATCCTGCATACTTCTGACAGAAGTCTCACCAAGATTATCATAGAAAATGCATATCTCAGCTTGAAACCCGACGAAAACCGAGTTATCCCCGGTTCTGCACATCAAACGTACCGTGGAGTGGTGAAAACACCAGAAAACGTGTTTCGCGCAATAAGTAGCTCGAAAAGAGCGTTCTCGAAGATCCTGCATACTTCTGACAGAAGTCTCACCAAGATTATCGCAGGAAATGCGTATCTCAGCTTGAAATGCCACGAAAACCAAGATATCGCTGGTTCTGCATATCAAACGCACTGTGGTGTGGTGAAAACACCAGATAACGTGTTTCTCGCATTATGTAGCTCGAAACGAGCGTTTTCGATGATTCTGCATACTTCTGACAGAAGTCTCTACAGGATTATCGTAGAAAATGCATATCTCAGTTTGAAACCCGACCGAAACCAAGATATCTCCGGTTCTGCATGTCAAACGCACTGTGGAGTGGTGAAAACCCCAGACTACGTGTTTCGTGCATTAAGTAGCTCGAAAAGAGCGATCTAGATGATTCTGCATACTTCTGACTGAAGTCTCACCAATATTATCGCAGAAAATGCATATCTCAGCTTGAAACCCCACGAAAACAAAGATATCTACTGTTCTGCATATCAAACGCACTGTGGAGTGGTGAAAACACCAGATAACGTGTTTCTCGCACTAACTAGCTCGAACAGAGCGATCTCGATGTTTCAGCATACTTCGGGCAGATGTTTCGCCAAGCTTATCGAAGAAAATGCATATCTGAGCTTGAAACCCGACGAAAACCAAAATATCTGCGGTTCTGCATATCCAACGCACTGTGGAGTGGTGAAAACACCAGATAACGTGTTTCTCGCATTATGTAGCTCGAAACGAGCGTTCTCGATGATTCTGCACACTTCTGACAGAAGTCTCACCAGGATTATCGTAGAAAATGCATATCTCAGTTTGAAACCCGACCGAAACCAAGATATCTCCGGTTCTGCATGTCAAACGCACTGTGGAGTGGTAAAAACCACCAGAGAACGTGTTTCTCGCATTAAATAGCTCGAAAAGAGCGATCTCGATGATTCAGCATACCTCGGACAGAAGTCTCACCAAGATTATCGCAGGAATTGCATATCTCAGCTTGAAACCCCACGAAAACCAAGATATCTACGTTTCTGCATATCCAACAAACTGTGGAGTGGTGAAAACACCAGATAACGTGTTTCTCGCATTAACTTGCTCGAAAAGAGCGATCTCGATGTTTCAGCATACTTCGGGCAGATGTTTCGCCAAGCTTATCGAAGAAAATGCATATCTGAGCTTGAAACCCGACGAAAACCAAAATATCTGCGGTTCTGCATATCCAACGCACTGTGGAGTGGTGAAAACACCAGATAACGTGTTTCTCGCATTATGTAGCTCGAAACGAGCGTTCTCGATGATTCTGCACACTTCTGACAGAAGTCTCACCAGGATTATCGTAGAAAATGCATATCTCAGCTTGAAACCCGACGAAAACCAAAATATCTCCGGTTCTGCATATCCATCGCACTGTGGAGTGTTGAAAACCCCAGAAAACGAGTTTCTCGCATTAAATAGCTACGAAAAGAGCGCTCTCGATGTTTCTACATACTTCGGGCAGATGTTTCACCAAGATCATCGCAGGAAATGCGTATCTCAGCTTGAAATGCCACGAAAACCAAGATATCGCTGGTTCTGCGTATCAAACGCACTGTGGAGTGGTGAAAACACCAGATAACGTGTTTCTCGCATTAAATAGCTCGAATAGAGCGATCTCGATGATTCTGCATACTTCGGACAGAAGTCTCAAGAAGATTATCGTAAAAAATGCATATCTGAGCTTGAAACCCCACGAAAACCAAGATATCGCTGGTACTGCATATCAAACGCACTGTGGAGTGGTGAAAACACCAGATAACGTGTTTCTCGCATTAAATAGCTCGGAGAGAGCGTTCTCGAAGATCCTGCATACTTCTGACAGAAGTCTCACCAAGATTATCGTAGAAAATGCATATCTCAGCTTGAAACCCGACGAAAACCAAAATATCTCCGGTTCTGCATATCCATCGCACTGTGGAGTGTTGAAAACCCCAGAAAACGAGTTTCTCGCATTAAATAGCTACGAAAAGAGCGCTCTCGATGTTTCTACATACTTCGGGCAGATGTTTCACCAAGATCATCGCAGGAAATGCGTATCTCAGCTTGAAATGCCACGAAAACCAAGATATCGCTGGTTCTGCGTATCAAACGCACTGTGGAGTGGTGAAAACACCAGATAACGTGTTTCTCGCATTAAATAGCTCGAAACGATCGATCTCGATGATTCTGCATACTTCGGACAGAAGTCTCACCAAGATTATCGCAGGAAATGCATATCTCAGCTTGAAACACCACGAAAACCAAGATATCTCCGGTTCTGCATATCCAACGAACTGTGGAGTGTTGAAAACCCCAGAAAACGAGTTTCTCGCATTAAATAGCTCGAAAAGAGCGCTCTCGATGTTTCTACATACTTCGGGCAGATGTTTCACCAAGATTATCGTAGAAAATGCATATCTCAGCATGAAACCCGACGAAAACCAAAATATCGCCGGTTCTGCATATCAAACCAACTGTGGAGTGGTGAAAACACCAGAAAACGTGTTTCGCGCATTAAGTAGCTCGAAAAGTGCGTTCTCGAAGATTCTGCATACTTCTGACAGAAGTCTCACCAGGATTATCGTAGAAAATGCATATCTCAGCTTGAAACCCGACGAAAACCAAAATATCGCCGGTTCTGCATATCAAACCAACTGTGGAGTGGTGAAAACACCCTGAAAACGTGTTTCTCGCATTAAATAGCTCGAATAGAGCGATCTCGATGATTCTTCATACTTCGGACAGAAGTCTCACCAAGATTATCGTAAAAAATGCATATCTCAGCTTGAAACCCCACGAAAGCCAAGATATCGCTGGTTCTGCATATCTAACGCACTGTGGAGTGGTGAAAACACCGGATAAGGTTTTTCTAGCATTAACTAGCTCGAAAAGAGCGATCTCGATGTTTCAGCATACTTCGGACAGAAGTCTCACCAAGATTATCGCAGAAAAAGCATATCTCAGCTTGAAACCCCACGAAAACCAAGATATCGCCGGTTCTGCATATCATACGCACTGTGGAGTGGTGAAAACACCAGATAACGTGTTTCTCGCATTGAATAGCTCGAAACGAGCGATCTCGATAATTAAGCATACTTCGGACAGAAGTCTCACCAGGATTATCGTAGAAAATGCATATCTCAGCTTGAAACCCGACCGAAACCAAGATATCTCCGGTTCTGCATGTCAAACGTACTGAGGAGTGGTGAAAACACCAGAAAGCGTGTTTCGAGCATTAAGTAGCTCGAAAAGAGCGATCTAGATGATTCTGCATACTTCTGACAGAAGTCTCACCAGGATTATCGTAGAAAATGCATATCTCAGCTTGAAACCCGACGAAAACCAAAATATCGCCGGTTCTGCATATCAAACCAACTGTGGAGTGGTGAAAACACCCTGAAAACGAGTTTCTCGCATTAAATAGCTCGAAAAGAGCGCTCTCGATGTTTCTACATACTTCGGGCAGATGTTTCACCAAGATCATCGCAGGAAATGCGTATCTCAGCTTGAAATGCCACGAAAACCAAGATATCGCTGGTTCTGCGTATCAAACGCACTGTGGAGTGGTGAAAACACCAGATAACGTGTTTCTCGCATTAAGTAGCTCGAAAAGTGCGATCTCGATGATTCTGCATACTTCTAACAGAAGTCTCACCAAGATTATCGCAGAAAATGCATATCTCTGCTTGAAACCCCACGAACACCAATATATCTACTGTTCTGCATATCCAACGAACTGTGGAGTGGTGAAAACCCCAGAAAACGTGTTTATCGCATTAAATAGCTCGAAAAGAGCGCTCTCGATGTTTCGGCATACTTCGGACAGATGTTTCACCAAGATTATCGTAGAAAATGCATATCTCAGCTTGAAACCCGACGAAAACCAAAATATCGCCGGTTCTGCATATCCAACCAACTGCGGAGTGGTGAAAACACCAGATAACGTGTTTCTCGCATTAAATAGCTCGAAAAGTGCGATCTCGATGATTCTGCATACTTCTAACAGAAGTCTCGCCAAGATTATCGCAGAAAATGCATATCTCTGCTTGAAACACCACGAAAACCGAGTTATCTCCGGTTCTGCACATCAAACGTACCGTGGAGTGGTGAAAACACCAGAAAACGTGTTTCGCGCATTAAGTAGCTCGAAAAGAGCGTTCTCGAAGATTCTGCATACATCTGACAGAAGTCTCACCAGGATTATCGTAGAAAATGCATATCTCAGCTTGAAACCCGACCGAAACCAAGATATCTCCGGTTCTGCATGTCAAACGTACTGAGGAGTGGTGAAAACACCAGAAAGCGTGTTTCGAGCATTAAGTAGCTCGAAAAGAGCGATCTAGATGATTCTGCATACTTCTGACAAAAGACCCACCAAGATTATCGCAGAAAATGCATATCTCAGCTGGAAACACCACGAAAACCAAGATATCTCCGGTTCTGCATATCCAACGAACTGTGGAGTGGTGAAAACCCCAGAAAACCTGTTTCTCGCATTAAATAGCTCGAAAAGAGCGCTCTCGACGTTTCTGCATACTTCGGACAGATGTTTCTCCAAGCTTATCGTATAAAATGCATATCTCAGCTTGAAACCCGACGAAAACCAAAATATCTGCGGTTCTGCATATCCAACGCACTGTGGAGTGGTGAAAACATCAGATAACGTGTTTCTCGCATTAAATAGCTCGAAACGAGCGATCTCGATGCTTCTGCAAACTTCGGACAGAACTCTCACCAAAATTATCGTAAAAAATGCATATCACAGTTTGAAACCCGACCGAAACCAAGATATCTCCGGTTCTGCATGTCAAACGCACTGTGGAGTGGTGAAAACACCAGACTACGTGTTTCGTGCATTAAGTAGCTCGAAAAGAGCGATCTAGATGATTCTGCATACTTCCGACTGAAGTCTCACCAATATTATCGCAGAAAATGCATATCTCAGCTCGAAACCTCACGAAAATCAAGATGTTGCCGGTTCTGCATATCAAACGCACTGTGGAGTGGTGGAAACAACCAGAGAACGTGTTTCTCGCATTAAATAGCTCGAATAGAGCGATCTCGATGATTCTGAATACTTCGGACAGAAGTCTCAAGAAGATTATCTGTAAAATGCATATCTGAGCTTGAAAACCCACGAAAACCAAGATATCGCTGGTACTGCATATCAAACGCACTGTGGAGTGGTGAATACACCAGATAACGTGTTTCTCGCATTCTGTAGCTCGAAACGAGCGTTCTCGATGATTCTGCATACTTCTGACAGAAGTCACACCAGGATTATCGTAGAAAATGCATATCACAGTTTGAAACCCGACCGAAACCAAGATATCTCCGGTTCTGCATGTCAAACGTACTGTGGAGTGGTGAAAACACCAGAAAACGTGTTTCGTGCATTAAGTAGCTCGAAAAGAGCGATCTAGACGATTCTGCATACTTCTGACAAAGGACCCACCAAGCTTATCGCAGAAAATGCATATCTCAGCTTGAAACCCCACGAAAACCAAGATATGTACTGTTCTGCATATCAAACGCACTGTGGAGTGGTGAAAACATCAGATAACGTGTTTCTCGCACTAACTAGCTCGAAAAGAGCGATCTCGATGATTCAGCATACTTCTAACAGAAGTCTCGCCAAGATTATCGCAGAAAATGCATATCTCTGCTTGAAACCCCACGAAACCCACGATATCTACTGTTCTGCATATCCAACGAACTGTGGAGTGGTGGAAACCCCAGAAAACGTGTTTATCGCATTAAACAGCTCGAAAAGAGCGCTCTCGATGTTTCGGCATACTTCGGACAGATGTTTCACCAAGATTATCGTAGAAAATGCATATCTCAGCTTGAAACCCGACGAAAACCAAAATATCGCCGGTTCTGCATATCCAACCAACTGCGGAGTGGTGAAAACACCAGATAACGTGTTTCTCGCATTAAATAGCTCGAAACGAGCGTTCTCGATGATTCTGCACACTTCTGACAGAAGTCTCACCAGGATTATCGTAGAAAATGCATATCTCAGTTTGAAACCCGACCGAAACCAAGATATCTCCGGTTCTGCATGTCAAACGCACTGTGGAGTGGTAAAAACAACCAGAGAACGTGTTTCTCGCATTAAATAGCTCGAAAAGAGCGATCTCGATGATTCAGCATACCTCGGACAGAAGTCTCACCAAGATTATCGCAGGAATTGCATATCTCAGCTTGAAACCCCACGAAAACCAAGATATCTACGTTTCTGCATATCCAACAAACTGTGGAGTGGTGAAAACACCAGATAACGTGTTTCTCGCATTAACTTGCTCGAAAAGAGCGATCTCGATGTTTCAGCATACTTCGGGCAGATGTTTCGCCAAGCTTATCGAAGAAAATGCATATCTGAGCTTGAAACCCGACGAAAACCAAAATATCTGCGGTTCTGCATATCCAACGCACTGTGGAGTGGTGAAAACACCAGATAACGTGTTTCTCGCATTATGTAGCTCGAAACGAGCGTTCTCGATGATTCTGCACACTTCTGACAGAAGTCTCACCAGGATTATCGTAGAAAATGCATATCTCAGCTTGAAACCCGACGAAAACCAAAATATCTCCGGTTCTGCATATCCATCGCACTGTGGAGTGTTGAAAACCCCAGAAAACGAGTTTCTCGCATTAAATAGCTACGAAAAGAGCGCTCTCGATGTTTCTACATACTTCGGGCAGATGTTTCACCAAGATCATCGCAGGAAATGCGTATCTCAGCTTGAAATGCCACGAAAACCAAGATATCGCTGGTTCTGCGTATCAAACGCACTGTGGAGTGGTGAAAACACCAGATAACGTGTTTCTCGCATTAAATAGCTCGAATAGAGCGATCTCGATGATTCTGCATACTTCGGACAGAAGTCTCAAGAAGATTATCGTAAAAAATGCATATCTGAGCTTGAAACCCCACGAAAACCAAGATATCGCTGGTACTGCATATCAAACGCACTGTGGAGTGGTGAAAACACCAGATAACGTGTTTCTCGCATTAAATAGCTCGGAGAGAGCGTTCTCGAAGATCCTGCATACTTCTGACAGAAGTCTCACCAAGATTATCGTAGAAAATGCATATCTCAGCTTGAAACCCGACGAAAACCAAAATATCTCCGGTTCTGCATATCCATCGCACTGTGGAGTGTTGAAAACCCCAGAAAACGAGTTTCTCGCATTAAATAGCTACGAAAAGAGCGCTCTCGATGTTTCTACATACTTCGGGCAGATGTTTCACCAAGATCATCGCAGGAAATGCGTATCTCAGCTTGAAATGCCACGAAAACCAAGATATCGCTGGTTCTGCGTATCAAACGCACTGTGGAGTGGTGAAAACACCAGATAACGTGTTTCTCGCATTAAATAGCTCGAAACGATCGATCTCGATGATTCTGCATACTTCGGACAGAAGTCTCACCAAGATTATCGCAGGAAATGCATATCTCAGCTTGAAACACCACGAAAACCAAGATATCTCCGGTTCTGCATATCCAACGAACTGTGGAGTGTTGAAAACCCCAGAAAACGAGTTTCTCGCATTAAATAGCTCGAAAAGAGCGCTCTCGATGTTTCTACATACTTCGGGCAGATGTTTCACCAAGATTATCGTAGAAAATGCATATCTCAGCATGAAACCCGACGAAAACCAAAATATCGCCGGTTCTGCATATCAAACCAACTGTGGAGTGGTGAAAACACCAGAAAACGTGTTTCGCGCATTAAGTAGCTCGAAAAGTGCGTTCTCGAAGATTCTGCATACTTCTGACAGAAGTCTCACCAGGATTATCGTAGAAAATGCATATCTCAGCTTGAAACCCGACGAAAACCAAAATATCGCCGGTTCTGCATATCAAACCAACTGTGGAGTGGTGAAAACACCCTGAAAACGTGTTTCTCGCATTAAATAGCTCGAATAGAGCGATCTCGATGATTCTTCATACTTCGGACAGAAGTCTCACCAAGATTATCGTAAAAAATGCATATCTCAGCTTGAAACCCCACGAAAGCCAAGATATCGCTGGTTCTGCATATCTAACGCACTGTGGAGTGGTGAAAACACCGGATAAGGTTTTTCTAGCATTAACTAGCTCGAAAAGAGCGATCTCGATGTTTCAGCATACTTCGGACAGAAGTCTCACCAAGATTATCGCAGAAAAAGCATATCTCAGCTTGAAACCCCACGAAAACCAAGATATCGCCGGTTCTGCATATCATACGCACTGTGGAGTGGTGAAAACACCAGATAACGTGTTTCTCGCATTGAATAGCTCGAAACGAGCGATCTCGATAATTAAGCATACTTCGGACAGAAGTCTCACCAGGATTATCGTAGAAAATGCATATCTCAGCTTGAAACCCGACCGAAACCAAGATATCTCCGGTTCTGCATGTCAAACGTACTGAGGAGTGGTGAAAACACCAGAAAGCGTGTTTCGAGCATTAAGTAGCTCGAAAAGAGCGATCTAGATGATTCTGCATACTTCTGACAGAAGTCTCACCAGGATTATCGTAGAAAATGCATATCTCAGCTTGAAACCCGACGAAAACCAAAATATCGCCGGTTCTGCATATCAAACCAACTGTGGAGTGGTGAAAACACCCTGAAAACGAGTTTCTCGCATTAAATAGCTCGAAAAGAGCGCTCTCGATGTTTCTACATACTTCGGGCAGATGTTTCACCAAGATCATCGCAGGAAATGCGTATCTCAGCTTGAAATGCCACGAAAACCAAGATATCGCTGGTTCTGCGTATCAAACGCACTGTGGAGTTGTGAAAACACCAGATAACGTGTTTCTCGCATTAAGTAGCTCGAAAAGTGCGATCTCGATGATTCTGCATACTTCTAACAGAAGTCTCACCAAGATTATCGCAGAAAATGCATATCTCTGCTTGAAACCCCACGAACACCAATATATCTACTGTTCTGCATATCCAACGAACTGTGGAGTGGTGAAAACCCCAGAAAACGTGTTTATCGCATTAAATAGCTCGAAAAGAGCGCTCTCGATGTTTCGGCATACTTCGGACAGATGTTTCACCAAGATTATCGTAGAAAATGCATATCTCAGCTTGAAACCCGACGAAAACCAAAATATCGCCGGTTCTGCATATCCAACCAACTGCGGAGTGGTGAAAACACCAGATAACGTGTTTCTCGCATTAAATAGCTCGAAAAGTGCGATCTCGATGATTCTGCATACTTCTAACAGAAGTCTCGCCAAGATTATCGCAGAAAATGCATATCTCTGCTTGAAACACCACGAAAACCGAGTTATCTCCGGTTCTGCACATCAAACGTACCGTGGAGTGGTGAAAACACCAGAAAACGTGTTTCGCGCATTAAGTAGCTCGAAAAGAGCGTTCTCGAAGATTCTGCATACATCTGACAGAAGTCTCACCAGGATTATCGTAGAAAATGCATATCTCAGCTTGAAACCCGACCGAAACCAAGATATCTCCGGTTCTGCATGTCAAACGTACTGAGGAGTGGTGAAAACACCAGAAAGCGTGTTTCGAGCATTAAGTAGCTCGAAAAGAGCGATCTAGATGATTCTGCATACTTCTGACAAAAGACCCACCAAGATTATCGCAGAAAATGCATATCTCAGCTGGAAACACCACGAAAACCAAGATATCTCCGGTTCTGCATATCCAACGAACTGTGGAGTGGTGAAAACCCCAGAAAACCTGTTTCTCGCATTAAATAGCTCGAAAAGAGCGCTCTCGACGTTTCTGCATACTTCGGACAGATGTTTCTCCAAGCTTATCGTATAAAATGCATATCTCAGCTTGAAACCCGACGAAAACCAAAATATCTGCGGTTCTGCATATCCAACGCACTGTGGAGTGGTGAAAACATCAGATAACGTGTTTCTCGCATTAAATAGCTCGAAACGAGCGATCTCGATGCTTCTGCAAACTTCGGACAGAACTCTCACCAAAATTATCGTAAAAAATGCATATCACAGTTTGAAACCCGACCGAAACCAAGATATCTCCGGTTCTGCATGTCAAACGCACTGTGGAGTGGTGAAAACACCAGACTACGTGTTTCGTGCATTAAGTAGCTCGAAAAGAGCGATCTAGATGATTCTGCATACTTCCGACTGAAGTCTCACCAATATTATCGCAGAAAATGCATATCTCAGCTCGAAACCTCACGAAAATCAAGATGTTGCCGGTTCTGCATATCAAACGCACTGTGGAGTGGTGGAAACAACCAGAGAACGTGTTTCTCGCATTAAATAGCTCGAATAGAGCGATCTCGATGATTCTGAATACTTCGGACAGAAGTCTCAAGAAGATTATCTGTAAAATGCATATCTGAGCTTGAAAACCCACGAAAACCAAGATATCGCTGGTACTGCATATCAAACGCACTGTGGAGTGGTGAATACACCAGATAACGTGTTTCTCGCATTCTGTAGCTCGAAACGAGCGTTCTCGATGATTCTGCATACTTCTGACAGAAGTCACACCAGGATTATCGTAGAAAATGCATATCACAGTTTGAAACCCGACCGAAACCAAGATATCTCCGGTTCTGCATGTCAAACGTACTGTGGAGTGGTGAAAACACCAGAAAACGTGTTTCGTGCATTAAGTAGCTCGAAAAGAGCGATCTAGACGATTCTGCATACTTCTGACAAAGGACCCACCAAGCTTATCGCAGAAAATGCATATCTCAGCTTGAAACCCCACGAAAACCAAGATATGTACTGTTCTGCATATCAAACGCACTGTGGAGTGGTGAAAACATCAGATAACGTGTTTCTCGCACTAACTAGCTCGAAAAGAGCGATCTCGATGATTCAGCATACTTCTAACAGAAGTCTCGCCAAGATTATCGCAGAAAATGCATATCTCTGCTTGAAACCCCACGAAACCCACGATATCTACTGTTCTGCATATCCAACGAACTGTGGAGTGGTGGAAACCCCAGAAAACGTGTTTATCGCATTAAACAGCTCGAAAAGAGCGCTCTCGATGTTTCGGCATACTTCGGACAGATGTTTCACCAAGATTATCGTAGAAAATGCATATCTCAGCTTGAAACCCGACGAAAACCAAAATATCGCCGGTTCTGCATATCCAACCAACTGCGGAGTGGTGAAAACACCAGATAACGTGTTTCTCGCATTAAATAGCTCGAAACGTGCGATCTCGATGATTCTGCATACTTCTAACAGAAGTCTCGCCAAGATTATCGCAGAAAATGCATATCTCTGCTTGAAACCCCACGAAAACCACGATATCTACTGTTCTGCATATCCAACGAACTGTGGAGTGGTGAAAACCCCAGAAAACGTGTTTCTCGCATTAAATAGCTCGAAAAGAGCGCTCTCGACGTTTCTGCATACTTCGGGCAGATGTTTCACCAAGCTTATCGTAGAAAATGCATATCTCAGCTTCAAACCCGACGAAAACCAAAATATCTCCGGTTCTGCATATCCAACGCACTGTGGAGTGGTAAAAACAACAGATAACGTGTTTCTCGCATTAAATAGCTCAAAACGAGCGATCTCGATGATTCTGCATACTTCGGACAGAAGTCTCAACAAGATTATCGCAGAAAATGCATATCTCAGCTTGAAACCCCACGAAAACCAAGATATCTACTGTTCTGCATATCAAACGCACTGTGGAGTGGTGAAAACACCAGATAAAGTGTTTCTCGCACTAACTAGCTCGAAAAGAGCGATCTCGATGATTCAGCATACTTCGGACAGAAGTATCACCAAGATTATCGCAGAAAATGCATATCTCAGCTTGAAACCCCACGAAAACCAAGATATTGCCGGTTCTGCATATCAAACGCACTGTGGAGTGCTGAAAACACCAGATAACGTGTTTGTCGCAATAAGTAGCTCGAAAAGAGCGTTCTCGAAGATCCTGCATACTTCTGACAGAAGTCTCACCAAGATTATCGTAGAAAATGCATACCTCAGCTTGAAACCCGACGAAAACCGAGTTATCTCCGGTTCTGCACATCAAACGTACCGTGGAGTGGTGAAAACACCAGTAAACGTGTTTCGCGCATTAAGTAGCTCGAAAAGAGCGTTCTCGAAGATTCTGCATACTTCTGACAGAAATCTCACCAGGATTATCGTAGAAAATGCATATCTCAGCTTGAAACCCGACCGAAACCAAGATATCTCCGGTTCTGCATGTCAAACGTACTGTGGAGTGGTAAAAACACCAGATAACGTGTTTCTCGCATTAAATAGCTCGAAACGAGCGATCTCGATGATTCTGCATACTTCGGACAGAAGTCTCAACAAGATTATCGCAGAAAATGCATATCTCAGCTTGAAACCCCACGAAAACCAAGATATCTACTGTTCTGCATATCAAACGCACTGTGGAGTGGTGAAAACACCAGATAACGTGTTTCTCGCACTAACTAGCTCGAAAAGAGCGATCTCGATGATTCAGCATACTTCGGACAGAAGTATCACCAAGATTATCGCAGAAAATGCATATCTCAGCTTGAAACCCCACGAAAACCAAGATATTGCCGGTTCTGCATATCAAACGCACTGTGGAGTGCTGAAAACACCAGATAACGTGTTTGTCGCAATAAGTAGCTCGAAAAGAGAGTTCTCGAAGATCCTGCATACTTCTGACAGAAGTCTCACCAAGATTATCGTAGAAAATGCATATCTCAGCTTGAAACCCGACGAAAACCGAGTTATCTCCGGTTCTGCACATCAAACGTACCGTGGAGTGGTGAAAACACCAGAAAACGTGTTTCGCGCATTAAGTAGCTCGAAAAGAGCGTTCTCGAAGATTCTGCATACTTCTGACAGAAGTCTCACCAGGATTATCGTAGAAAATGCATATCTCAGCTTGAAACCCGACCGAAACCAAGATATCTCCGGTTCTGCATGTCAAACGTACTGTGGAGTGGTGAAAACACCAGAAAGCGTGTTTCGAGCATTAAGTAGCTCGAAAAGAGCGATCTAGACGATTCTGCATACTTCGGACAGAAGTCTCAACAAGATTATCGCAGAAAATGCATATCTCAGCTTGAAACCCCACGAAAACCAAGATATCTACTGTTCTGCATATCAAACGCACTGTGGAGTGGTGAAAACACCAGATAACGTGTTTCTCGCACTAACTAGCTCGAAAAGAGCGATCTCGATGATTCAGCATACTTCGGACAGAAGTATCACCAAGATTATCGCAGAAAATGCATATCTCAGCTTGAAACCCCACGAAAACCAAGATATTGCCGGTTCTGCATATCAAACGCACTGTGGAGTGCTGAAAACACCAGATAACGTGTTTGTCGCAATAAGTAGCTCGAAAAGAGAGTTCTCGAAGATCCTGCATACTTCTGACAGAAGTCTCACCAAGATCATCGTAGAAAATGCATATCTCAGCTTGAAACCCGACGAAAACCGAGTTATCTCCGGTTCTGCACATCAAACGTACCGTGGAGTGGTGAAAACACCAGAAAACCTGTTTCTCGCATTAAATAGCTCGAAAAGAGCGCTCTCGACGTTTCTGCATACTTCGGACAGATGTTTCACCAAGCTTATCGTATAAAATGCATATCTCAGCTTGAAACCCGACGAAAACCAAAATATCTGCGGTTCTGCATATCCAACGCACTGTGGAGTGGTGAAAACATCAGATAACGTGTTTCTCGCATTAAATATCTCGAAACGAGCGATCTCGATGCTTCTGCAAACTTCGGACAGAACTCTCACCAAAATTATCGTAAAAAATGCATATCTCAACTTGAAACCCGACGAAAACCAAAATATCTGCGGTTCTGCATATCCAACGCACTGTGGAGTGGTGAAAACACCAGATAACGTGTTTCTCGCATTATGTAGCTCGAAACGAGCGTTCTCGATGATTCTGCATACTTCTGACAGAAGTCACACCAGGATTATCGTAGAAAATGCATATCACAGTTTGAAAACCCGACCGAAACCAAGATATCTCCGGTTCTGCATGTCAAACGCACTGTGGAGTGGTGAAAACACCAGACTACGTGTTTCGTGCATTAAGTAGCTCGAAAAGAGCGATCTAGATGATTCTGCATACTTCCGACTGAAGTCTCACCAATATTATCGCAGAAAATGCATATCTCAGCTCGAAACCTCACGAAAATCAAGATGTTGCCGGTTCTGCATATCAAACGCACTGTGGAGTGGTGGAAACAACCAGAGAACGTGTTTCTCGCATTAAATAGCTCGAATAGAGCGATCTCGATGATTCTGCATACTTCGGACAGAAGTCTCAAGAAGATTATCTGTAAAATGCATATCTGAGCTTGAAACCCCACGAAAACCAAGATATCGCTGGTACTGCATATCAAACGCACTGTGGAGTGGTGAAAACACCAGATAACGTGTTTCTCGCATTAAATAGCTCGAAGAGAGCGTTCTCGAAGATTCTGCATACTTCTGACAGAAGTCTCAAAAGGATTATCGTAGAAAATGCATATCTCAGCTTGAAACCCGACCGAAACCAAGATATCTCCGGTTCTGCATGTCAAACGTACTGTGGAGTGGTGAAAACACCAGAAAACGTGTTTCGTGAATTAAGTAGCTCGAAAAGAGCGATCTAGACGATTCTGCATACTTCTGACAAAAGACCCACCAAGATTATCGCAGAAAATGCATATCTCAGCTTGAAACCCCACGAAAACCAAGATATGTACTGTTCTGCATATCAAACGCACTGTGGAGTGGTGAAAACATCAGATAACGTGTTTCTCGCACTAACTAGCTCGGAAAGAGCGATCTCGATGATTCAGCATACTTCTAACAGAAGTCTCGCCAAGATTATCGCAGAAAATGCATATCTCTGCTTGAAACCCCACGAAAACCACGATATCTACTGTTCTGCATATCCAACGAACTGTGGAGTGGTGAAAACCCCAGAAAACGTGTTTATCGCATTAAATAGCTCGAAAAGAGCGCTCTCGATGTTTCGGCATACTTCGGACAGATGTTTCACCAAGATTATCGTAGAAAATGCATATCTCAGCTTGAAACCCGACGAAAACCAAAATATCGCCGGTTCTGCATATCCAACCAACTGCGGAGTGGTGAAAACACCAGATAACGTGTTTCTCGCATTAAATAGCTCGAAAAGTGCGATCTCGATGATTCTGCATACTTCTAACAGAAGTCTCGCCAAGATTATCGCAGAAAATGCATATCTCTGCTTGAAACCCCACGAAAACCACGATATCTACTGTTCTGCATATCCAACCAACTGTGGAGTGGTGAAAACACAACATAACGAGTTTCTCGCATTAAATAGCTCGAAAAGAGCGCTCTCGATGTTTCTACATACTTCGGGCAGATGTTTCACCAAGATTATCGTAGAAAATGCATATCTCAGCATGAAACCCGACGAAAACCAAAATATCGCCGGTTCTGCATATCAAACCAACTGTGGAGTGGTGAAAACACCAGAAAACGTGTTACGCGCATTAAGTAGCTCGAAAAGAGCGTTCTCGAAGATTCTGCATACTTCTGACAGAAGTCTCACCAGGATTATCGTAGAAAATGCATATCTCAGCTTGAAACCCGACGAAAACCAAAATATCGCCGGTTCTGCATATCCAACCAACTGCGGAGTGGTGAAAACATCAGATAACGTGTTTCTCGCATTAAATAGCTCGAAAAGTGCGACCTCGATGATTCTGCATACTTCTAACAGAAGTCTCGCCAAGATTATCGCGGAAAATGCATATCTCTGCTTGAAACCCCACGAAAACCACGATATCTACTGTTCTGCATATCCAACGAACTGTGGAGTGGTGAAAACACAATATAACGAGTTTCTGGCATTAAATAGCTCGAAAAGAGCGCTCTCGATGTTTCTACATACTTCGAGCAGATGTTTCACCAAGATTATCGTAGAAAATGCATATCTCAGCATGAAACCCGACGAAAACCAAAATATCGCCGGTTCTGCATATCAAACCAACTGTGGAGTGGTGAAAACACCAGAAAACGTGTTTCGCGCATTAAGTAGCTCGAAAAGAGCGTTCTCGAAGATTCTGCATACTTCTGACAGAAGTCTCACCAGGATTATCGTAGAAAATGCATATCTCAGCTTGAAACCCGACGAAAACCAAAATATCGCCGGTTCTGCATATCAAACCAACTGTGGAGTGGTGAAAACACCGGATAACGTGTTTCTCGCATTGAATAGCTCGAAACGAGCGATATCGATAATTAAGCATACTTCGGACAGAAGTCTCACCAGTATTATCGTCGAAAATGCATATCTCAGCTTGAAACCCGACGAAAACCAAAATTTCGCCGGTTCTGCATATCAAACCAACTGTGGAGTGGTGAAAACACCAGATAACGTGTTTGTCGCAATAAGTAGCTCGAAAAGAGCGTTCTCGAAGATCCTGCATACTTCTGACACAAGTCTCACCAAGATTATCGTAGAAAATGCATATCTCAGCTTGAAACCCGACCGAAACCAAGATATCTCCGGTTCTGCATGTCAAACGTACTGTGGAGTGGTGAAAACACCAGAAAGCGTGTTTCGCGCATTAAGTAGCTCGAAAAGAGCGTTCTCGAAGATCCTGCATACTTCTGACACAAGTCTCACCAAGATTATCGTAGAAAATGCATATCTCAGCTTGAAACCCGACCGAAACCAAGATATCTCCGGTTCTGCATGTCAAACGTACTGTGGAGTGGTGAAAACACCAGAAAGCGTGTTTCGAGCATTAAGTAGCTCGAAAAGAGCGTTCTCGAAGATCCTGCATACTTCTGACACAAGTCTCACCAAGATTATCGTAGAAAATGCATATCTCAGCTTGAAACCCGACCGAAACCAAGATATCTCCGGTTCTGCATGTCAAACGTACTGTGGAGTGGTGAAAACACCAGAAAGCGTGTTTCGAGCATTAAGTAGCTCGAAAAGAGCGATCTAGATGATTCTGCATACTTCTGACAAAAGACCCACCAAGATTATCGCAGAAAATGCATATCTCAGCTGGAAACACCACGAAAACCAAGATATCTCCGGTTCTGCATATCCAACGAACTGTGGAGTGGTGAAAACCCCAGAAAACCTGTTTCTCGCATTAAATAGCTCGAAAAGAGCGCTCTCGACGTTTCTGCATACTTCGGACAGATGTTTCACCAAGCTTATCGTAGAAAATGCATATCTCAGCTTGAAACCCGACGAAAACCAAAATATCTGCGGTTCTGCATATCCAACGCACTGTGGAGTGGTGAAAACATCAGATAACGTGTTTCTTGCATTAAATAGCTCGAAACGAGCGATCTCGATGCTTCTGCAAACTTCGGACAGAACTCTCACCAAAGTTATCGTAAAAAATGCATATCTCAGCTTGGAACCCCACGAATACCAAGATATCGCTGTGTTCAGCATATCAAACGCACTGTGGAGTGGTGAAAACCCCAGAAAACGTGTTTCTCGCATTAAATAGCTCGAATAGAGCGATCTCGATGATTCTTCATACTTCGGACAGAAGTCTCAACAAGATTATCGTAAAAAATGCATATCTCAGCTTGAAACCCCACGAACGCCAAGATATCGCTGGTACTGCATATCAAACGCACTGTGGAGTGGTGAAAACACCGGATAACATTTTTCTCGCATGAAGTAGCTCGAAAAGAGCGATCTAGATGATTCTGCATACTTCTGACTGAAGTCTCACCAATATTATCGCAGAAAATGCATATCTCAGCTCGAAACCTCACGAAAATCAAGATGTTGCCGGTTCTGCATATCAAACGCACTGTGGAGTGGTGAAAACAACCAGAGAACGTGTTTCTCGCATTAAATAGCTCGAATAGTGCGATCTCGATGATTCTGCATACTTCGGACAGAAGTCTCACCAAGATTATCGTAAGGAATGCATATCTCAGCTTGAAACCCCCCGAAAACGAAGATATCGCTGGTACTGCATATCAAACGCACTGTGGAGTGGTGAAAACAGCAGATATCGTGTTTCTCGCATTAAATAGCTCGAAAAGAGCGTTCTCGATGCTTCTGCAAACTTCGGACAGAACTCTCACCAAAATTATCGTAAAAAATGCATATCTCAACTTGAAACCCGACGAAAACCGAGTTATCTCCGGTTCTGCCCAACAAACGTACCGTGGAGTGGTGAAAACACCAGAAAACGTGTTTCTCGCATTATGTAGCTCGAAACGAGCGTGCTCGATGATTCTGCATACTTCTGAAAGAAGTCACACCAGGATTATCGTAGAAAATGCATATCTCAGCTTGAAACCCCACGAACGCCAAGATATCGCTGGTTCTGCATATCAAACGCACTGTGGAGTGGTGAAAACACCGGATAACGTTTGTCTCGCATGAAGTAGCTCGAAAAGAGCGATCTAGATGATTCTGCATACTTCTGACTGAAGTCTCACCAATATTACCGCAGAAAATGCATATCTCAGCTCGAAACCTCACGAAAATCAAGATGTTGCCGGTTCTGCATATCAAACGCACTGTGGAGTGGTGAAAACAACCAGAGAACGTGTTTCTCGCATTAAATAGCTCGAATAGTGCGATCTCGATGATTCTGCATACTTCGGACAGAAGTCTCACCAAGATTATCGTAAGGAATGCATATCTCAGCTTGAAACCCCCCGAAAACGAAGATATCGCTGGTACTGCATATCAAACGCACTGTGGAGTGGTGAAAACAGCAGATATCGTGTTTCTCGCATTAAATAGCTCGAAAAGAGCGTTCTCGAAGATCCTGCATACTTCTGACGGAAGTCTCACCAAGATTATCGCAGAAAATGCATATCTCAGCTGGAAACACCACGAAAATGAAGATATCGCCTGTTCTACATATCAAACGCACTGTGGAGTGGTGAAAACAGCAGATATCGTGTTTCTCGCATTAAATAGCTCGAAACGAGCGATCCCGATGCTTCTGCAAACTTCGGACAGAACTCTCACCAAAATTATCGTAAAAAATGCATATCTCAACTTGAAACCCGACGAAAACCGAGTTATCTCCGGTTCTGCCCAACAAACGTACCGTGGAGTGGTGAAAACACCAGAAAACGTGTTTCGTGCATTAAGTAGCTCGAAAAGAGCGATCTAGGTGATTCTGCATACTTCGGACAGAAGTCTCACCAAGAATACCGTAAAAAATGCATATCTCAGCTTGAAACCTCACGAAAGCCAAGATATCGCTGGTTCTGCATATCAAGCGCACTGTGGAGTGGTGAAAACAGCAGATATCGTGTTTCTCGCATTAAATAGCTCGAAACGAGCGATCTCGATGCTTCTGCAAACTTCGGACAGAACTCTCACCAAAATTATCGTAAAAAATGCATATCTCAACTTGAAACCCGACGAAAACCGAGTTATCTCCGGTTCTGCCCAACAAACGTACCGTGGAGTGGTGAAAACACCAGAAAACGTGTTTCGTGCATTAAGTAGCTCGAAAAGAGCGATCTAGGTGATTCTGCATACTTCTGAAAAAAGACCCACCAAGATTATCGCAGAAAATGCATATCTCAGCTGGAAACACCACGAAAATCAAGATATCGCCTGTTCTGCATATCAAACGCACTGTGGAGTGGTGAAAACAACCAGAGAACGTGTTTCTCGCATTAAATATCTCGAATAGAGCGACCCCGATGATTCAGCATACTTCGGACAGAAGTCTCACCAAGATTATCGCAGGAAATGCATATCTCAGCTTGAAACCCCACGAAAACCAAGATATCTCCGGTTCTGCATATCCAACGAACTGTGGAGTGGTGAAAACCCCAGAAAACGAGTTTGTCGCATTAAATAGCTCGAAAAGAGCGCTCTCGATGTTTCTGCATACTTCGGACAGATGTTTCACCTAGCTTATCGTATAAAATGCATATCTCAACTTGAAACCCGACGAAAACCAAAATATCTGCGGTTCTGTATATCCAACGCACTGTGGAGTGGTGAAAACACCAGATAACGTGTTTCTCGCATTATGTAGCTCGAAACGAGCGTTCTCGATGATTCTGCATACTTCTGACAGAAGTCACACCAGGATTATCGTAGAAAATGCATATCACAGTTTGAAACCCGACCGAAACCAAGATATCTCCGGTTCTGCATGTCAAACGCACTGTGGAGTGGTGAAAACACCAGACTACGTGTTTCGTGCATTAAGTAGCTCGAAAAGAGCGATCTAGATGATTCTGCATACTTCCGACTGAAGTCTCACCAATATTATCGCAGAAAATGCATATCTCAGCTCGAAACCTCACGAAAATCAAGATGTTGCCGGTTCTGCATATCAAACGCACTGTGGAGTGGTGGAAACAACCAGAGAACGTGTTTCTCGCATTAAATAGCTCGAAGAGAGCGTTCTCGAAGATTCTGCATACTTCTGACAGAAGTCTCACCAGGATTATCGTAGAAAATGCATATCTCAGCTTGAAACCCGACCGAAACCAAGATATCTCCGGTTCTGCATGTCAAACGTACTGTGGAGTGGTGAAAACACCAGAAAACGTGTTTCGTGCATTAAGTAGCTCGAAAAGAGCGATCTAGACGATTCTGCATACTTCTGACAAAAGACCCACCAAGATTATCGCAGAAAATGCATATCTCAGCTTGACACCCCACGAAAACCAAGATATGTACTGTTCTGCATATCAAACGCACTGTGGAGTGGTGAAAACATCAGATAACGTGTCTCGCACTAACTAGCTCGAAAAGAGCGATCTCGATGATTCAGCATACTTCTAACAGAAGTCTCGCCAAGATTATCGCAGAAAATGCATACCTCTGCTTGAAACCCCACGAAAACCACGATATCTACTGTTCTGCATATCCAACGAACTGTGGAGTGGTGAAAACCCCAGAAAACGTGTTTATCGCATTAAATAGCTCGAACAGAGCGCTCTCGATGTTTCGGCATACTTCGGACAGATGTTTCACCAAGATTATCGTAGAAAATGCATATCTCAGCTTGAAACACGACGAAAACCAAAATATCGCCGGTTCTGCATATCCAACCAACTGCGGAGTGGTGAAAACACCAGATAACGTGTTTCTCGCATTAAATAGCTCGAAAAGTGCGATCTCGATGATTCTGCATACTTCTAACAGAAGTCTCGCCAAGATTATCGCAGAAAATGCATATCTCTGCTTGAAACACCACGAAAACCACGATATCTACTGTTCTGCATATCCAACGAACTGTGGAGTGGTGAAAACACAACATAACGAGTTTCTCGCATTAAATAGCTCGAATAGAGCGCTCTCGATGTTTCTACATACTTCGGGCAGATGTTTCACCAAGATTATCGTAGAAAATGCATATCTCAGCATGAAACCCGACGAAAACCAAAATATCGCCGGTTCTGCATATCAAACCAACTGTGGAGTGGTGAAAACACCAGAAAACGTGTTTCGCGCATTAAGTAGCTCGAAAAGAGCGTTCTCGAAGATTCTGCATACTTCTGACAGAAGTCTCACCAGGATTATCGTAGAAAATGCATATCTCAGCTTGAAACCCGACGAAAACCAAAATATCGCCGGTTCTGCATATCAAACCAACTGTGGAGTGGTGAAAACACCCTGAAAACGTGTTTCTCGCATTAAATAGCTCGAATAGAGCGATCTCGATGATTCTTCATACTTCGGACAGAAGTCTCACCAGGATTATCGTCGAAAATGCATATCTCAGCTTGAAACCCGACGAAAACCAAAATATCGCCGGTTCTGCATATCAAACCAACTGTGGAGTGGTGAAAACACCAGATAACGTGTTTCTCGCATTAAGTAGCTCGAAAAGTGCGATCTCGATGATTCTGCATACTTCTAACAGAAGTCTCACCAAGATTATCGCCGAAAATGCATATCTCTGCTTGAAACCCCACGAAAACCAAGATATCTGCCGTTCTGCATATCCAACGAACTGTGGAGTGGTGAAAACCCCAGAAAACGTGTTTATCGCATTAAATAGCTCGAAAAGAGCGCTCTCGATGTTTCGGCATACTTCGGACAGATGTTTCACCAAGATTATCGTAGAAAATGCATATCTCAGCTTGAAACCCGACGAAAACCAAAATATCGCCGGTTCTGCATATCCAACCAACTGCGGAGTGGTGAAAACACCAGATAACGTGTTTCTCGCATTAAATAGCTCGAAAAGTGCGATCTCGATGATTCTGCATACCTCTAACAGAAGTCTCACCAGGATTATCGTCGAAAATGCATATCTCAGCTTGAAACCCGACGAAAACCAAAATATCGCCGGTTCTGCATATCAAACCAACTGTGGAGTGGTGAAAACCCCAGAAAACCTGTTTCTCGCATTAAATAGCTCGAAAAGAGCGCTCTCGACGTTTCTGCATACTTCGCACAGATGTTTCACAAAGCTTATCGTAGAAAATGCATATCTCAGCTTGAAACCCGACGAAAACCAAAATATCTGCGGTTCTGCATATCCAACGCACTGTGGAGTGGTGAAAACATCAGATAACGTGTTTCTTGCATTAAATAGCTCGAAACGAGCGATCTCGATGCTTCTGCAAACTTCGGACAGAACTCTCACCAAAATTATCGTAAAAAATGCATATCTCAGCTTGAAACCCCACGAAAACCAAGATATCGCTGTGTTCACCATATCAAACGCACTGTGGAGTGGTGAAAACCCCAGAAAACGTGTTTCTCGCATTAAATAGCTCGAATAGAGCGATCTCGATGATTCTTCATACTTCGGACAGAAGTCTCAACAAGATTATCGTTAAAAATGCATATCTCAGCTTGAAACCCCACGAACGCCAAGATATCGCTGGTTCTGCATATCAAACGCACTGTGGAGTGGTGAAAACACCGGATAACGTTTTTCTCGCATGAAGTAGCTCGAAAAGAGCGATCTAGATGATTCTGCATACTCCTGACTGAAGTCTCACCAATATTATCGCAGAAAATGCATATCTCAGATCGAAACCTCACGAAAATCAAGATGTTGCCGGTTCTGCATATCAAACGCACTGTGGAGTGGTGAAAACAACCAGAGAACGTGTTTCTCGCATTAAATAGCTCGAATAGTGCGATCTCGATGATTCTGCATACTTCGGACAGAAGTCTCACCAAGATTATCGTAAGGAATGCATATCTCAGCTTGAAACCCCCCGAAAACGAAGATATCGCTGGTACTGCATACCAAACGCACTGTGGAGTGGTGAAAACAGCAGATATCGTGTTTCTCGCATTAAATAGCTCGAAAAGAGCGTTCTCGAAGATCCTGCATACTTCTGACAGAAGTCTCACCAAGATTATCGCAGAAAATGCATATCTCAGCTGGAAACACCACGAAAATGAAGATATCGCCTGTTCTACATATCAAACGCACTGTGGAGTGGTGAAAACACCCTGAAAGCGTGTTTCTCGCAATAAATAGCTCGAATAGAGCAATCTCGATGTTTCCTCATACTTCGGACAGAAGTCTCACCAAGATTACCGTAAAAAATGCATATCTCAGCTTGAAACCTCACGAAAGCCAAGATATCGCTGGATCTGCATATCAAACGCACTGTGGAGTGGTGAAAACAGCAGATATCGTGTTTCTCGCATTAAATAGCTCGAAAAGAGCGTTCTCGAAGATCCTGCATACTTCTGACAGAAGTCTCACCAAGATTATCGTAGAAAATGCATATCTCAGCTTGAAACCCGACGAAAACCGAGTTATCTCCGGTTCTGCCCAACAAACGTACCGTGGAGTGGTGAAAACACCAGAAAACGTGTTTCGTGCATTAAGTAGCTCGAAAAGAGCGATCTAGGTGATTCTGCATACTTCTGAAAAAAGACCCACCAAGATTATCGCAGAAAATGCATATCTCAGCTGGAAACACCACGAAAATCAAGATATCGCCTGTTCTGCATATCAAACGCACTGTGGAGTGGTTAAAACAACCAGAGAACGTGTTTCTCGCATTAAATATCTCGAATAGAGCGATCCCGATGATTCAGCATACTTCGGACAGAAGTCTCACCAAGATTATCGCAGGAAATGAATATCTCAGCTTGAAACCCCACGAAAACCAAGATATCTCCGGTTCTGCATATCCAACGAACTGAGGAGTGGTGAAAACCCCAGAAAACGAGTTTGTCGCATTAAATAGCTCGAAAAGAGCTCTCTCGATGTTTCTGCATACTTCGGACAGATGATTTACCAAGATTATCGTAGAAAATGCATATCTCAGCTTAAAACCCGACGACAAACAAAATATCTCCGGTTCTGCATATCCAACGCACTGCGGAGTGGTGAAAACACCAGATAACGTGTTTCTCGCATTAAATAGCTCAAAACGAGCGATCTCGATTATTCTGCATACTTCGGACAGAAGTTTCAACAAGATTATCGCAGAAAATGCATATCTCAGCTTGAATCCCCACGAAAACCAAGATATGTACTGTTCTGCATATCAATCGCACTGTGGAGTGGTGAAAACACCATATAACGTGTTCCTCGCACTAACTAGCTCGAAAAGAGCGATCTCGATGATTCAGCATACTTCGGACAGATGTCTCACCAAGATTATCGTAGAAAATGCATATCTCAGCTTGAAACCCGACGAAAACCGAGTTATCTCCGGTTCTGCCCAACAAACGTATCGTGGAGTGGTGAAAACACCAGAAAACGTGTTCCTCGCACTAACTAGCTCGAAAAGAGCGATCTCGATGATTCAGCATACTGCGGACAGAAGTCTCACCAATATTATCGTAGAAAATGTATATCTCAGCTTGAAACCCGACGAAAACCAAAATATCGCCGGTTCTGCATATCAAACCAACTGTGGAGTGGGGAAAACACCAGATAACGTGTTTCTCGCATTAAGTAGCTCGAAAAGTGCGATCTCGATGATTCTGCATACTTCTAACAGAAGTCTCGCCAAGATTATCGCAGAAAATGCATATCTCTGCTTGAAACCCCACGAAAACCACGATATCTACTGTTCTGCATATCCAACGAACTGTGGAGTGGTGAAAACACAACATAACGAGTTTCTCGCATTAAATAGCTCGAAAAGAGCGCTCTCGATGTTTCTACATACTTCGGGCAGATGTTACACCAAGATTATCGTAGAAAATGCATATCTCAGCATGAAACCCGACGAAAACCAAAATATCGCCGGTTCTGCATATCAAACCAACTGTGGAGTGGTGAAAACACCAGAAAACGTGTTTCGCGCATTAAGTAGCTCGAAAAGAGCGTTCTCGAAGATTCTGCATACTTCTGACAGAAGTCTCACCAGGATTATCGTAGAAAATGCATATCTCAGCTTGAAACCCGACGAAAACCAAAATATCGCCGGTTCTGCATATCAAACCAACTGTGGAGTGGTGAAAACACCCTGAAAACGTGTTTCTCGCATTAAATAGCTCGAATAGAGCGATCTCGATGATTCTTCATACTTCGGACAGAAGTCTCACCAAGATTATCGTAAAAAATGCATATCTCAGCTTGAAACCCCACGAAAGCCAAGATATCGCTGGTTCTGCATATCTACCGCACTGTGGAGTGGTGAAAACACCGGATAAGGTTTTTCTCGCATTAACTAGCTCGAAAAGAGCGATCTCGATGTTTCAGCATACTTCGGACAGAAGTCTCACCAAGATTATAGCAGAAAAAGCATATCTCAGCTTGAAACCCCACGAAAACCAAGATATCGCCGGTTCTGCATATCATACGCACTGTGGAGTGGTGAAAACACCAGATAACGTGTTTCTCGCATTGAATAGCTCGAAACGAGCGATATCGATAATTAAGCATACTTCGGCCAGAAGTCTCACCAGGATTATCGTCGAAAATGCATATCTCAGCTTGAAACCCGACGAAAACCAAAATATCGCCGGTTCTGCATATCCAACGAACTGTGGAGTGGTGAAAACCCCAGAAAACGTGTTTATCGCATTAAATAGCTCGAAAAGAGCGCTCTCGATGTTTCGGCATACTTCGGACAGATGTTTCACCAAGATTATCGTAGAAAATGCATATCTCAGCTTGAAACCCGACGAAAACCAAAATATCGCCGGTTCTGCATATCCAACCAACTGCGGAGTGGTGAAAACACCAGATAACGTGTTTCTCGCATTAAATAGCTCGAAAAGTGCGATCTCGATGATTCTGCATACCTCTAACAGAAGTCTCGCCAAGATTATCGCCGAAAATGCATATCTCTGCTTGAAACCCCACGAAAACCACGATATCTACTGTTCTGCATATCCAACGAACTGTGGAGTGGTGAAAACCCCAGAAAACGTGTTTGTCGCATTAAATAGCTCGAAAAGTACGATCTCGATGACTCTGCATACTTCGGACAGAAGTCTCACCAAGATTATCGCAGAAAATGCATATCTGAGCTTGAAACCCCGCGAAAACCAAGATATCGTCGGTTCTGCATATCATACGCACTGTGGAGTGGTGAAAACACCAGATAACGTGTTTCTCGCATTAAATATCTCGAATAGAGCGATCTCGATGATTAAGCATACTTCGGACAGAAGTCTCACCAAGATTATCGTAAAAAAATTCATATCTCAGCTTGAAACCCCACGAAAACCAAGATTTCGCTGGTTCTGCATATCAAACGCACTGTGGAGTGCTGAAAACACCAGATAACGTGTTTGTCGCATTAAATAGCTCGAAAAGTGCGATCTCGATGATTCTGCATACTTCGGACAGAAGTCTCACCAAGATTATCGTAAAAAATGCATATCTCAGCTTGAAACCCCACGAAAACCCAGATATCGCTGGTTCTGCATATCAAACGCACTGTGGAGTGCTGAAAACACCGGATAACGTGTTTGTCGCATTAAATAGCTCGAAAAGTGCGATCTCGATGATTCTGCATACTTCGGACAGAAGTCTCACCATGATTATCGTAAAAAATGCATATCTCAGCTTGAAACCCAACGAAAACCAAGATTTCGCTGGTTCTGCATATCAAACGCACTGTGGAGTGGTGATAACACCAGATAACGTGTTTCTCGCATTAAAAAGGTCGAAAAGAGCGATCTCGATGTTTCTGCATACTTCGGACAGAGGTCTCACCAAGATTATCTCAGAAAATGCATATCTCTGCTAGAAACCCCACGAAAACCAAGATATCTCCTGTTCTGCATATCCAACGAACTGTGGAGTGGTGAAAACCCCAGAAAACGTGTTTGTCGCATTAAATAGCTCGAAAAGTACGATCTCGATGACTCTGCATACTTCGGACAGAAGTCTCACCAAGATTATCGCAGAAAATGCATATCTGAGCTTGAAACCCCACGAAAACCAAGATATCGTCGGTTCTGCATATCATACGCACTGTGGCGTGGTGAAAACACCAGATAACGTGTTTCTCGCATTAAATATCTCGAATAGAGCGATCTCGATGATTAAGCATACTTCGGACAGAAGTCTCACCAAGATTATCGTAAAAAATGCATATCTCAGCTTGAAACCCCACGAAAACCAAGATTTCGCTGGTTCTGCATATCAAACGCACTGTGGAGTGGTGAAAACCCCAGAAAACGTGTTTCTCGCATTAAATAGCTTGAAAAGAGCGATCTCGATGATTCTGCATACTTCGGACAGAAGTCTCACCAAGATTATCGTAAGAAATGCATATCTCAGCTTGAAACCCCACGAGAACCCAGATATCGCTGGTTCTGCATATCAAACGCACTGTGGAGTGCTGAAAACACCAGATAACGTGTTTGTCGCATTAAATAGCTCGAAAAGTGCGATCTCGATGATTCTGCATACTTCGGACAGAAGTCTCACCAAGATTATCCCAGAAAATGCATATCTCTGCTAGAAACCCCACGAAAACCAAGATATCTCCTGTTCTGCATATCCAACGAACTGTGGAGTGGTGAAAACCCCAGAAAACGTTTTTCTCGCATAGAATAGCCCGAAAAGTACGATCTCGATGACTCTGCATACTTCGGACAGAAGTCTCACCACGATTATCGCAGAAAATGCATATCTGAGCTTGAAACCCCACGAAAACCAAGATATCGTCGGTTCTGCGTATCATACGCACTGTGGAGCGGTGAAAACACCAGATAACATGTTTCTCGCATTAAATAGCTCGAAAATTACGATCTCGATGACTTTGCATACTTCGGACTGAAGTCTCACCAAGATAATCGTAAAAAATGCATATCTCAGCTTGAAACCCCACGAAAACCAAGGTTTCGCTGGTTCTGCATATCAAAAGCCACTGTGGAATGGTGAAAACACCAGATAACTTGTTTCTCGCATTAAATAGCTCGAAAAGAGCGATCTCGATGACTCTGCATACTTCGGACAGAAGTCTCACCAAGATTATCGCAGAAAATGCATATCTCAGCTTGAAACCCCACGAAAACCAAGATATCGTCGGTTCTGCATATCATTGGCACTGTGGAGTGGTGAAAACACCAGATAACGTGTTTCTCGCATTAAATAGCTCGAATAGAGCGATCTGGATGATTAAGCATACTTCGGACAGAAGTCTCACCAAGATTATCGTAAAAAATGCATATCTCAGCTTGAAACCCCACGAAAACCAAGGTTTCGCTGGTTCTGCATATCAAACGCACTGTGGAGTGCTGAAAACACCAGATAACGTGTTTCTCGCATTAAATAGCTCGAATAGAGCGATCTCGGTGATTAAGCATACTTCGGACAGAAGTCTCACCAAGATTATCGCAGAAATTGCATATCTCAGCTTGAAACCCCACGAAAACCAAGATATCGTCGGTTCTGCATATCATTCGCACTGTGGAGTGGTGAAAACTCCAGATAACATGTTTCTCGCATTAAATAGCTCGAAACGAGCGATCTCGATGGTTAAGCATACTTCGGACAGAAGTCTCACCAAGATTATCGCAGAAAATGCATATCTCTGCTAGAAACCCCACGAAAACCAAGATATCTCCTGTTCTGCATATCCAACGAACTGTGGAGTGGTGAAAACCCCAGAAAACGTGTTTGTCGCATTAAATAGCTCGAAAAGTACGATCTCGATGACTCTGCATACTTCGGACAGAAGTCTCACCAAGATTATCGCAGAAAATGCATATCTGAGCTTGAAACCCCACGAAAACCAAGATATCGTCGGTTCTGCATATCAAACGCACTGCGGAGTGGTGAAAACACCAGATAACTTGTTTCTCGCATTAAATAGCTCGAAAAGAGCGATCTCGATGATTAAGCATACTTCGGACAGAAGTCTCACCTAGATTATCGCAGAAATTGCATATCTCAGCTTGAATCCCCACGAAAACCAAGATATCGCTGGTTCTGCATATCAAACGCACTGTGGAGTGCTGAAAACACCAGATAACGTGTTCCTAGCATTAAATAGCTCGAAAAGAGCGCTCTTGATGTTTCTGCATACTTCGGACAGACGTTTCACCAAGATTATCGCAGAAAATGCATATCTGAGCTTGAAACCCCACGAAAACCAAGATATCGTCGGTTCTGCATATCAAACGCACTGCGGAGTGGTGAAAACACCAGATAACTTGTTTCTCGCATTAAATAGCTCGAAAAGAGCGATCTCGATGTCTCTGCATACTTCGGACAGAAGTCTCACCAATATTATCGCAGAAAATGCATATCTGAGCTTGAAACCCCACGAAAACCAAGATATCGTCGGTTCTGCATATCAAACGCACTGCGGAGTGGTGAAAACACCAGATAACGTGTTTCTCGCATTAAATAGGTCGAAAAGAGCGACCTCGATGTTTCTGCATACTTCGGACAGAGGTCTCACCAAGATTATCGCAGAAAATGCATATCTCTGCTAGAAACCCCACGAAAACCAAGATATCTCCTGTTCTGCATATCCAACGAACTGTGGAGTGGTGAAAACCCCAGAAAACGTGTTTGTCGCATTAAATATCTCGAAAAGTACGATCTCGATGACTCTGCATACTTCGGACAGAAGTCTCACCAAGATTATCGCAGAAAATGCATATCTGAGCTTGAAACCCCACGAAAACCAAGATATCGTCGGTTCTGCATATCATACGCACTGTGGAGTGGTGAAAACACCAGATAACGTGTTTCTCGCATTAAATATCTCGAATAGAGCGATCTCGATGATTAAGCATACTTCGGACAGAAGTCTCACCAAGATTATCGTAAAAAAATTCATATCTCAGCTTGAAACCCCACGAAAACCAAGATTTCGCAGGTTCTGCATATCAAACGCACTGAGGAGTGCTGAAAACACCACATAACGTGTTTGTCGCATTAAATAGATCGAAAAGTGCGATCTCGATGATTCTGCATACTTCGGACAGAAGTCTCACCAAGATTATCGTAAAAAATGCATATCTCAGCTTGAAACCCCACGAAAACCCAGATATCGCTGGTTCTGCATATCAAACGCACTGTGGAGTGCTGAAAACACCGGATAACGTGTTTGTCGCATTAAATAGCTCGAAAAGTGCGATCTCGATGATTCTGCATACTTCGGACAGAAGTCTCACCATGATTATCGTAAAAAATGCATATCTCAGCTTCAAACCCAACGAAAACCAAGATTTCGCTGGTTCTGCATATCAAACGCACTGTGGAGTGGTGATAACACCAGATAACGTGTTTCTCGCATTAAATAGGTCGAAAAGAGCGATCTCGATGTTTCTGCATACTTCGGACAGAGGTCTCACCAAGATTATCGCAGAAAATGCATATCTCTGCTAGAAACCCCACGAAAACCAAGATATCTCCTGCTCTGCATATCCAACGAACTGTGGAGTGGTGAAAACCCCAGAAAACGTGTTTGTCGCATTAAATAGCTCGAAAAGTACGATCTCGATGACTCTGCATACTTCGGACAGAAGTCTCACCAAGATTATCGCAGAAAATGCATATCTGAGCTTGAAACCCCACGAAAACCAAGATATCGTCGGTTCTGCAAATCATACGCACTGTGGAGTGGTGAAAACACCAGATAACGTGTTTCTCGCATTAAATATCTCGAATAGAGCGATCTCGATGATTAAGCATACTTCGGACAGAAGTCTCACCAAGATTATCGTAAAAAATGCATATCTCAGCTTGAAACCCCACGAAAACCAAGATATCGTCGGTTCTGCATATCATTCGCACTGTGGAGTGGTGAAAACTCCAGATAACATGTTTCTCGCATTAAATAGCTCGAAGCGAGCGATC
>CATORF010000936.1:121200-141200 GCA_951804975.1 Anthophora plumipes | reverse complement strand
CTTCGAGAACGCTTTTTTCGAGCTACTTAATGCGAGAAACACGTTATCTGGTTGTTTTCACCACTCCACAGTGCGTTTGATATGCAGAACCGGCGACATCTTGTTTTCGTGACGTTTCTAGCTGAGATATGCATTTTCTGCGATAATATTGGTGAGACTTCATTCAGAAGTATGCAGAATCATCTAGATCGCTCTTGTCGAGCTATTTAATGCAAAAAAACAAGTTTCCCGGTGTTTTCAACATTCCACAGTGCGTTTGATATGCAGAACTGGCGATATCTTGATTTTCGTGGTGTTTCCAGCTGAGATTTGCATTTTCTGCGATAATCTTGGTGAGTCTTCTGTCAGAAGTATGCAGAATCATCTAGATTGCACTTTTCGAGCCATTTAATGCGAGCAACACGTTTTCTGGTGTATTCACCACTCCACAGAGCGTTTGATATGCAGAACCGGCGATATCTTGATATTCGTGGTGTTTCCAGCTGAGATATGCATTTTCTGCGATAATAGTGGTGAGACATCAGTCAGAAGTATGCAGAATCATCGGGATCGCTCTTTTCGAGCTATTTAATGCGGCAAACACGTTATCTGGTGCTTTCAGCACTCCACAGTGCGTATGATATGCAGAACCAGCGATATCTTGGTTTTCGTGGGGTTTCAAGCTGAGATATGCATTTTTTACGATAATCTTGGTGAGACTTCTGCCCGAAGTATGCTTAATCATCGTGATCGCTCGTTTCTAGCTATTTAATGCGAGACACACGTTATCTGGTGTTTTCACCACTCCACAGTGCGTTTGATATGCAGAACCGGCGACATCATGGCTGTCGTCGGGCATCAAGCTGAGATATGCATTTTCTGCGATAATCTTGGTGAGACATCAGTCAGAAGTATGCAGAATCATCGAGATCGCTCTTTTCGAGCTATTTAATGGAGAAACACGTTATCTGGTGTATTGACCACTCCACAGTGCGTTTGATATGCGGAACCGGCGCCATCTTGATTTTCGTGAGGTTTCAAGCTGAGATATGCATTTTCTGCGATAATATTGGTGAGAGTTCAGTCAGAAGTATGCAGGATCATCTAGATCGCTCGTTTCGAGCTATTTAATGCGAGAAACACGTTGTCTGGTTGTTTTCACCACTCCACGGTGCGTTTGATATGCAGAACCGGCGACATCTTGATTTTCGTGACGTTTCTAGCTGAGATATGCATTTTCTGCGATAATATTGGTGAGACTTCAGTCAGAAGTATGCAGAATCATCTAGATCGTTCGTTTCGAGCTATTTAATGCGAAAAAACAAGTTTTCTGGTGTTTTGACCACTCCACAGTGCGTTTGATATGTAGAGCCGCCGATAACTTGGTTTTCGTGGGGTTTCCAGCTGAAATATGCATTTTCTGCGATAATCTTTGTGTTTCATCAATGAGAAGTATGCAGAATCATCCAGAACGCTCTTTTCGAGCTAGTTAATGCGAGTAACACGTTTTCTGGTGTTTTCACCACTCCACAGTGCGTCTGATATGCAGAACCGACGATATCTTGGTTTTCGTGGGGTTTCCAACTGAAATATGCATTTTCTGCGATAATCTTTGTGTTTCATCAATGAGAAGTATGCAGAATCATCCAGAACGCTCTTTTCGAGCTATTTAATGCGAGAAACACGTTATCTGGTGTTTTCACCACTCCACAGTGCGTTTGATATGCAGAACCGGCGACATCATGGCTGTCGTCGGGCATCAAGCTGAGATATGCATTTTCTGCGATAATCTTTGTGTTTCATCAATGAGAAGTATGCAGAACCATCCAGAACGCACTTTTCGAGCTAGTTAATGCGAGTAACACGTTTTCTGGTGTTTTCACCACTCCATAGTGCGTCTGATATGCAGAACCGGCGATATCTTGGTTTTCGTGGGGTTTCCAGCTGAGATATGCATTTTCTGCGATAATCGTGGTGAGACTTCATTCAGAAGTATGCAGAATCATCTAGATCGCTCTTGTCGAGCTACTTAATGCAAAAAAACAAGTTTCCCGGTGTTTTCAACATTCCACAGTGCGTTTGATATGCAGAACTGGCGATATCTTGATTTTCGTGGTGTTTCCAGCTGAGATATGCATTATCTGCGATAATCTTAGTGAGTCTTCTGTCAGAAGTATGCAGAATCATCTAGATTGCACTTTTCGAGCCATTTAATGCGAGAAACACGTTTTCTGGTGTATTCACCACTCCACAGAGCGTTTGATATGTAGAACCGGCGATATCTTGATATTCGTGGTGTTTCCAGCTGAGATATGCATTTTCTGCGATAATAGTGGTGAGACATCAGTCAGAAGTATGCAGAATCTTCGAGAACGCTCTTTTCGAGCTACTTAATGCGAGAAACACGTTTTCTGGTGTATTCACCACTCCACAGTACGTTTGACATGCAGAACCGAAGATATCTTGGTTTCGGTCGGGTTTCAAGCTGAGACATGCATTTTCTGCGATAATCTTGGTGATTCTTCTGTCAGAAGTATGCAGAAGCATCGAGTACGCTCTTTTCGAGCTGTTTAATGCGAGAAACACGTTATCTGGTGTTTTCACCACTCCACAGTGCGTTTGATATGCAGAACCGGCGACATCTTGGCTTTAGTCGGGGTTCAAACTGAGATATGCATTTTTTGCGATAATATTGGTGAGACTTCAGTCAGAAGTATGCAGAATCATCTAGATCGCTCGTTTCGTGCTAATTAATGCGGCAAACACGTTATCTGGTGCTTTCAGCACTCCACAGTGCGTTTGATATGCAGAACCAGCGATATCTTGGATTTCGTGGGGTTTCAAGCTGAGATATGCATTTTTTACGATAATCTTGGTGAGACTCCTGTCCGAAGTATGCTTAATCATCGAGATCGCTCGTTTCGAGCTATTTAATGCGAGAAACACGTTATCTGGTGTTTTCACCACTCCACAGTGCGTATGATATGCAGAACCGGCGTCAACTTGATTTTCGTGAGGTTTCAAGGTGAGATATGCATTTTCTGCGATTATCTTGGTGAGACTTCTGTCAGAAGTATGCAGAATCATCGAGATCGCTCTTTTCGAGCTACTTAATTCGAGAAACACGTTATCTGGTGTTTTCGCCACTCCACAGTGCGTTTGACATGCAGAACCGCAGATATCTTGGTTACGTTCGGGATTCAAGCTGAGATATGCATTTTCTGCGATAATCTTGGTGAGACTTCAGTCAGAAGTATGCAGAATCGTCTAGATCGCTCTTGTCGAGCTATTTAACGCGAGAAACACGTTATATGGTGTTTTCACCACTCCACAGTGCGTTTGATATGCAGAACCGGCGACATCTTGGCTTTAGTCGGGGTTCAAACTGAGATATGCATTTTTTGCGATAATATTGGTGAGACTTCAGTCAGAAGTATGCAGAATCATCTAGATCGCTCGTTTCGTGCTAATTAATGCGGCAAACACGTTATCTGGTGCTTTCAGCACTCCACAGTGCGTTTGATATGCAGAACCAGCGATATCTTGGATTTCGTGGGGTTTCAAGCTGAGATATGCATTTTTTACGATAATCTTGGTGAGACTCCTGTCCGAAGTATGCTTAATCATCGAGATCGCTCGTTTCGAGCTATATAATGCGAGAAACACGTTATCTGGTGTTTTCACCACTCCACAGTGCGTATGATATGCAGAACCGGCGTCAACTTGATTTTCGTGAGGTTTCAAGGTGAGATATGCATTTTCTGCGATAATCTTGGTGAGACATCAGTCAGAAGTATGCAGAATCATCGAGATCGCTCTTTTCGAGCTATTTAATGGAGAAACACGTTATCTGGTGTATTGACCACTCCACAGTGCGTTTGATATGCGGAACCGGCGCCATCTTGATTTTCGTGAGGTTTCAAGCTGAGATATGCATTTTCTGCGATAATATTGATGAGAGTTCAGTCAGAAGTATGCTGGATCATCTAGATCGCTCGGTTCGAGCTATTTAATGCGAGAAACACGTTGTCTGGTTGTTTTCACCACTCCACGTTGCGTTTGATATGCAGAACCGGCGATATCTTGATTTTCGTGGTGTTTCCAGCTGAGATATGCATTTTCTTCGATAATCTTGGTGAGTCTTCTGTCAGCAGTATGCAGAATCATCGAGATCGCTCTATTCGAGCTATTTAATGCGAAAAACACGTTATCCGGTGTATTGACCACTCGACAGTGCCTTTGATATGCGGAACCGGCGCCATCTTGATTTTCGTGAGGTTTCAAGCTGAGATATGCATTTTCTGCGATAATATTGGTGAGAGTTCAGTCAGAAGTATGCAGGATCATCTAGTTCGCCCGTTTCGAGCTATTTAATGCGAGAAACACGTTTTCTGGTGTTTTCACCACTCCACAGTACGTTTGACATGCAGAACCGGCGATGTTTGGTTTTCGTCGGGTTTCAAGCTGAGATATGCATTTTCTACGATAATCTTGGTGAGACTTCTGTCCGAAGTAAGCAGAATCATCGAGATCGCTCTTTCCGAGCTACTTAATGCGAGAAACACGTTTTCTGGTGTATTCACCACTCCACAGTACGTTTGACATGCAGAACCGGAGATATCCTGGTTTCGGTCGGGTTTCAAGCTGAGATATGCTTTTCTACGATAATCTTGGTGAGACTTCTGTCAGTAGTATGCAGAATCTTCGAGAACGCTTTTTTCGAGCTACTTAATGCGAGAAACACGTTATCTGGTTGTTTTCACCACTCCACAGTGCGTTTGATATGCAGAACCGGCGACATCTTGATTTTCGTGACGTTTCTAGCTGAGATATGCATTTTCTGCGATAATATTGGTGAGACTTCATTCAGAAGTATGCTGAATCATCTAGATCGCTCTTGTTGAGCTATTTAATAAAAAAAAACAAGTTTCCCGGTGTTTTCAACATTCCACAGTGCGTTTGATATGCAGAACTGGCGATATCTTGATTTTCGTGGTGTTTCCAGCTGAGATTTGCATTTTCTGCGATAATCTTGGTGAGTCTTCTGTCAGAAGTATGCAGAATCATCTAGATTGCACTTTTCGAGCCATTTAATGCGAGAAACACGTTTTCTGGTGTATTCACCACTCCACAGTGCGTTTGATATGCAGAACCGGCGACATCTTGATTTTCGTGACGTTTCTAGCTGAGATATGCATTTTCTGCGATAATATTGGTGAGACTTCATTCAGAAGTATGCAGAATCATCTAGATTGCACTTTTCGAGCCATTTAATGCGAGAAACACGTTTTCTGGTGTATTCACCACTCCACAGAGCGTTTGATATGCAGAACCGGCGATATCTTGATATTCGTGGTGTTTCCAGCTGAGATATGCATTTTCTGCGATAATAGTGGTGAGACATCAGTCAGAAGTATGCAGAATCATCGGGATCGCTCTTTTCGAGCTATTTAATGCGGCAAACACGTTATCTGGTGCTTTCAGCACTCCACAGTGCGTATGATATGCAGAACCAGCGATATCTTGGTTTTCGTGGGGTTTCAAGCTGAGATATGCATTTTTTACGATAATCTTGGTGAGACTTCTGCCCGAAGTATGCTTAATCATCGTGATCGCTCGTTTCTAGCTATTTAATGCGAGAAACACGTTATCTGGTGTTTTCACCACTCCACAGTGCGTTTGATATGCAGAACCGGCGACATCATGGCTGTCGTCGGGCATCAAGCTGAGATATGCATTTTCTGCGATAATCTTGGTGAGACATCAGTCAGAAGTATGCAGAATCATCGAGATCGCTCTTTTCGAGCTATTTAATGGAGAAACACGTTATCTGGTGTATTGACCACTCCACAGTGCGTTTGATATGCGGAACCGGCGCCATCTTGATTTTCGTGAGGTTTCAAGCTGAGATATGCATTTTCTGCGATAATATTGGTGAGAGTTCAGTCAGAAGTATGCAGGATCATCTAGATCGCTCGTTTCGAGCTATTTAATGCGAGAAACACGTTGTCTGGTTGTTTTCACCACTCCACGGTGCGTTTGATATGCAGAACCGGCGACATCTTGATTTTCGTGACGTTTCTAGCTGCGATATGCATTTTCTGCGATAATATTGGTGAGACTTCAGTCAGAAGTATGCAGAATCATCTAGATCGTTCGTTTCGAGCTATTTAATGCGAAAAAACAAGTTTTCTGGTGTTTTGACCACTCCACAGTGCGTTTGATATGTAGAGCCGCCGATAACTTGGTTTTCGTGGGGTTTCCAGCTGAAATATGCATTTTCTGCGATAATCTTTGTGTTTCATCAATGAGAAGTATGCAGAATCATCCAGAACGCTCTTTTCGAGCTAGTTAATGCGAGTAACACGTTTTCTGGTGTTTTCACCACTCCACAGTGCGTCTGATATGCAGAACCGACGATATCTTGGTTTTCGTGGGGTTTCCAACTGAAATATGCATTTTCTGCGATAATCTTTGTGTTTCATCAATGAGAAGTATGCAGAATCATCCAGAACGCTCTTTTCGAGCTATTTAATGCGAGAAACACGTTATCTGGTGTTTTCACCACTCCACAGTGCGTTTGATATGCAGAACCGGCGACATCATGGCTGTCGTCGGGCATCAAGCTGAGATATGCATTTTCTGCGATAATCTTTGTGTTTCATCAATGAGGAGTATGCAGAACCATCCAGAACGCACTTTTCGAGCTAGTTAATGCGAGTAACACGTTTTCTGGTGTTTTCACCACTCCATAGTGCGTCTGATATGCAGAACCGGCGATATCTTGGTTTTCGTGGGGTTTCCAGCTGAGATATGCATTTTCTGCGATAATCGTGGTGAGACTTCATTCAGAAGTATGCAGAATCATCTAGATCGCTCTTGTCGAGCTACTTAATGCAAAAAAACAAGTTTCCCGGTGTTTTCAACATTCCACAGTGCGTTTGATATGCAGAACTGGCGATATCTTGATTTTCGTGGTGTTTCCAGCTGAGATATGCATTATCTGCGATAATCTTAGTGAGTCTTCTGTCAGAAGTATGCAGAATCATCTAGATTGCACTTTTCGAGCCATTTAATGCGAGAAACACGTTTTCTGGTGTATTCACCACTCCACAGAGCGTTTGATATGTAGAACCGGCGATATCTTGATATTCGTGGTGTTTCCAGCTGAGATATGCATTTTCTGCGATAATAGTGGTGAGACATCAGTCAGAAGTATGCAGAATCTTCGAGAACGCTCTTTTCGAGCTACTTAATGCGAGAAACACGTTTTCTGGTGTATTCACCACTCCACAGTACGTTTGACATGCAGAACCGAAGATATCTTGGTTTCGGTCGGGTTTCAAGCTGAGACATGCATTTTCTGCGATAATCTTGGTGATTCTTCTGTCAGAAGTATGCAGAAGCATCGAGTACGCTCTTTTCGAGCTGTTTAATGCGAGAAACACGTTATCTGGTGTTTTCACCACTCCACAGTGCGTTTGATATGCAGAACCGGCGACATCTTGGCTTTAGTCGGGGTTCAAACTGAGATATGCATTTTTTGCGATAATATTGGTGAGACTTCAGTCAGAAGTATGCAGAATCATCGAGATCGCTCTTTTCGAGCTACTTAATTCGAGAAACACGTTATCTGGTGTTTTCGCCACTCCACAGTGCGTTTGACATGCAGAACCGCAGATATCTTGGTTACGTTCGGGATTCAAGCTGAGATATGCATTTTCTGCGATAATCTTGGTGAGACTTCAGTCAGAAGTATGCAGAATCGTCTAGATCGCTCTTGTCGAGCTATTTAACGCGAGAAACACGTTATATGGTGTTTTCACCACTCCACAGTGCGTATGATATGCAGAACCGGCGTCAACTTGATTTTCGTGAGGTTTCAAGGTGAGATATGCATTTTCTGCGATTATCTTGGTGAGACTTCTGTCAGAAGTATGCAGAATCATCGAGATCGCTCTTTTCGAGCTACTTAATTCGAGAAACACGTTATCTGGTGTTTTCGCCACTCCACAGTGCGTTTGACATGCAGAACCGCAGATATCTTGGTTACGTTCGGGATTCAAGCTGAGATATGCATTTTCTGCGATAATCTTGGTGAGACTTCAGTCAGAAGTATGCAGAATCGTCTAGATCGCTCTTGTCGAGCTATTTAACGCGAGAAACACGTTATATGGTGTTTTCACCACTCCACAGTGCGTTTGATATGCAGAACCGGCGACATCTTGGCTTTAGTCGGGGTTCAAACTGAGATATGCATTTTTTGCGATAATATTGGTGAGACCTCAGTCAGAAGTATGCAGAATCATCTAGATCGCTCGTTTCGTGCTAATTAATGCGGCAAACACGTTATCTGGTGCTTTCAGCACTCCACAGTGCGTTTGATATGCAGAACCAGCGATATCTTGGATTTCGTGGGGTTTCAAGCTGAGATATGCATTTTTTACGATAATCTTGGTGAGACTCCTGTCCGAAGTATGCTTAATCATCGAGATCGCTCGTTTCGAGCTATTTAATGCGAGAAACACGTTATCTGGTGTTTTCACCACTCCACAGTGCGTATGATATGCAGAACCGGCGTCAACTTGATTTTCGTGAGGTTTCAAGGTGAGATATGCATTTTCTGCGATTATCTTGGTGAGACTTCTGTCAGAAGTATGCAGAATCATCGAGATCGCTCTTTTCGAGCTACTTAATTCGAGAAACACGTTATCTGGTGTTTTCGCCACTCCACAGTGCGTTTGACATGCAGAACCGCAGATATCTTGGTTACGTTCGGGATTCAAGCTGAGATATGCATTTTCTGCGATAATCTTGGTGAGACTTCAGTCAGAAGTATGCAGAATCGTCTAGATCGCTCTTGTCGAGCTATTTAACGCGAGAAACACGTTATATGGTGTTTTCACCACTCCACAGTGCGTTTGATATGCAGAACCGGCGACATCTTGGCTTTAGTCGGGGTTCAAACTGAGATATGCATTTTTTGCGATAATATTGGTGAGACCTCAGTCAGAAGTATGCAGAATCATCTAGATCGCTCGTTTCGTGCTAATTAATGCGGCAAACACGTTATCTGGTGCTTTCAGCACTCCACAGTGCGTTTGATATGCAGAACCAGCGATATCTTGGATTTCGTGGGGTTTCAAGCTGAGATATGCATTTTTTACGATAATCTTGGTGAGACTCCTGTCCGAAGTATGCTTAATCATCGAGATCGCTCGTTTCGAGCTATTTAATGCGAGAAACACGTTATCTGGTGTTTTCACCACTCCACAGTGCGTATGATATGCAGAACCGGCGTCAACTTGATTTTCGTGAGGTTTCAAGGTGAGATATGCAATTTCTGCGATTATCTTGGTGAGACTTCTGTCAGAAGTATGCAGAATCATCGAGATCGCTCTTTTCGAGCTACTTAATTCGAGAAACACGTTATCTGGTGTTTTCGCCACTCCACAGTGCGTTTGACATGCAGAACCGCAGATATCTTGGTTACGTTCGGGATTCAAGCTGAGATATGCATTTTCTGCGATAATCTTGGTGAGACTTCAGTCAGAAGTATGCAGAATCATCGAGATCGCTCTTTTCGAGCTACTTAATGCGAGAAACACGTTTTCTGGTGTATTCACCACTCCACAGTACGTTTGACATGCAGAACCGGAGATATCCTGGTTTCGGTCGGGTTTCAAGCTGAGATATGCTTTTCTACGATAATCTTGGTGAGACTTCTGTCAGTAGTATGCAGAATCTTCGAGAACGCTTTTTTCGAGCTACTTAATGCGAGAAACACGTTATCTGGTTGTTTTCACCACTCCACAGTGCGTTTGATATGCAGAACCGGCGACATCTTGATTTCCGTGACGTTTCTAGCTGAGATATGCATTTTCTGCGATAATATTGGTGAGACTTCATTCAGAAGTATGCAGAATCATCTAGATCGCTCTTGTTGATCTATTTAATAAAAAAAAACAAGTTTCCCGGTGTTTTCAACATTCCACAGTGCGTTTGATATGCAGAACTGGCGATATCTTGATTTTCGTGGTGTTTCCAGCTGAGATTTGCATTTTCTGCGATAATCTTGGTGAGTCTTCTGTCAGAAGTATGCAGAATCATCTAGATTGCACTTTTCGAGCCATTTAATGCGAGAAACACGTTTTCTGGTGTATTCACCACTCCACAGAGCGTTTGATATGCAGAACCGGCGATATCTTGATATTCGTGGTGTTTCCAGCTGAGATATGCATTTTCTGCGATAATAGTGGTGAGACATCAGTCAGAAGTATGCAGAATCATCGGGATCGCTCTTTTCGAGCTACTTAATTCGAGAAACACGTTATCTGGTGTTTTCGCCACTCCACAGTGCGTTTGACATGCAGAACCGCAGATATCTTGGTTACGTTCGGGATTCAAGCTGAGATATGCATTTTCTGCGATAATATTGGTGAGAGTTCAGTCAGAAGTATGCAGGATCATCTAGATCGCTCGTTTCGAGCTATTTAATGCGAGAAACACGTTGTCTGGTTGTTTTCACCACTCCACGGTGCGTTTGATATGCAGAACCGGCGACATCTTGGGTTTCGTCGGGGTTCGAGCTGAGAAATGCATTTTCTGCGATAATATTGGTGAGTCTTCTGTCAGAAGTATGCAGAATCATCTAGATCGCTCGTTTCGAGCTGCTTAATGCGAGAAACACGTTTTCTGGTTTTTTCACCGCTCCTCAGTGCGTTTGATATGCAGAACCGGCGACATCATGGCTGTCGTCGGGCATCAAGCTGAGATATGCATTTTCTGCGATAATCTTGGTGAGACGTCAGTCAGAAGTATGCAGAATCATCTAGATCGCTCGTTTCTAGCTATTTAATGCGAGAAACACGTTATCTGGTGTTTTCACCACTCCAGAGTGCGTTTAATATGCAGAACCGGCGATATCTTGATTTTCGTGGTGTTTCCAGCTGAGATTTGCATTTTCTGCGATAATCTTGGTGAGTCTTCTGTCAGAAGTATGCAGAATCATCTAGATTGCACTTTTCGAGCCATTTAATGCGAGAAACACGTTTTCTGGTGTATTCACCACTCCACAGAGCGTCTGATATGCAGAACTGGCGATATCTTGATATTCGTGGTGTTTCCAGCTGAGATATGCATTTTCTGCGATTATCATGGTGAGTCTTCTGTCAGCAGTATGCAGAATCATCTAGATCGCTCGTTTCTAGCTATTTAATGCGAGAAACACGTTATCTGGTGTTTTCACCACTCCAGAGTGCGTTTAATATGCAGAACCGGCGATATCTTGATTTTCGTGGTGTTTCCAGCTGAGATTTGCATTTTCTGCGATAATCTTGGTGAGTCTTCTGTCAGAAGTATGCAGAATCATCTAGATTGCACTTTTCAGGCTATTTAATGCGACAAACACGTTATCTGGTGTTTTCACCACTCCACAGTGCGTTTGATATGCAGAACCGGCGACATCTTGGCTTTCGTCGGGTTTCAAGCTGAGATATGCATTTTCTGCATTAATCTTGGTGAGACATCAGTCAGAAGTATGCAGAATCATCTAGATCGCTCGTTTCGAGCTGCTTAATGCGAGAAACACGTTTTCTGGTTTTTTCACCGCTCCTCAGTGCGTTTGATATGCAGAACCGGCGACATCATGGCTGTCGTCGGGCATCAAGCTGAGATATGCATTTTCTGCGATAATCTTGGTGAGACGTCAGTCAGAAGTATGCAGAATCATCGAGATCGCTCTTTTCGAGCTATTTAATGGAGAAACACGTTATCTGGTGTATTGACCACTCCACAGTGCGTTTGATATGCGGAACCGGCGCCAGCTTGATTTTCGTGAGGTTTCAAGCTGAGATATGCATTTTCTGCGATAATATTGGTGAGAGTTCAGTCAGAAGTATGCAGGATCATCTAGATCGCTCGTTTCGAGCTATCTAATTCGAGAAACACGTTATCTGGTGTTTTCACCACTCCACAGTGCGTTTGATATGCAGAACCGGCGACATCATGGCAGTCGTCGGGCATCAAGCTGAGATATGCATTTTCTGCGGTAATCTTGATGAGACATCAGTCAGAAGTATGCAGAATCATCGAGATCGCTCTTTTCGAGCTATTTAATGCGAGAAACACGTTATCTGGTGTATTGACCACTCCACAGTGCCTTTGATATGCGGAACCGGCGCCATCTTGATTTTCGTGAGGTTTCAAGCTGAGATATGCATTTTCTGCGATAATATTGGTGAGAGTTCAGTCAGAAGTATGCAGGATCATCTAGATCGCTCGTTTCGAGATATTTAATGCGAGAAACACGTTTTCTGGTGTTTTCACCACTCCACAGTACGTTTGACATGCAGAACCGGCGATGTTTGGTTTTCGTCGGGTTTCAAGCTGAGATATGCATTTTCTACGATAATCTTGGTGAGACTTCTGTCCGAAGTAAGCAGAATCATCGAGATCGCTCTTTTCGAGCTACTTAATGCGAGAAACACGTTTTCTGGTGTATTCACCACTCCACAGTGCGTTTGATATGCAGAACCGGCGACATCTTGATTTTCGTGACGTTTCTAGCTGAGATAGGCATTTTCTGCGATAATATTGGTGAGACTTCATTCAGAAGTATGCAGAATCATCTAGATCGCTCTTGTCGAGCTATTTAATGCAAAAATACAAGTTTCCCGGTGTTTTCAACATTCCACAGTGCGTTTGATATGCAGAACTGGCGATATCTTGATTTTCGTGGTGTTTCCAGCTGAGATTTGCATTTTCTGCGATAATCTTGGTGAGTCTTCTGTCAGAAGTATGCAGAATCATCTAGATTGCACTTTTCGAGCCATTTAATGCGAGAAACACGTTTTCTGGTGTATTCACCACTCCACAGAGCGTTTGATATGCAGAACCGGCGATATCTTGATATTCGTGGTGTTTCCAGCTGAGATATGCATTTTCTGCGATAATAGTGGTGAGACATCAGTCAGAAGTATGCAGAATCATCGGGATCGCTCTTTTCGAGCTATTTAATGCGGCAAACACGTTATCTGGTGCTTTCAGCACTCCACAGTGCGTATGATTTGCAGAACCAGCGATATCTTGGTTTTCGTGGGGTTTCAAGCTGAGATATGCATTTTTTACGATAATCTTGGTGAGACTTCTGCCCGAAGTATGCTTAATCATCGTGATCGCTCGTTTCTAGTTATTTAATGCGAGAAACACGTTATCTGGTGTTTTCACCACTCCACAGTGCGTTTGATATGCAGAACCGGCGACATCATGGCTGTCGTCGGGCATCATGCTGAGATATGCATTTTCTGCGATAATCTTGGTGAGACATCAGTCAGAAGTATGCAGAATCATCGAGATCGCTCTTTTCGAGCTATTTAATGGAGAAACACGTTATCTGGTGTATTGACCACTCCACAGTGCGTTTGATATGCGGAACCGGCGCCATCTTGATTTTCGTGAGGTTTCAAGCTGAGATATGCATTTTCTGCGATAATATTGGTGAGAGTTCTGTCAGAAGTATGCAGGATCATCTAGATCGCTCGTTTCGAGCTATTTAATGCGAGAAACACGTTGTCTGGTTGTTTTCACCACTCCACGGTGCGTTTGATATGCAGAACCGGCGACATCTTGATTTTCGTGACGTTTCTAGCTGAGATATGCATTTTCTGCGATAAAATTGGTGAGACTTCAGTCAGAAGTATGCAGAATCATCTAGATCGTTCGTTTCGAGCTATTTAATGCGAAAAAACAAGTTTTCTGGTGTTTTGACCACTCCACAGTGCGTTTGATATGTAGAGCCGCCGATAACTTGGTTTTCGTGGGGTTTCCAGCTGAAATATGCATTTTCTGCGATAATCATTGTGTTTCATCAATGAGAAGTATGCAGAATCATCCAGAACGCTCTTTTCGAGCTATTTAATGCGAGAAACACGTTATCTGGTGTTTTCACCACTCCACAGTGCGTTTGATATGCAGAACCGGCGACATCATGGCTGTCGTCGGGCATCAAGCTGAGATATGCATTTTCTGCGATAATCTTTTTGTTTCATCAATGAGAAGTATGCAGAACCATCCAGAACGCACTTTTCGAGCTAGTTAATGCGAGTAACACGTTTTCTGGTGTTTTCACCACTCCACAGTGCGTCTGATATGCAGAACCGGCGATATCTTGGTTTTCGTGGGGTTTCCAGCTGAGATATGCATTTTCTGCGATAATCGTGGTGAGACTTCATTCAGAAGTATGCAGAATCATCTAGATTGCTCTTGTCGAGCTACTTAATGCAAAAAAACAAGTTTCCCGGTGTTTTCAACATTCCACAGTGCGTTTGATATGCAGAACTGGCGATATCTTGATTTTCGTGGTGTTTCCAGCTGAGATATGCATTATCTGCGATAATCTTAGTGAGTCTTCTGTCAGAAGTATGCAGAATCATCTAGATTGCACTTTTCGAGCCATTTAATGCGAGAAACACGTTTTCTGGTGTATTCACCACTCCACAGAGCGTTTGATATGCAGAACCGGCGATATCTTGATATTCGTGGTGTTTCCAGCTGAGATATGCATTTTCTGCGATAATAGTGGTGAGACATCAGTCAGAAGTATGCAGAATCTTCGAGAACGCTCTTTTCGAGCTACTTAATGCGAGAAACACGTTTTCTGGTGTATTCACCACTCCACAGTACGTTTGACATGCAGAACCGAAGATATCTTGGTTTCGGTCGGGTTTCAAGCTGAGACATGCATTTTCTGCGATAATCTTGGTGATTCTTCTGTCAGAAGTATGCAGAAGCATCGAGTACGCTCTTTTCGAGCTGTTTAATGCGAGAAACACGTTATCTGGTGTTTTCACCACTCCACAGTGCGTTTGATATGCAGAACCGCCGACATCTTGGCTTTAGTCGGGGTTCAAACTGAGATATGCATTTTTTGCGATAATATTGGTGAGACTTCAGTCAGAAGTATGCAGAATCATCTAGATCGCTCGTTTCGTGCTAATTAATGCGGTAAACACGTTATCTGGTGCTTTCAGCACTCCACAGTGCGTTTGATATGCAGAACCAGCGATATCTTGGATTTCGTGGGGTTTCAAGCTGAGATATGCATTTTTTACGATAATCTTGGTGAGACTCCTGTCCGAAGTATGCTTAATCATCGAGATCGCTCGTTTCGAGCTATTTAATGCGAGAAACACGTTATCTGGTGTTTTCACCACTCCACAGTGCGTATGATATGCAGAACCGGCGTCAACTTGATTTTCGTGAGGTTTCAAGGTGAGATATGCATTTTCTGCGATTATCTTGGTGAGACTTCTGTCAGAAGTATGCAGAATCATCGAGATCGCTCTTTTCGAGCTACTTAATTCGAGAAACACGTTATCTGGTGTTTTCGCCACTCCACAGTGCGTTTGACATGCAGAACCGCAGATAGCTTGGTTACGTTCGGGATTCAAGCTGAGATATGCATTTTCTGCGATAATCTTGGTGAGACTTCAGTCAGAAGTATGCAGAATCGTCTAGATCGCTCTTGTCGAGCTATTTAACGCGAGAAACACGTTATATGGTGTTTTCACCACTCCACAGTGCGTTTGATATGCAGAACCGGCGACATCTTGGCTTTAGTCGGGGTTCAAACTGAGATATGCATTTTTTGCGATAATATTGGTGAGACTTCAGTCAGAAGTATGCAGAATCATCTAGATCGCTCGTTTCGTGCTAATTAATGCGGCAAACACGTTATCTGGTGCTTTCAGCACTCCACAGTACGTTTGACATGCAGAACCGCAGATATCTTGGTTACGTTCGGGATTCAAGCTGAGATATGCATTTTCTGCGATAATCTTGGTGAGACTTCAGTCAGAAGTATGCAGAATCATCTAGATCGCTCGTTTCGTGCTAATTAATGCGGCAAACACGTTATCTGGTGCTTTCAGCACTCCACAGTGCGTCTGATATGCAGAACCGGCGATATCTTGGTTTTCGTGGGGTTTCCAGCTGAGATATGCATTTTCTGCGATAATCGTGGTGAGACTTCATTCAGAAGTATGCAGAATCATCTAGATTGCTCTTGTCGAGCTACTTAATGCAAAAAAACAAGTTTCCCGGTGTTTTCAACATTCCACAGTGCGTTTGATATGCAGAACTGGCGATATCTTGATTTTCGTGGTGTTTCCAGCTGAGATATGCATTATCTGCGATAATCTTAGTGAGTCTTCTGTCAGAAGTATGCAGAATCATCTAGATTGCACTTTTCGAGCCATTTAATGCGAGAAACACGTTTTCTGGTGTATTCACCACTCCACAGAGCGTTTGATATGCAGAACCGGCGATATCTTGATATTCGTGGTGTTTCCAGCTGAGATATGCATTTTCTGCGATAATAGTGGTGAGACATCAGTCAGAAGTATGCAGAATCTTCGAGAACGCTCTTTTCGAGCTACTTAATGCGAGAAACACGTTTTCTGGTGTATTCACCACTCCACAGTACGTTTGACATGCAGAACCGAAGATATCTTGGTTTCGGTCGGGTTTCAAGCTGAGACATGCATTTTCTGCGATAATCTTGGTGATTCTTCTGTCAGAAGTATGCAGAAGCATCGAGTACGCTCTTTTCGAGCTGTTTAATGCGAGAAACACGTTATCTGGTGTTTTCACCACTCCACAGTGCGTTTGATATGCAGAACCGCCGACATCTTGGCTTTAGTCGGGGTTCAAACTGAGATATGCATTTTTTGCGATAATATTGGTGAGACTTCAGTCAGAAGTATGCAGAATCATCTAGATCGCTCGTTTCGTGCTAATTAATGCGGTAAACACGTTATCTGGTGCTTTCAGCACTCCACAGTGCGTTTGATATGCAGAACCAGCGATATCTTGGATTTCGTGGGGTTTCAAGCTGAGATATGCATTTTTTACGATAATCTTGGAGAGACTCCTGTCCGAAGTATGCTTAATCATCGAGATCGCTCGTTTCGAGCTATTTAATGCGAGAAACACGTTATCTGGTGTTTTCACCACTCCACAGAGCGTATGATATGCAGAACCGGCGTCAACTTGATTTTCGTGAGGTTTCAAGGTGAGATATGCATTTTCTGCGATTATCTTGGTGAGACTTCTGTCAGAAGTATGCAGAATCATCGAGATCGCTCTTTTCGAGCTACTTAATTCGAGAAACACGTTATCTGGTGTTTTCGCCACTCCACAGTGCGTTTGACATGCAGAACCGCAGATATCTTGGTTACGTTCGGGATTCAAGCTGAGATATGCATTTTCTGCGATAATCTTGGTGAGACTTCAGTCAGAAGTATGCAGAATCGTCTAGATCGCTCTTGTCGAGCTATTTAACGCGAGAAACACGTTATATGGTGTTTTCACCACTCCACAGTGCGTTTGATATGCAGAACCGGCGACATCTTGGCTTTAGTCGGGGTTCAAACTGAGATATGCATTTTTTGCGATAATATTGGTGAGACTTCAGTCAGAAGTATGCAGAATCATCTAGATCGCTCGTTTCGTGCTAATTAATGCGGCAAACACGTTATCTGGTGCTTTCAGCACTCCACAGTACGTTTGACATGCAGAACCGGAGATATCCTGGTTTCGGTCGGGTTTCAAGCTGAGATATGCTTTTCTACGATAATCTTGGTGAGACTTCTGTCAGTAGTATGCAGAATCTTCGAGAACGCTTTTTTCGAGCTACTTAATGCGAGAAACACGTTATCTGGTTGTTTTCACCACTCCACAGTGCGTTAGATATGCAGAACCGGCGACATCTTGATTTTCGTGACGTTTCTAGCTGAGATATGCATTTTCTGCGATAATATTGGTGAGACTTCATTCAGAAGTATGCAGAATCATCTAGATCGCTCTTGTTGAGCTATTTAATAAAAAAAAAACAAGTTTCCCGGTGTTTTCAACATTCCACAGTGCGTTTGATATGCAGAACTGGCGATATCTTGATTTTCGTGGTGTTTCCAGCTGAGATTTGCATTTTCTGCGATAATCTTGGTGAGTCTTCTGTCAGAAGTATGCAGAATCATCTAGATTGCACTTTTCGAGCCATTTAATGCGAGAAACACGTTTTCTGGTGTATTCACCACTCCACAGAGCGTTTGATATGCAGAACCGGCGATATCTTGATATTCGTGGTGTTTCCAGCTGAGATATGCATTTTCTGCGATAATAGTGGTGAGACATCAGTCAGAAGTATGCAGAATCATCGGGATCGCTCTTTTCGAGCTATTTAATGCGAGACACTCGTTATCTGGTTGTTTTCACCACTCCACAGTGCGTTTGATATGCAGAACCGGCGTCATCTTGATTTTCGTGAGGTTTCAAGGTGAGATATGTATTTTCTGCGATTATCTTGGTGAGACTTCTGTCCGAAGTATGCAGAATCATCGAGATCACTCTATTCGAGCTATTTAATGCGGCAAACACGTTATCTGGTGCTTTCAGCACTCCACAGTGCGTATGATATGCAGAACCAGCGATATCTTGGTTTTCGTGGGGTTTCAAGCTGAGATATGCATTTTTTACGATAATCTTGGTGAGACTTCTGCCCGAAGTATGCTTAATCATCGTGATCGCTCGTTTCTAGCTATTTAATGCGAGAAACACGTTATCTGGTGTTTTCACCACTCCACAGTGCGTTTGATATGCAGAACCGGCGACATCATGGCTGTCGTCGGGCATCAAGCTGAGATATGCATTTTCTGCGATAATCTTGGTGAGACATCAGTCAGAAGTATGCAGAATCATCGAGATCGCTCTTTTCGAGCTATTTAATGGAGAAACACGTTATCTGGTGTATTGACCACTCCACAGTGCGTTTGATATGCGGAACCGGCGCCATCTTGATTTTCGTGAGGTTTCAAGCTGAGATATGCATTTTCTGCGATAATATTGGTGAGAGTTCAGTCAGAAGTATGCAGGATCATCTAGATCGCTCGTTTCGAGCTATTTAATGCGAGAAACACGTTGTCTGGTTGTTTTCACCACTCCACGGTGCGTTTGATATGCAGAACCGGCGACATCTTGGGTTTCGTCGGGGTTCGAGCTGAGAAATGCATTTTCTGCGATAATATAGGTGAGTCTTCTGTCAGAAGTATGCAGAATCATCTAGATTGCACTTTTCGTGTTATTTAATGCGAGAAACACATTTTCTGGTGTATTCACCACTCCACAGAGCGTCTGATATGCAGAACTGGCGATATCTTGATATTCGTGGTGTTTCCAGCTGAGATATGCATTTTCTGCGATTATCATGGTGAGTCTTCTGTCAGCAGTATGCAGAATCATCTAGATCGCTCGTTTCTAGCTATTTAATGCGAGAAACACGTTATCTGGTGTTTTCACCACTCCACAGTGCGTTTAATATGCAGAACCGGCGATATCTTGATTTTCGTGGTGTTTCCAGCTGAGATATGCATTTTCTGCGATAATCTTGGTGAGACTGCTGTCCGAAGTATGCAGAATCATCGAGATCGCTCTTTTCGAGCTATTTAATGCGAGAAACACGTTTTCTGGTGTATTCATCACTCCACAGAGCGTTTGATATGCAGAACCGGCGATATCTTGATATTCGTGGTGTTTCCAGCTGAGATATGCATTTTCTGCGATAATCTTGGTGAGTCTTCTGTCAGAAGTATGCAGAATCATCTAGATTGCACTTTTCGAGCCATTTAATGCGAGAAACACGTTTTCTGGTGTATTCACCACTCCACAGAGCGTTTGATATGCAGAACCGGCGACATCTTGGCTTTCGTCGGGTTTCAAGCTGAGATATGCATTTTCTGCATTAATCTTGGTGAGACATCAGTCAGAAGTATGCAGAATCATCTAGATCGCTCGTTTCGAGCTGCTTAATGCGAGAAACACGTTTTCTGGTTTTTTCACCGCTCCTCAGTGCGTTTGATATGCAGAACCGGCGACATCATGGCTGTCGTCGGGCATCAAGCTGAGATATGCATTTTCTGCGATAATCTTGGTGAGACATCAGTCAGAAGTATGCAGAATCATCGAGA
>CATORF010000936.1:0-121000 GCA_951804975.1 Anthophora plumipes | reverse complement strand
CCACAGTGCGTTTGATATGTAGAGCCGCCGATAACTTGGTTTTCGTGGGGTTTCCAGCTGAAATGCATTTTCTGCTATAATATTGGTGAGACTTCAGTCAGAAGTATGCAGAATCATCGAGATCGCTGTATTCGAGCTATTTAATGCGAGAAACACGTTTTCTGGTGTTTTTATCAATCGACAGGGCGTTTGATATGCAGAACCGGCGATATCCTGGTTTTCGTCGGGTTTCCAGCTGAGATATGCTTTTTATGCGATAATTTTGGTGAGACTTCTGTCCGAAGTATGCAGAATCATCGAGATCCCTCTTGTCGAGCTATTTAATTCGAGAAACAAGTTATCTGGTGTTTTCACCACCCCACAGTGCGTCTGATATGCAGAACCGGCGATATCTTGGTTTTCGTGGGGTTTCCTGCTGAGATATGCATTTTCTGCGATAATCTTGGTGAGTGTTCTGTCAGAAGTATGCAGAATCATCTAGATCGCTCTTTTTGCGCTATTTAATGCGAGAAACAAGTTTTCTGGTGTTTTGACCACTCCACAGTGCGTTTGATATGCAGAACCGGCGCCATCTTGATTTTCGTGAGGTTTCAAGCTGAGATATGCATTTTCTGCGATAATATTGGTGAGACTTCAGTCAGAAGTATGCAGAATCATCTAGATCGCTCGCTTCGAGATATTTAATGCGAGAAACAAGTTTTCTGGTGCTTTGACCACTCCACAGTGCGTTTGATATGTAGAGCCGCCGATAACTTGGTTTTCGTGGTGTTTCCAGCTGAGATATGCATTTTCTGCGATAATCTTGGTGAGACTTCTGTCCGAAGTATGCAGAATCATCTAGATCGCTCGTTTCGAGCTATTTAATGCGAGAAACACGTTTTCTGGTGTTTTCACCACCCCACAGTGCGTTTGATATGCAGAACCGGCGACATCTTGATTTTCGTGATGTTTCTAGCTGAGATATGCATTTTCTGCGATAATATTGGTGAGACTTCTGTCAGAAGTATGCAGAATCATCTAGATCGCTCTTTTTGCGCTATTTAATGCGAGAAACAAGTTTTCTGGTGTTTTGACCACTCCACAGTACGTTTGATATGTAGAGCCGCCGATAACTTGGTTTTCGTGGTGTTTCCAGCTGAGATATGCATTTTCTGTGATAATCTTGGTGAGTCTTCTGTCAGCAGTATGCAGAATCATCTAGATCGCTCTTTTCGAGCTATTTAATGCCAGAAACACGTTTTCACGTGTATTCACCACTCCACAGTACGTTTGACAGTCAGAAACGGAGATATCTTGGTTTCGGTCGGGTTTCAAGTTGAGATATGCATTTTCTGCGATAATATTGGTGAGACTTCAGTTAGAAGTAAGCAGAATCATCTAGATCGCTCGTTTCGAGCTATCTAATGCGAAAAAACAATTATTCTGGTGTTTTCAACATTCCACAGTGCGTTTGACATGCAGAACCGGCGACATCTTGGATTTCGTCGGGGTTCAAGCTGAGATATGCATTTTCTACGATAATCTTGGTGAGACTTCTGTCAGAAGTATGCAGAAACATCGAGATCGCTCTTGTCCAGCTATTTAATGCGAAAAAACAAGTTTTCTGGTGTTTTGACCACTCCACAGTGCGTTTGATATGTAGAGCCGCCGATAACTTGGTTTTCGTGGGGTTTCCAGCTGAAATATGCATTTTCTGCGATAATCTTGGTGAGTCTTCTGTCAGAAGTATGCAGAATCATCGAGATCGCTCTATTCGAGCTATTTAATGCGAGAAACACGTTATCTGGTTGTTTTCACCACTCCACAGTGCGTTTGATATGCAGAACCGGCGACATCTTGATTTTCGTGATGTTTCTAGCTGAGATATGCATTTTCTGCGATCATATTGGTGAGACTTCAGTCAGAAGTATGCAGAAACATCGAGATCCCTCTCTTCGAGCTATTTAATGCGAGAACCACGTTATCTGGTCTATTGACCACTCCACAGTGCGTTTGATATGCAGAACTGGCGACATCTTGGTTTTCGTGGGGTTTCCAGCTGAAATATGCATTTTCTGCGATAATCTCGGTGAGTCTTCTGTCAGAAGTATGCAGAATCATCGAGATCGCTCTATTCGAACTATTTAATGCGAGAAACACGTTATCTGGTTGTTTTCACCACTCCACAGTGCGTTTGATATGCAGAACCGGCGACATCTTGATTTTCGTGATGTTTCTAGCTGAGATATGCATTTTCTGCGATCATATTGGTGAGACTTCAGTCAGAAGTATGCAGAAACATCGAGATCCCTCTCTTCGAGCTATTTAATGCGAGAACCACGTTATCTGGTCTATTGACCACTCCACAGTGCGTTTGATATGCAGAACTGGCGACATCTTGGATTTCGTCGGGGTTCAAGCTGAGATATGCATTTTCTACAATAATATTGGTGAGACTTAAGTCAGAAGTAAGCAGAATCATCTAGATCGCTCGTTTCGAGCTATTTATTGCGAGAAACACGTTTTCTGGTGTATTCACCACTCCACAGTACGTTTGACATGCAGAACCGGAGATATCTTGATTTCAGTCGGGTTTCAAGCTGAGATATGCAGTTTCTGCGATAATCTTGGTGAGACTTCAGTCAGACATATGCAGAATCATCGGGATCGCTCTTTTCGAGCTATTTAATGCGAGAAACACGTTATCTGGTTGTTTTCGCCACTCCACAGTGCGTTTGATATGCAGAACCGGCGACATCTTGGTTTTCGTGGGGTTTCCAGCTGAAATATGCATTTTCTGCGATAATCTTGGTGTTTCATCTATGAGAAGTATGCAGAAACATCGAGATCGCTCTTTTCGAGCTATTTAATGCGAAAAAACAAGTTTTCTGGTGTTTTGACCACTCCACAGTGCGTTTGATATGTAGAGCCGCCGATAACTTGGTTTTCGTGGGGTTTCCAGCTGAAATATGCATTTTCTGCGATAATCTTGGTGAGTCTTCAGTCAGACATATGCAGAATCATCTAGAGCGCTCTTTTCGAGCTATTTAATGCGAGAAACACGTTATCTGGTTGTTTTCGCCACTCCACAGTGCGTTTGATATGCAGATCCGGTGACATCTTGATTTTCGTGAGGTTTCAAGCTGAGATATGCATTTTCTGCGATAATATTGGTGAGACTTCTGTCAGAAGTATGCAGAATCATCGGGATCGCTCTTTTCGAGCTATTTAATGCGAGAAACACGTTATCTGGTTGTTTTCGCCACTCCACAGTGCGTTTGATATGCAGATCCGGTGACATCTTGATTTTCGTGAGGTTTCAAGCTGAGATATGCATTTTCTGCGATAATCTTGGTGAGACTTCAGTCAGACATATGCAGAATCATCGGGATCGCTCTTTTCGAGCTATTTAATGCGAGAAACACGTTATCTGGTTGTTTTCGCCACTCCACAGTGCGTTTGATATGCAGAACCGGCGACATCTTGGTTTTCGTGGGGTTTCCAGCTGAAATATGCATTTTCTGCGATAATCTTGGTGTTTCATCTATGAGAAGTATGCAGAAACATCGAGATCGCTCTTTTCGAGCTATTTAATGCGAAAAAACAAGTTTTCTGGTGTTTTGACCACTCCACAGTGCGTTTGATATGTAGAGCCGCCGATAACTTGGTTTTCGTGGGGTTTCCAGCTGAAATATGCATTTTCTGCGATAATCTTGGTGAGTCTTCAGTCAGACATATGCAGAATCATCTAGAGCGCTCTTTTCGAGTTATTTAATGTGAGAAACACGTTATCTGGGGTTTCCACCACTCCACAGTTCGTTGGATATGCAGAACCGGCGCCATCTTTATTTTCGTGAGGTTTCAAGCTGAGATATGCATTTTCTGCGATAATATTGGTGAGACTTCAGTCAGAACTATGCAGAATCATCTTGATCGCTCGTTTCGAGCTATTTAATGCGAGAAAGAAGTTTTCTGGTGTTTTCGACACTCCAGAGTGCGTTTGATTTGCAGAACCGGCGAAATCTTGATTTTGGTGAGGTTTCAAGCTGAGATATGCATTTTCTGCGATAATCTTGGTGAGTCTTCAGTCAGTCATATGCAGAATCATCTAGAGCGCTCTTTTCGAGCTATTTAATGCGAGAAACACGTTATCTGGTTGTTTTCGCCACTCCACAGTGCGTTTGATATGCAGATCCGGTGACATCTTGATTTTTGTGAGGTTTCAAGCTGAGATATGCATTTTCTGCGATAATCTTGGTGAGTCTTCAGTCAGACATATGCAGAATCATCTAGAGCGCTCTTTTCGAGCTATTTAATGCGAGAAACACGTTATCTGGTTGTTTTCGCCACTCCACAGTGCGTTTGATATGCAGATCCGGTGACATCTTGATTTTGGTGAGGTTTCAAGCTGAGATATGCATTTTCTGCGATAATCTTGGTGAGACTTCTGTCCGAAGTATGCAGAATCATCGAGATCGCTCTTTTCGAGTTATTTAATGTGAGAAACACGTTATCTGGTGTATTGACCAATCCACAGTGCGTTTGATATGCAGAACCGGCGCCATCTTGATTTTCGTGAGGTTTCAAGCTGAGATATGCATTTTCTGCGATAATATTGGTGAGACTTCAGTCAGAACTATGCAGAATCATCTAGATCGCTCGTTTCGAGCTATTTAATGCGAGAAACAAGTTTTCTGGTGTTTTAACCACTCCACAGCGCGTTTGATATGTAGAGCGGCCGATAACTTGGTTTTCGTGGGGTTTCCAGCTGAAATGCATTTTCTGCGATAATCTTGGTGTTTCATCTATGAGAAGTATGCAGAATCATCGAGATCGCTCTTTTCGAGTTATTTAATGTGAGAAACACGTTATCTGGTGTATTGACCACTCCACAGTGCGTTTGATATGCAGAACCGGCGCCATCTTGATTTTCGTGAGGTTTCAAGCTGAGTTATGCATTTGCTGCGAAAGTATTTGTGAGACTTCAGTCAGAAGAATGCAGAATCATCTAGATCGTTCGTTTCGAGCTATTTAATGCGAAAAAACAAGTTTTCTGGTGTTTTCACCACTCCACAGTGCGTCTGATATGTAGAGCCGCCGATAACTTGGTTTTCGTGGGGTTTACAGCTGAGATATGCATTTTCTGCGATATTCTTGGTGAGACTTCTGTCCGAAGTATGCAGAATCATCGAGATCGCTCTTTTCGAGATATTTAATGCGAGAAACACGTTATCTGGTGTATTGACCACTCCACAGTGCGTTTGATATGCAGAACCGGCGCCATCTTGATTTTCGTGAGGTTTCAAGCTGAGATATGCATTAACTGCGATAATATTGGTGAGACTTAAGTCAGAAGTAAGCAGAATCATCTAGATCGCTCGTTTCGAGCTATTTAATGCGAGCAAACACGTTTTCTGGTGTATTCACCACTCCACAGTACGTTTGACATGCAGAACCGGAGATATCTTGATTTCGGTCGGGTTTCAAGCTGAGATATACATTTTCTGCGATAATCTGGGTGAGACTTCAGTCAGACATATGCAGAATCATCTAGAGCGCTCTTTTCGAGCTATTTAATGCGAAAAAACTAGTTTTCTGGTGTTTTCAACATTCCACAGTGCGTTTAATATGAGGAACCGGCGATACCTTGAATTTCGTGGTGTTTCCAGCTGAGATATGCATTTTCTGCGATAATCTTGGTGAGACTTCAGTCAGATATATGCAGAATCATCTAGAGCGCAATTTTCGAGCTATTTAATGCGAAAAAACAAGTTTCCTGGTGTTTTCAACATTCCACAGTGCGTTTGACATGCAGAACCGGCGACATCTTGGATTTCGTCGGGGTTCAAGGTGAGATATGCATTTTCTACGATAATCTTGGTGAGACTTCTGTCAGAAGTATGCAGAAACATCGAGATCCCTCTCTTGGAGCTATTTAATGCGAGAACCACGTTATCTGGTCTATTGACCACTCCACAGTGCGTTTGATATGCAGAACCGGCGACATCTTGGTTTTCGTGGGGTTTCCAGCTGAAATATGCATTTTCTGCGATAATCTTGGTGTTTCATCTATGAGAAGTATGCAGAAACATCGAGATCGCTCTTTTCGAGCTATTTAATGCGAAAAAACAAGTTTTCTGGTGTTTTCAACATTCCACAGTGCGTTAGACATGCAGAACCGGCGACATCTTGGATTTCGTCGGGGTTCAAGCTGAGATATGCATTTTCTACGATAATCTTGGTGAGACTTCTGTCAGAAGTATGCAGAAACATCGAGATCCCTCTCTTGGAGCTATTTAATGCGAGAACCACGTTATCTGGTCTATTGACCACTCCACAGTGCGTTTGATATGCAGAACCGGCGACATCTTGGATTTCGTCGGGGTTCAAGCTGAGATATGCATTTTCTGCGAAAATCTTGGTGAGTCTTCTGTCAGAAGTATGCAGAAACATCGAGATCCCTCTCTTCGAGCTATTTAATGCGAGAACCACGTTATCTGGTTGTTTTCACCACTCCAGAGTGCGTTTGATTTGCAGAACCGGCGACATCTTGATTTTGGTGAGGTTTCAAGCTGAGATATGCATTTTCTGCGATAATATTGGTGAGACTTAAGTCAGAAGTAAGCAGAATCATCTAGATCGCTCGTTTCGAGCTATTTAATGCGAGCAAACACGTTATCTGGTTGTTTTCAACATTCCACAGTGCGTTTGATATGCAGAACCGGCGACATCTTGATTTTGGTGAGGTTTCAAGCTGAGATATGCATTTTCTGCTATAATATTGGTTAGACTTAAGTCAGAAGTAAGCAGAATCATCTAGATCGCTCGTTTCGAGCTATTTAATGCGAGAACCACGTTATCTGGTTGTTTTCACCACTCCAGAGTGCGTTTGATTTGCAGAACCGGCGACATCTTGATTTTGGTGTGGTTTCAAGCTGAGATATGCATTTTCTGCGATAATCTTGGTGAGTCTTCAGTCAGACATATGCAGAATAATCTAGAGCGCGTTTTTCGAGCTATTTAATGCGAGAAACACGTTATCTGGTCTATTGACCACTCCACAGTGCGTTTGATATGCAGAACCGGCGACATCTTGGTTTTCGTGGGGTTTCCAGCTGAAATATGCATTTTCTGCGATAATCTTGGTGTTTCATCTATGAGAAGTATGCAGAAACATCGAGATCCCTCTCTTGGAGCTATTTAATGCGAGAACCACGTTATCTGGTCTATTGACCACTCCACAGTGCGTTTGATATGCAGAACCGGCGACATCTTGGTTTTCGTGGGGTTTCCAGCTGAAATATGCATTTTCTGCGATAATCTTGGTGTTTCATCTATGAGAAGTATGCAGAAACATCGAGATCGCTCTTTTCGAACTATTTAATGCGAACAAACAAGTTTTCTGGTGTTTTCAACATTCCACAGTGCGTTTGACATGCAGAACCGGCGACATCTTGGATTTCGTCGGGGTTCAAGCTGAGATATGCATTTTCTACGATAATCTTGGTGAGACTTCTGTCAGAAGTATGCAGAATCATCGGGATCGCTCTTTTCGAGCTATTTAATGCGAGAAACACGTTATCTGGTTGTTTTCAACATTCCACAGTGCGATTGATATGCAGAACCGGCGCCATCTTGATTTTCGTGAGGTTTCAAGCTGAGATATGCATTTTCTGCGATAATATTGGTGAGACTTCAGTCAGAACTATGCAGAATGAACTAGATCGCTCGTTTCGAGCTATTTAATGCGAGAAACAGGTTTTCTGGTGTTTTGACCACTCCACAGTGCGTTTGATATGTAGAGCCGCCGATAACTTGGTTTTCGTGGGGTTTCCAGCTGAAATGCATTTTCTGCGATAATCTTGGTGTTTCATCTATGAGAAGTATGCAGAATCATCCAGAACGCTCTTTTCGAGCTAGTTAATGCGAGTAACACGTTTTCTGGTGTTTTCACCACTCCACAGTGCGTCTGATATGTAGAGCCGCCGATAACTTGGTTTTCGTGGGGTTTCCAGCTGAGATATGCATTTTCTGCGATATTCTTGGTGAGAATTCTGTCCGAAGTATGCAGAATCATCGAGATCGCTCTTTTCGAGATATTTAATGCGAGAAACACGTTATCTGGTGTATTGACCACTCCACAGTGCGTTTGATATGCAGAACCGGCGCCACCTTGATTTTCGTGATGTTTCTAGCTGAGATATGCATTTTCTGCGATAATATTGGTGAGACTTCTGTCAGAAGTATGCATAATCATCTAGATCGCTCTTTTTGCGCTATTTAATGCGAGAAACAAGTTTTCTTGTGTTTTGACCACTCCACAGTGCGTTTGATATGTAGAGCCGCCGATAACTTGGTTTTCGTGGGGTTTCCAGCTGAAATGCATTTTCTTGCGATAATCTTGGTGTTTCACCCATGAGAAGTATGCAGAATCATCGAGAACGCTCTTTTCGAGTTAGTTAATGCGAGAAACACATTTTCTGGTGTTTTCAACATTCCACAGTGTGTCTGATATGCAGAACCGACGATATCTTGGTTTTCGTGGTGTTTCCAGCTGAGATATGCATTTCCTGCGATAATATTGGTGACACTTCAGTCAGAAGTATGCAGAATCTTCTAGATCGTTCGTTTCGAGCTATTTAATGCGAAAAAACAAGTTTTCTGGTGTTTTGACCACTCCACAGTACGTTTGATATGTAGAGCCGCCGATAACTTGGTTTTCGTGGTGTTTCCAGCTGAGATATGCATTTTCTGCGATTATCTTGGTGAGTCTTCTGTCAGCAGTATGCAGAATCATCTAGATCGCTCTTTTCGAGCTATTTAATGCCAGAAACACGTTTTCACGTGTATTCACCACTCCACAGTACGTTTGACAGTCAGAAACGGAGATATCTTGGTTTCGGTCGGGTTTCAAGTTGAGATATGCATTTTCTGCGATAATATTGGTGAGACTTCAGTTAGAAGTAAGCAGAATCATCTAGATCGCTCGTTTCGAGCTATTTAATGCGAGAAACACGTTTTCTGGTGTTTTCACCCCCCCCTCCCCCACAGTGCGTTTGATATGCAGAACCGGCGACATCTTGATTTTCGTGATGTTTCTAGCTGAGATATGCATTTTCTGCGATAATATTGGTGAGACTTCTGTCAGAAGTATGCATAATCATCTAAATCGCTCTTTTCGAGCTATTTAATGCCAGAAACACGTTTTCAGGTGTATTCACCACTCCACAGTACGTTTGACAGTCAGAAACGGAGATATCTTGGTTTCGGTCGGGTTTCAAGTTGAGATATGCATTTTCTGCGATAATATTGGTGAGACTTCAGTCAGAAGTATGCAGAATCATCTAGATCGCTCGTTTCAAGCTATTTAATGCGAGAAACACGTTTTCTGGTGTTTTCACCACCCCACAGTGCGTTTGATATGCAGAACCGGCGACATCTTGATTTTCGTGATGTTTCTAGCTGAGATATGCATTTTCAGCGATAATATTGGTGAGACTTCTGTCAGAAGTATGCAGAATCATCTAGATCGCTCTTTTTGCGCGATTTAATGCGAGAAACAAGTTTTCTGGTGTATTGACCACTCCACCGTGCGTTTGATATGCAGAACCGGCGCCATCTTGATTTTCGTGAGGTTTCAAGCTGAGATATGCATTTTCTGCGATAATATTGGTGAGACTTCTGTCCGAAGTATGCAGAATCATCGAGATCGCTCTTTTCGAGCTATTTAATACGAGACACACGTTATCTGGTGTATTGACCACTCCACCGTGCGTTTGATATGCAGAACCGGCGCCATCTTGATTTTCGTGAGGTTTCAAGCTGAGATATGCATTTTCTGCGATAATATTGGTGAGACTTCTGTCCGAAGTATGCAGAATCATCGAGATCGCTCTTTTCGAGCTATTTAATGCGAGAAACAAGTTTTCTGGTGTTTTGACCACTCCACAGTGCGTTTGATATGTAGAGCCGCCGATAACTTGGTTTTCGTGGGGTTTCCAGCTGAAATGCATTTTCTGCGATAATCTTGGTGTTTCATCTATGAGAAGTATGCAGAATCATCGAGAACGCTCTTTTCGAGTTAGTTAATGCGAGAAACACATTTTCTGGTGTTTTCAACATTCCACAGTGTGTCTGATATGCAGAACCGACGATATCTTGATTTTCGTGAGGTTTCAAGCTGAGATATGCATTTTCTGCGATAATATTGGTGAGACTTCTGTCCGAAGTATGCAGAATCATCGAGATCGCTCTTTTCGAGCTATTTAATACGAGACACACGTTATCTGGTGTATTGACCACTCCACAGTGCGTTTGATATGCAGAACCGGCGACATCTTGGTTTTCGTGGTGTTTCCAGCTGAGATATGCATTTTCTGCGATAATATTGGTGAGACTTCAGTCAGAAGTATGCAGAATCATCTAGATCGTTCGTTTCGAGCTATTTAATGCGAAAAAACAAGTTTTCTGGTGTTTTGACAACTCCACAGTACGTTTGATATGTAGAGCCGCCGATAACTTGGTTTTCGTGGTGTTTCCAGCTGAGATATGCATTTTCTGCGATAATCTTGGTGAGTCTTCTGTCAGCAGTATGCAGAATCATCTAGATCGCTCTTTTCGAGCTATTTAATGCCAGAAACACGTTTTCAGGTGTATTCACCACTCCACAGTACGTTTGACAGTCAGAAACGGAGATATCTTGGTTTCGGTCGGGTTTCAAGTTGAGATATGCATTTTCTGCGATAATATTGGTGAGACTTCAGTCAGAAGTATGCAGAATCATCTAGATCGCTCGTTTCAAGCTATTTAATGCGAGAAACACGTTTTCTGGTGTTTTCACCACCCCACAGTGCGTTTGATATGCAGAACCGGCGACATCTTGATTTTCGTGATGTTTCTAGCTGAGATATGCATTTTCAGCGATAATATTGGTGAGACTTCTGTCAGAAGTATGCAGAATCATCTAGATCGCTCTTTTTGCGCGATTTAATGCGAGAAACAAGTTTTCTGGTGTATTGACCACTCCACAGTGCGTTTGATATGCAGAACCGGCGCCATCTTGATTTTCGTGAGGTTTCAAGCTGAGATATGCATTTTCTGCGATAATATTGGTGAGACTTCTGTCCGAAGTATGCAGAATCATCGAGATCGCTCTTTTCGAGCTATTTAATACGAGACACACGTTATCTGGTGTATTGACCACTCCACAGTGCGTTTGATATGCAGAACCGGCGCCATCTTGATTTTCGTGAGGTTTCAAGCTGAGATATGCATTTTCTGCGATAATATTGGTGAGACTTCAGTCAGAAGTATGCAGAATCATCTTGATCGCTCGTTTCGAGCTATTTAATGCGAGAAACAAGTTTTCTGGTGTTTTGACCACTCCACAGTGCGTTTGATATGTAGAGCCGCCGATAACTTGGTTTTCGTGGGGTTTCCAGCTGAAATGCATTTCCTGCGATAATCTTGGTGTTTCATCTATGAGAAGTATGCAGAATCATCGAGAACGCTCTTTTCGAGTTAGTTAATGCGAGAAACACATTTCCTGGTGTTTTCAACATTCCACAGTGTGTCTGATATGCAGAACCGACGATATCTTGGTTTTCGTCGTGTTTCCAGCTGAGATATGCATTTTCTGCGATAATATTGGTGAGACTTCAGTCAGAAGTATGCAGAATCATCTAGATCGTTCGTTTCGAGCTATTTAATGCGAAAAAACAAGTTTTCTGGTGTTTTGACCACTCCACAGTACGTTTGATATATAGAGCCGCCGATAACTTGGTTTTCGTGGTGTTTCCAGCTGAGATATGCATTTTCTGCGATAATCTTGGTGAGTCTTCTGTCAGCAGTATGCAGAATCATCTAGATCGCTCTTTTCGAGCTATTTAATGCCAGAAACACGTTTTCAGGTGTATTCACCACTCCACAGTACGTTTGACAGTCAGAAACGGAGATATCTTGGTTTCGGTCGGGTTTCAAGTTGAGATATGCATTTTCTGCGATAATATTGGTGAGACTTCAGTCAGAAGTATGCAGAATCATCTAGATCGCTCGTTTCGAGCTATGTAATGCGAGAATCACGTTTTCTGGTGTTTCCACCACCCCACAGTGCGTTTGATATGCAGAACCGGCGACATCTTGGTTTTCGTGGGGTTTCCAGCTGAGATATGCATTTTCTGCGATAATCTTGGTGAGTCTTCTGTCAGCAGTATGCAGAATCATCGAGATCGCTCTTTTCGAGCTATTTAATGCGAGAAACAAGTTTTCTGGTGTTTCGACCACTCCACAGTGCGTTTGATATGTAGAGCCGCCGCTAACTTGGTTTTCGTGGGGTTTCCAGCTGAAATGCATTTTCTGCGATAATCTTGGTGTTTCATCTATGAGAAGTATGCAGAATCATCGAGAACGCTCTTTTCGAGTTAGTTAATGCGAGAAACACATTTTCTGGTGGTTTCAACATTCCACAGTGTGTCTGATATGCAGAACCGACGATATCTTGGTTTTCGTGGTGTTTCCAGCTGAGATATGCATTTTCTGCGATAATATTGGTGAGACTTCAGTCAGAAGTATGCAGTATCATCTAGATCGTTCGTTTCGAGCTATTTAATGCGAAAAAACAAGTTTTCTGGTGTTTTGACAACTCCACAGTACGTTTGATATGTAGAGCCGCCGATAACTTGGTGTTCGTGGTGTTTCCAGCTGAGATATGCATTTTCTGCGATAATCTTGGTGAGTCTTCTGTCAGCAGTATGCAGAATCATCTAGATCGCTCTTTTCGAGCTATTTAATGCCAGAAACACGTTTTCAGGTGTATTCACCACCCCACAGTGCGTTTGATATGCAGAACCGGCGACATCTTGATTTTCGTGAGGTTTCAAGCTGAGATATGCATTTTCTGCGATAATATTGGTGAGACTTCTGTCCGAAGTATGCAGAATCATCGAGATCGCTCTTTTCGAGCTATTTAATGCGAGACACACGTTATCTGGTGTATTGACCACTCCACAGTGCGTTTGATATGCAGAACCGGCGCCATCTTGATTTTCGTCAGGTTTCAAGCTGAGATATGCATTTTCTGCGATAAGCTTGGTGTTTCATCTATGAGAAGTATGCAGAATCATCGAGAACGCTCTTTTCGAGTTAGTTAATGCGAGAAACACATTTTCTGGTGTTTTCAACATTCCACAGTGTGTCTGATAAGCAGAACCGACGATATCTTGGTTTTCGTGGTGTTTCCAGCTGAGATATGCATTTTCTGCGATAATATTGGTGAGACTTCAGTCAGAAGTATGCAGAATCATCGAGATCGCTGTATTCGAGCTATTTAATGCGAGAAACACGTTATCTGGTGTTTTTATCACTCCACAGGGCGTTTGATATGCAGAACCGGCGATATCTTGGTTTTCGTCGGGTTTCCAGCTGAGATATGCATTTTATGCGATAATTTTGGTGAGACTTCTGTCCGAAGTATGCAGAATCAACGAGATCCCTCTTTTCGAGCTATTTAATGCGAGAAACACGTTTTCTGGTGTTTTCACCACCCCACAGTGCGTTTGATATGCAGAACCGGCGACATCTTGATTTTCGTGATGTTTCTAGCTGAGATATGCATTTTCTGCGATAATATTGGTGAGACTTCTGTCAGAAGTATGCAGAATCATCTAGATCGCTCTTTTTGCGCGATTTAATGCGAGAAACAAGTTTTCTGGTGTTTTGACCACTCCACAGTGCGTTTGATATGTAGAGCCGCCGATAACTTGGTTTTCGTGGGGTTTCCAGCTGAAATGCATTTTCTGCGATAATCTTGGTGTTTCATCTATGAGAAGTATGCAGAATCATCGAGAACGCTCTTTTCGAGTTAGTTAATGCGAGAAACACATTTTCTGGTGTTTTCAACATTCCACAGTGTGTCTGATATGCAGAACCGACGATATCTTGGTTTTCGTGGTGTTTCCAGCTGAGATATGCATTTTCTGCGATAATATTGGTGAGACTTCAGTCAGAAGTATGCAGAATCATCGAGATCGCTGTATTCCAGCTATTAAATGCGAGAACCACGTTATCTGGTGTTTTTATCACTCCACAGGGCGTTTGATATGCAGAACCGGCGATATCTTGGTTTTCGTCGGGTTTCCAGCTGAGATATGCATTTTATGCGATAATTTTGGTGAGACTTCTGTCCGAAGTATGCAGAATCATCGAGATCCCTCTTTTCGAGCTATTTAATGCGAGAAACAAGTTTTCTGGTGTTTTGACCACTCCACAGTGCGTTTGATATGTAGAGCCGCCGATAACTTGGTTTTCGTGGGGTTTCCAGCTGAAATGCATTTTCTGCGATAATCTTGGTGTTTCATCTATGAGAAGTTTGCAGAATCATCGAGAACGCTCTTTTCGAGTTAGTTAATGCGAGAAACACATTTTCTGGTGTTTTCAACATTCCACAGTGTGTCTGATATGCAGAACCGACGATATCTTGGTTTTCGTGGTGTTTCCAGCTGAGAAATGCATTTTCTGCTATAATATTGGTGAGACTTCAGTCAGAAGTATGCAGAATCATCGAGATCGCTGTATTCGAGCTATTAAATGCGAGAAACACGTTTTCTGGTGTTTTTATCAATCCACAGGGCGTTTGATATGCAGAACCGGCGATATCCTGGTTTTCGTCGGGTTTCCAGCTGAGATATGCTTTTTATGCGATAATTTTGGTGAGACTTCTGTCCGAAGTATGCAGAATCATCGAGATCCCTCTTGTCGAGCTATTTAATTCGAGAAACAAGTTATCTGGTGTTTTCACCACTCCACAGTGCGTCTGATATGCAGAACCGGCGATATCTTGGTTTTCGTGGGGTTTCCTGCTGAGATATGCATTTTCTGCGATAATCTTGGTGAGTATTCTGTCAGAAGTATGCAGAATCATCTAGATCGCTCTTTTTGCGCTATTTAATGCGAGAAACAAGTTTTCTGGTGTTTTGACCACTCCACAGTGCGTTTGATATGCAGAACCGGCGACATCTTGATTTTCGTGATGTTTCTAGCTGAGATATGCATTTTCTGCGATAATATTGGTGAGACTTCTGTCCGAAGTATGCAGAATCATCGAGATCGCTCTTTTCGAGCTATTTAATGCGAGAAACACGTTATCTGGTGTATTGACCACTCCACAGTGCGTTTGATATGCAGAACCGGCGCCATCTTGATTTTCGTGAGGTTTCAAGCTGAGATATGCATTTTCTGCGATAATATTGGTGAGACTTCAGTCAGAAGTATGCAGAATCATCTAGATCGCTCGCTTCGAGATATTTAATGCGAGAAACAAGTTTTCTGGTGTTTTGACCACTCCACAGTGCGTTTGATATGTAGAGCCGCCGATAACTTGGTTTTCGTGGTGTTTCCAGCTGAGATATGCATTTTCTGCGATAATCTTGGTGAGACTTCTGTCCGAAGTATGCAGAATCATCTAGATCGCTCGTTTCGAGCTATTTAATGCGAGAAACACGTTTTCTGGTGTTTTCACCACCCCACAGTGCGTTTGATATGCAGAACCGGCGACATCTTGATTTTCGTGATGTTACTAGCTGAGATATGCATTTTCTGCGATAATATTGGTGAGACTTCTGTCAGAAGTATGCAGAATCATCTAGATCGCTCTTTTTGCGCTATTTAATGCGAGAAACAAGTTTTCTGGTGTTTTGACCACTCCACAGTGCGTTTGATATGTAGAGCCGCCGATAACTTGGTTTTCGTGGGGTTTCCAGCTGAAATGCATTTTCTGCGATAATCTTGGTGAGTCTTCTGTCAGCAGTATGCAGAATCGTCTAGATCGCTCTTTTCGAGCTATTTAATGCCAGAAACACGTTTTCTGTTGTATTCACCACTCCACAGTACGTTTGACAGTCAGAAACGGAGATATCTTGGTTTCGGTCGGGTTTCAAGTTGAGATATGCATTTTCTGCGATAATATTGGTGAGACTTCAGTCAGAAGTATGCAGAATCATCTAGATCGCTCGTTTCGAGCTATTTAATGCGAGAAACAGGTTTTCTGGTGTTTTCACCACCCCACAGTGCGTTTGATATGCAGAACCGGCGACATCTTGATTTTCGTGATGTTTCTAGCTGAGATATGCATTTTCTGCGATAATATTGGTGAGACTTCTGTCAGAAGTATGCAGAATCATCTAGATCGCTCTTTTTGCGCTATTTAATGCGAGAAACAAGTTTTCTGGTGTTTTGACCACTCCACAGTGCGTTTGATATGTAGAGCCGCCGATAACTTGGTTTTCGTGGGGTTTCCAGCTGAAATGCATTTTCTGCGATAATCTTGGTGTTTCATCTATGGGAAGTATGCAGAATCATCGAGAACGCTCTTTTCGAGTTAGTTAATGCGAGAAACACATTTTCTGGTGTTTTCAACATTCCACAGTGTGTCTGATATGCAGAACCGACGATATCTTGGTTTTCGTGGTGTTTCCAGCTGAGATATGCATTTTCTGCGATAATATTGGTGAGACTTCAGTCAGAAGTATGCAGAATCATCGAGATCGCTGTATTCCAGCTATTAAATGCGAGAACCACGTTATCTGTTGTTTTTATCACTCCACAGGGCGTTTGATATGCAGAACCGGCGATATCCTGGTTTTCGTCGGGTTTCCAGCTGAGATATGCTTTTTATGCGATAATTTTGGTGAGACTTCTGTCCGAAGTATGCAGAATCATCGAGATCCCTCTTTTCGAGCTATTTAATGCGAGAAACACGTTTTCTGGTGTTTTCACCACCCTACAGTGCGTTTGATATGCAGAACCGGCGACATCTTGATTTTCCTGATGTTTCTAGCTGAGATATGCATTTTCTGCGATAATATTGGTGAGACTTCTGTCAGAAGTATGCGGAATCATCTAGATCGGTCTTTTTGCGCGATTTAATGCGAGAAACAAGTTTTCTGGTGTTTTGACCACTCCACAGTGCGTTTGATATGTAGAGCCGCCGATAACTTGGTTTTCGTGGGGTTTCCAGCTGAAATGCATTTTCTGCGATAATCTTGGTGTTTCATCCATGAGAAGTTTGCAGAATCATCGAGAACGCTCTTTTCGAGTTAGTTAATGCGAGAAACACATTTTCTGGTGTTTTCAACATTCCACAGTGTGTCTGATATGCAGAACCGACGATATCTTGGTTTTCGTGGTGTTTCCAGCTGAGATATGCATTTTCTGCTATAATATTTGTGAGACTTCAGTCAGAAGTATGCAGAATCATCGAGATCGCTGTATTCGAGCTATTTAATGCGAGAAACACGTTTTCTGGTGTTTTTATCAATCCACAGGGCGTTTGATATGCAGAACCGGCGATATCCTGGTTTTCGTCGGGTTTCCAGCTGAGATATGCTTTTTATGCGATAATTTTGGTGAGACTTCTGTCCGAAGTATGCAGAATCATCGAGATCCCTCTTGTCGAGCTATTTAATTCGAGAAACAAGTTATCTGGTGTTTTCACCACTCCACAGTGCGTCTGATATGCAGAACCGGCGATATCTTGGTTTTCGTGGGGTTTCCTGCTGAGATATGCATTTTCTGCGATAATCTTGGTGAGTGTTCTGTCAGAAGTATGCAGAATCATCTAAATCGCTCTTTTTGCGCTATTTAATGCGAGAAACAAGTTTTCTGGTGTTTTGACCACTCCACAGTGCGTTTGATATGCAGAACCGGCGACATCTTGATTTTCGTGATGTTTCTAGCTGAGATATGCATTTTCTGCGATAATATTGGTGAGACTTCTGTCCGAAGTATGCAGAATCATCGAGATCGCTCTTTTCGAGCTATTTAATGCGAGAAACACGTTATCTGGTGTATTGACCACTCCACAGTGCGTTTGATATGCAGAACCGGCGCCATCTTGATTTTCGTGAGGTTTCAAGCTGAGATATGCATTTTCTGCGATAATATTGGTGAGACTTCAGTCAGAAGTATGCAGAATCATCTAGATCGCTCGCTTCGAGATATTTAATGCGAGAAACAAGTTTTCTGGTGTTTTGACCACTCCACAGTGCGTTTGATATGTAGAGCCGCCGATAACTTGGTTTTCGTGGTGTTTCCAGCTGAGATATGCATTTTCTGCGATAATCTTGGTGAGACTTCTGTCCGAAGTATGCAGAATCATCTAGATCGCTCGTTTCGAGCTATTTAATGCGAGAAACACGTTTTCTGGTGTTTTCACCACCCCACAGTGCGTTTGATATGCAGAACCGGCGACATCTTGATTTTCGTGATGTTTCTAGCTGAGATATGCATTTTCTGCGATAATATTGGTGAGACTTCTGTCAGAAGTATGCAGAATCATCTAGATCGCTCTTTTTGCGCTATTTAATGCGAGAAACAAGTTTTCTGGTGTTTTGACCACTCCACAGTGCGTTTGATATGTAGAGCCGCCGATAACTTCGTTTTCGTGGGGTTTCCAGCTGAAATGCATTTTCTGCGATAATCTTGGTGAGTCTTCTGTCAGCAGTATGCAGAATCGTCCAGATCGCTCTTTTCGAGCTATTTAATGCCAGAAACACGTTTTCTGTTGTATTCACCACTCCACAGTACGTTTGACAGTCAGAAACGGAGATATCTTGGTTTCGGTCGGGTTTCAAGTTGAGATATGCATTTTCTGCGATAATATTGGTGAGACTTCAGTCAGAAGTATGCAGAATCATCTTGATCGCTCGTTTCGAGCTATTTAATGCGAGAAACAGGTTTTCTGGTGTTTTCACCACCCCACAGTGCGTTTGATATGCAGAACCGGCGACATCTTGATTTTCGTGATGTTTCTAGCTGAGATATGCATTTTCTGCGATAATATTGGTGAGACTTCTGTCAGAAGTATGCAGAATCATCTAGATCGCTCTTTTTGCGCTATTTAATGCGAGAAACACGTTTTCTGGGGTTTTCACCACACCACAGTTCGTTTGATATGTAGAGCCGCCGATAACTTGGTTTTCGTGGGGTTTCCAGCTGAAATGCATTTTCTGCGATAATCTTGGGGTTTCATCTATGGGAAGTATGCAGAATCATCGAGAACGCTCTTTTCTAGCTATTTAATACGAGAAACACGTTTTCTGGTGTATTCACCACTCCACAGTACGTTTGATATGCAGAACCGGCGATATCTTGATTTTCGCGGTGTTTCCAGCTGAGACATGTATTTTCTGCGATAATCTCGGTGAGACTTCAGTCAGAAGTATGAAGAATCATCTAGATCGCTCTTTTCGAGCTATTTAATGCGAGAAACACGTTTTCTGGGGTTTTCACCACACCACAGTTCGTTGGATATGCAGAACCGGAGATATCTTGGTTTTCGTGGGGTTTCAAGCTGAGATATGCATTTTCTGCGATAATCTTGGTGAGACTTCTGTCCGAAGTATGCAGAATCATCGAGATCGCACTTTTCGAGCTATTTAATGCGAGAAACACGTTTTCTGGGGTTTTCACCACACCACAGTTCGTTGGATATGCAGAACCGGAGATATCTTGGTTTTCGTGGGGTTTCAAGCTGAGATATGCATTTTCTGCGATAATCTTGGTGAGACTTCTGTCCGAAGTATGCAGAATCATCGAGATCGCACTTTTCGAGCTATTTAATGCGAGAAACACGTTATCTGGTGTTTTCACCACTCCACAGTTCGTTGGATATGCAGAACCGGCGATATCTTGATTTTCGCGGTGTTTCCAGCTGAGACATGTATTTTCTGCGATAATCTCGGTGAGACTTTAGTCAGAAGTATGCAGAATCATCGAGATCGCACTTTTCGAGCTATTTAATGCGAGAAACACGTTTTCTGGGGTTTTCACCACACCACAGTTCGTTGCATATGCAGAACCGGAGATATCTTGGTTTTCGTGGGGTTTCAAGCTGAGATATGCATTTTCTGCGATAATCTTGGTGAGACTTCTGTCCGAAGTATGCAGAATCATCGAGATCGCACTTTTCGAGCTATTTAATGCGAGAAACACGTTATCTGGTGTTTTCACCACTCCACAGTTGGTTTGATATGCAGAACCGGAGATATCTTGGTTTTCGTGGGGTTTCAAGCTGAGATATGCATTTTCTGCGATAATCTTGGTGAGACTTCTGTCCGAAGTATGCAGAATCATCGAGATCGCACTATTCGAGCTATTTTATGCGAGAAACGCGTTATTTGGTGTTTTCACCACTCCACAGTGCGTTTGATATGCAGAACCGGCGATATCTTGGTTTTCGTGGGGTTTCAAGATGAGATATGCATTTTCTGCGATAATCTTGGTGAAACTTCTGTCTGAAGTATGCTTAATCATCGAGATCGCTCGTTTCGAGCTATTTAATGCGAGAAACACGTTATCTGGTGTTTTCACCACTCCACAGTGCGTATGATATGCAGAACCGACGAGATCCTGGTTCTCGTTTGGTTTCAAGCTCAGATATGCATTTTCTGCGATAATCTTGGTGAGACTTCTGTCCGAAGTATGCAGAATCATCGAGATCGCACTATTCGAGCTATTTTATGCGAGAAACACGTTATTGGGTGTTTTCACCACTCCACAGTGCGTTTGATATGCAGAACCGGCGATATCTTGGTTTTCGTGGGGTTTCAAGCTGAGATATGCATTTTCTGCGATAATCTTGGTGAGACTTCTGTCCGAAGTATGCTTAATCATCGAGATCGCTCGTTTCCAGCTATTTAATGCGAGAAACATGTTATCTGGTGTTTTCACAACTCCACAGTGCGTTTGATGTGCAGAACCAGCGACATCCTGGATTTCGTGGGGGTTCAAGCTGAGATATGCATTTTGTGCTATAATCTTGGTGAGACTTCTGTCCCAAGTATGCATAATCATCGAGATCGCTCGTTTCGAGCTATTTAATGCGAGAAACACGTTATCTGGTGTTTTCACCACTCCACACTGCGTATGATATGCAGAACCGACGATATCCTGGTTCTCGAGGGGTTTCAAGCTCTGATATGCATTTTCTGCGATAATCTTGGTGAGATTTCCGTCCGAAGTATGCTTAATCATCGAGCTCGCTCGTTTCGAGCTATTTAATGCGAGAAACACGTTATCTGGTGTTTTCACCACTCCACAGTGCGTTTGATATGCAGAACCGGCGACATCTTGGTTTTCGACGGGTTTCAAGCTGAGATATGCATTTTCTGCAATAATATTGGTGAGACTTCAGTCAGAAGTATGCAGAATCATCGAGATCGCTCGTTTCGAGCAATTTAATGCGAGAACACGTTATCTAGTTGTTTTCAGCACTCCACAGTGCGTTTGATATGCAGAACCGGCGACACGTTGATTTTCGTGAGGTTTCAAGCTGAGATATGCATTTACTGCGATAATATTGGTGAGACATCAGTCCGAAGTATGCGGAATCATCGATATCGCTCTTTTCGAGCTATTTAATGCGAGAAACACGTTATCTGGAGTTTTGACCACTCCGCAGTGCGTTTGATATGCAGAAATGGCGAAATCTTGGTTTTCGTGGGGTTTCAAGCTGAGATATGCATTTTCTGCGATAATTTTGGTGAGACTTCTGTCCGAAGTATGCAGAATCATCGAGATCGCACTTTTCGAGCTATTTAATGCGAGAAACACGTTATCTGGTGTTTTCTCCACTCCACAGTTGGTTTGATATGCAGAACCGGAGATATCTTGGTTTTCGTTTGGTTTCAAGCTGAGATATGCATTTTCTGCGATAATCTTGGTGAGACTTCTGTCCGAAGTATGCAGAATCATCGAGATCGCACTATTCGAGCTATTTTATGCGAGAAACGCGTTATTTGGTGTTTTCACCACTCCACAGTGCGTTTGATATGCAGAACCGGCGATATCTTGGTTTTCGTGGGGTTTCCAGCTGAGATATGCATTTCCTGTGCTAGTCTTGGTGAGACATCAGTCAGAAGTATGCAGAAATATCTAGATCGCTCGTTTCGAGCTATTTAATGCGAAAAAACAAGTTTTCTGGTGTTTTGACCACTCCACAGTGCGTTTGATATGTAGAGCCGCCGATAACATGGTTTTCGTGGGGTTTCCAGCTGAAATATGCATTTTCTGCGATAATTTTGGTGTTTCATCTATGAGAAGTATGCAGAATCATCGAGAACGCTCTTTTCGAGCTACTTAATGCGAGAAACACGTTTTCTGCAGTTTTCAACATTCCACAGTGCGTTTGATATGCAGAACCGGCGATATCTTGATTTTCGCGGTGTTTCCTGCTGAGACATGTATTTTCTGCGATAATCTCGGTGAGACTTTATTCAGAAGAATGCAGAATCATCGAGATCGCACTTTTCGAGCTATTTAATGCGAGAAACACGTTTTCTGGGGTTTTCACCACACCACAGTTCGTTGGATATGCAGAACCGGAGATATCTTGGTTTTCGTGGGGTTTCAAGCTGAGATATGCATTTTCTGCGATAATCTTGGTGAGACTTCTGTCCGAAGTATGCAGAATCATCGAGATCGCACTTTTCGAGCTATTTAATGCGAGAAACACGTTATCTGGTGTTTTCACCACTCCACAGTTCGTTGGATATGCAGAACCGGCGATATCTTGATTTTCGCGGTGTTTCCAGCTGAGACATGTATTTTCTGCGATAATCTCGGTGAGACTTTAGTCAGAAGTATGCAGAATCATCGAGATCGCACTTTTCGAGCTATTTAATGCGAGAAACACGTTTTCTGGGGTTTTCACCACACCACAGTTCGTTGGATATGCAGAACCGGAGATATCTTGGTTTTCGTGGGGTTTCAAGCTCAGATATGCATTTTCTGCGATAATCTTGGTGAGACTTCTGTCCGAAGTATGCAGAATCATCGAGATCGCACTTTTCGAGCTATTTAATGCGAGAAACACGTTATCTGGTGTTTTCACCACTCCACAGTTGGTTTGATATGCAGAACCGGAGATATCTTGGTTTTCGTTTGGTTTCAAGCTGAGATATGCATTTTCTGCGATAATCTTGGTGAGACTTCTGTCCGAAGTATGCAGAATCATCGAGATCGCACTATTCGAGCTATTTTATGAGAGAAACGCGTTATTTGGTGTTTTCACCACTCCACAGTGCGTTTGATATGCAGAACCGGCGATATCTTGGTTTTCGTGGGGTTTCAAGATGAGATATGCATTTTCTGCGATAATCTTGGTGAAACTTCTGTCTGAAGTATGCTTAATCATCGAGATCGCTCGTTTCGAGCTATTTAATGCGAGAAACACGTTATCTGGTGTTTTCACCACTCCACAGTGCGTATGATATGCAGAACCGACGAGATCCTGGTTCTCGTTTGGTTTCAAGCTCAGATATGCATTTTCTGCGATAATCTTGGTCGGACTTCTGTCCGAAGTATGCAGAATCATCGAGATCGCACTATTCGAGCTATTTTATGCGAGAAACACGTTATTTGGTGTTTTCACCACTCCACAGTGCGTTTGATATGCAGAACCGGCGATATCTTGGTTTTCGTGGGGTTTCAAGCTGAGATATGCATTTTCTGCGATAATCTTGGTGAGACTTCTGTCCGAAGTATGCTTAATCATCGAGATCGCTCGTTTCCAGCTATTTAATGCGAGAAACACGTTATTTGGTGTTTTCACCACTCCACAGTGCGTTTGATATGCAGAACCGGCGATATCTTGGTTTTCGTGGGGTTTCAAGCTGAGATATGCATTTTCTGCGATAATCTTGGTGAGACTTCTGTCCGAAGTATGCTTAACCATCGAGATCGCTCGTTTCCAGCTATTTAATGCGAGAAACATGTTATCTGGTGTTTTCACCACTCCACAGTGCGTATGATATACAGAACCGACGAGATCCTGGTTCTCGTGGGGTTTCAAGCTCAGATATGCATTTTCTGCGATAATCGTGGTGAGACTTCTGTCCGAAGTATGCTTAATCATCGAGATCGCTCGTTTCGAGCTATTTAATGCGAGAAACGCGTTATCTGGTGTTTTCACAACTCCACAGTGCGTTTGATATGCAGAACCAGCGACATCCTGGATTTCGTGGGGGTTCAAGCTGAGATATGCATTTTGTGCTATAATCTTGGTGAGACTTCTGTCCCAAGTATGCATAATCATCGAGATCGCTCGTTTCGAGCTATTTAATGCGAGAAACACGTTATCTGGTGTTTTCACCACTCCACACTGCGTATGATATGCAGAACCGACGATATCCTGGTTCTCGTGGGGTTTCAAGCTCTGATATGCATTTTCTGCGATAATCTTGGTGAGATTTCCGTCCGAAGTATGCTTAATCATCGAGCTCGCTCGTTTCGAGCTATTTAATGCGAGAAACACGTTATCTGGTGTTTTCACCACTCCACAGTGCGTTTGATATGCAGAACCGGCGATATCTTGGGTTTCGTGGGGTTTCAAGCTGAGATATGCATTTTCTGCAATAATATTGGTGAGACTTCAGTCAGAAGTATGCAGAATCATCGAGATCGCTCGTTTCGAGCAATTTAATGCGAGAAACACGTTATCTAGTTGTTTTCAGCACTCCACAGTGCGTTTGATATGCAGAACCGGCGACATGTTGATTTTCGTGAGGTTTCAAGCTGAGATATGCATTTACTGCGATAATATTGGTGAGACATCAGTCCGAAGTATGCGGAATCATCGATATCGCTCTTTTCGAGCTATTTAATGCGAGAAACACGTTATCTGGTGTTTTGACCACTCCGCAGTGCGTTTGATATGCAGAAACGGCGAAATCTTGGTTTTCGTGGGGTTTCAAGCTGAGATATGCATTTTCTGCGATAATTTTGGTGAGACTTCTGTCCGAAGTATGCTTAATCATCGAGATCGCTCGTTTCCATCTATTTAATGCGAGAAACAAGTTATCTGGTGTTTTCATCACTCCACAGGGCGTTTGATATGCAGAACCGGCGATATCTTGGTTTTCGTGGGGTTTCCAGCTGAGATATGCATTTCCTGTGCTAGTCTTGGTGAGACATCAGTCAGAAGTATGCAGAAATATCTAGATCGCTCGTTTCGAGCTATTTAATGCGAAAAAACAAGTTTTCTGGTGTTTTCACCACACCACAGTTCGTTGGATATGCAGAACCGGCGATATCTTGATTTTCGCGGTGTTTCCAGCTGAGACATGTATTTTCTGCGATAATCTCGGTGAGACTTTAGTCAGAAGTATGCAGAATCATCGAGATCGCACTTTTCGAGCTATTTAATGCGAGAAACACGTTTTCTGGGGTTTTCACCACACCACAGTTCGTTGGATATGCAGAACCGGAGATATCTTGGTTTTCGTGGGGTTTCAAGCTCAGATATGCATTTTCTGCGATACTCTTGGTGAGACTTCTGTCCGAAGTATGCAGAATCATCGAGATCGCACTTTTCGAGCTATTTAATGCGAGAAACACGTTATCTGGTGTTTTCACCACTCCACAGTTGGTTTGATATGCAGAACCGGAGATATCTTGGTTTTCGTTTGGTTTCAAGCTGAGATATGCATTTTCTGCGATAATCTTGGTGAGACTTCTGTCCGAAGTATGCAGAATCATCGAGATCGCACTATTCGAGCTATTTTATGCGAGAAACGCGTTATTTGGTGTTTTCACCACTCCACAGTGCGTTTGATATGCAGAACCGGCGATATCTTGGTTTTCGTGGGGTTTCAAGATGAGATATGCATTTTCTGCGATAATCTTGGTGAAACTTCTGTCTGAAGTATGCTTAATCATCGAGATCGCTCGTTTCGAGCTATTTAATGCGAGAAACACGTTATCTGGTGTTTTCACCACTCCACAGTGCGTATGATATGCAGAACCGACGAGATCCTGGTTCTCGTTTGGTTTCAAGCTCAGATATGCATTTTCTGCGATAATCTTGGTGAGACTTCTGTCCGAAGTATGCAGAATCATCGAGATCGCACTATTCGAGCTATTTTATGCGAGAAACACGTTATTTGGTGTTTTCACCACTCCACAGTGCGTTTGATATGCAGAACCGGCGATATCTTGGTTTTCGTGGGGTTTCAAGCTGAGATATGCATTTTCTGCGATAATCTTGGTGAGACTTCTGTCCGAAGTATGCTTAATCATCGAGATCGCTCGTTTCCAGCTATTTAATGCGAGAAACATGTTATCTGGTGTTTTCACCACTCCACAGTGCGTATGATATACAGAACCGACGAGATCCTGGTTCTCGTGGGGTTTCAAGCTCAGATATGCATTTTCTGCGATAATCGTGGTGAGACTTCTGTCCGAAGTATGCTTAATCATCGAGATCGCTCGTTTCGAGCTATTTAATGCGAGAAACGCGTTATCTGGTGTTTTCACAACTCCACAGTGCGTTTGATATGCAGAACCAGCGACATCCTGGATTTCGTGGGGGTTCAAGCTGAGATATGCATTTTGTGCTATAATCTTGGTGAGACTTCTGTCCCAAGTATGCATAATCATCGAGATCGCTCGTTTCGAGCTATTTAATGCGAGAAACACGTTATCTGGTGTTTTCACCACTCCACACTGCGTATGATATGCAGAACCGACGATATCCTGGTTCTCGTGGGGTTTCAAGCTCTGATATGCATTTTCTGCGATAATCTTGGTGAGATTTCCGTCCGAAGTATGCTTAATCATCGAGCTCGCTCGTTTCGAGCTATTTAATGCGAGAAACACGTTATCTGGTGTTTTCACCACTCCACAGTGCGTTTGATATGCAGAACCGGCGACATCTTGGTTTTCGACGGGTTTCAAGCTGAGATATGCATTTTCTGCAATAATATTGGTGAGACTTCAGTCAGAAGTATGCAGAATCATCGAGATCGCTCGTTTCGAGCAATTTAATGCGAGAACACGTTATCTAGTTGTTTTCAGCACTCCACAGTGCGTTTGATATGCAGAACCGGCGACACGTTGATTTTCGTGAGGTTTCAAGCTGAGATATGCATTTACTGCGATAATATTGGTGAGACATCAGTCCGAAGTATGCGGAATCATCGATATCGCTCTTTTCGAGCTATTTAATGCGAGAAACACGTTATCTGGAGTTTTGACCACTCCGCAGTGCGTTTGATATGCAGAAATGGCGAAATCTTGGTTTTCGTGGGGTTTCAAGCTGAGATATGCATTTTCTGCGATAATTTTGGTGAGACTTCTGTCCGAAGTATGCAGAATCATCGAGATCGCACTTTTCGAGCTATTTAATGCGAGAAACACGTTTTCTGGGGTTTTCACCACACCACAGTTCGTTGGATATGCAGAACCGGAGATATCTTGGTTTTCGTGGGGTTTCAAGCTGAGATATGCATTTTCTGCGATAATCTTGGTGAGACTTCTGTCCGAAGTATGCAGAATCATCGAGATCGCACTTTTCGAGCTATTTAATGCGAGAAACACGTTATCTGGTGTTTTCACCACTCCACAGTTCGTTGGATATGCAGAACCGGCGATATCTTGATTTTCGCGGTGTTTCCAGCTGAGACATGTATTTTCTGCGATAATCTCGGTGAGACTTTAGTCAGAAGTATGCAGAATCATCGAGATCGCACTTTTCGAGCTATTTAATGCGAGAAACACGTTTTCTGGGGTTTTCACCACACCACAGTTCGTTGGATATGCAGAACCGGAGATATCTTGGTTTTCGTGGGGTTTCAAGCTCAGATATGCATTTTCTGCGATAATCTTGGTGAGACTTCTGTCCGAAGTATGCAGAATCATCGAGATCGCACTTTTCGAGCTATTTAATGCGAGAAACACGTTATCTGGTGTTTTCACCACTCCACAGTTGGTTTGATATGCAGAACCGGAGATATCTTGGTTTTCGTTTGGTTTCAAGCTGAGATATGCATTTTCTGCGATAATCTTGGTGAGACTTCTGTCCGAAGTATGCAGAATCATCGAGATCGCACTATTCGAGCTATTTTATGAGAGAAACGCGTTATTTGGTGTTTTCACCACTCCACAGTGCGTTTGATATGCAGAACCGGCGATATCTTGGTTTTCGTGGGGTTTCAAGATGAGATATGCATTTTCTGCGATAATCTTGGTGAAACTTCTGTCTGAAGTATGCTTAATCATCGAGATCGCTCGTTTCGAGCTATTTAATGCGAGAAACACGTTATCTGGTGTTTTCACCACTCCACAGTGCGTATGATATGCAGAACCGACGAGATCCTGGTTCTCGTTTGGTTTCAAGCTCAGATATGCATTTTCTGCGATAATCTTGGTGAGACTTCTGTCCGAAGTATGCAGAATCATCGAGATCGCACTATTCGAGCTATTTTATGCGAGAAACACGTTATTTGGTGTTTTCACCACTCCACAGTGCGTTTGATATGCAGAACCGGCGATATCTTGGTTTTCGTGGGGTTTCAAGCTGAGATATGCATTTTCTGCGATAATCTTGGTGAGACTTCTGTCCGAAGTATGCTTAATCATCGAGATCGCTCGTTTCCAGCTATTTAATGCGAGAAACATGTTATCTGGTGTTTTCACCACTCCACAGTGCGTATGATATACAGAACCGACGAGATCCTGGTTCTCGTGGGGTTTCAAGCTCAGATATGCATTTTCTGCGATAATCGTGGTGAGACTTCTGTCCGAAGTATGCTTAATCATCGAGATCGCTCGTTTCCAGCTATTTAATGCGAGAAACATGTTATCTGGTGTTTTCACCACTCCACAGTGCGTATGATATACAGAACCGACGAGATCCTGGTTCTCGTGGGGTTTCAAGCTCAGATATGCATTTTCTGCGATAATCGTGGTGAGACTTCTGTCCGAAGTATGCTTAATCATCGAGATCGCTCGTTTCGAGCTATTTAATGCGAGAAACACGTTATCTGGTGTTTTCACCACTCCACACTGCGTATGATATGCAGAACCGACGATATCCTGGTTCTCGTGGGGTTTCAAGCTCTGATATGCATTTTCTGCGATAATCTTGGTGAGATTTCCGTCCGAAGTATGCTTAATCATCGAGCTCTCTCGTTTCGAGCTATTTAATGCGAGAAACACGTTATCTGGTGTTTTCACCACTCCACAGTGCGTTTGATATGCAGAACCGGCGATATCTTGGGTTTCGTGGGGTTTCAAGCTGAGATATGCATTTTCTGCAATAATATTGGTGAGACTTCAGTCAGAAGTATGCAGAATCATCGAGATCGCTCGTTTCGAGCAATTTAATGCGAGAAACACGTTATCTAGTTGTTTTCAGCACTCCACAGTGCGTTTGATATGCAGAACCGGCGACATGTTGATTTTCGTGTGGTTTCAAGCTGAGATATGCATTTACTGCGATAATATTGGTGAGACATCAGTCCGAAGTATGCGGAATCATCGATATCGCTCTTTTCGAGCTATTTAATGCGAGAAACACGTTATCTGGTGTTTTGACCACTCCGCAGTGCGTTTGATATGCAGAAATGGCGAAATCTTGGTTTTCGTGGGGTTTCAAGCTGAGATATGCATTTTCTGCGATAATTTTGGTGAGACTTCTGTCCGAAGTATGCTTAATCATCGAGATCGCTCGTTTCCATCTATTTAATGCGAGAAACAAGTTATCTGGTGTTTTCATCACTCCACAGGGCGTTTGATATGCAGAACCGGCGATATCTTGGTTTTCGTGGGGTTTCCAGCTGAGATATGCATTTCCTGTGCTAGTCTTGGTGAGACATCAGTCAGAAGTATGCAGAAATATCTAGATCGCTCGTTTCGAGCTATTTAATGCGAAAAAACAAGTTTTCTGGTATTTTCACCACTCCACAGTGCGTTTGATATGTAGAGCCGCCGATAACATGGTTTTCGTGGGGTTTCCAGCTGAAATATGCATTTTCTGCGATAATCTTGGTGTTTCATCTATGAGAAGTATGCAGAATCATCGAGAACGCTCTTTTCGAGCTACTTAATGCGAGAAACACGTTTTCTGGGGTTTTCACCACACCACAGTTCGTTGGATATGCAGAACCGGAGATATCTTGGTTTTCGTGGGGTTTCAAGCTGAGATATGCATTTTCTGCGATAATCTTGGTGAGACTTCTGTCCGAAGTATGCAGAATCATCGAGATCGCACTTTTCGAGCTATTTAATGCGAGAAACACGTTATCTGGTGTTTTCACCACACCACAGTTCGTTGGATATGCAGAACCGGCGATATCTTGATTTTCGCGGTGTTTCCAGCTGAGACATGTATTTTCTGCGATAATCTCGGTGAGACTTTAGTCAGAAGTATGCAGAATCATCGAGATCGCACTTTTCGAGCTATTTAATGCGAGAAACACGTTTTCTGGGGTTTTCACCACACCACAGTTCGTTGGATATGCAGAACCGGAGATATCTTGGTTTTCGTGGGGTTTCAAGCTCAGATATGCATTTTCTGCGATACTCTTGGTGAGACTTCTGTCCGAAGTATGCAGAATCATCGAGATCGCACTTTTCGAGCTATTTAATGCGAGAAACACGTTATCTGGTGTTTTCACCACTCCACAGTTGGTTTGATATGCAGAACCGGAGATATCTTGGTTTTCGTTTGGTTTCAAGCTGAGATATGCATTTTCTGCGATAATCTTGGTGAGACTTCTGTCCGAAGTATGCAGAATCATCGAGATCGCACTATTCGAGCTATTTTATGCGAGAAACGCGTTATTTGGTGTTTTCACCACTCCACAGTGCGTTTGATATGCAGAACCGGCGATATCTTGGTTTTCGTGGGGTTTCAAGATGAGATATGCATTTTCTGCGATAATCTTGGTGAAACTTCTGTCTGAAGTATGCTTAACCATCGAGATCGCTCGTTTCGAGCTATTTAATGCGAGAAACACGTTATCTGGTGTTTTCACCACTCCACAGTGCGTATGATATGCAGAACCGACGAGATCCTGGTTCTCGTTTGGTTTCAAGCTCAGATATGCATTTTCTGCGATAATCTTGGTGAGACTTCTGTCCGAAGTATGCAGAATCATCGAGATCGCACTATTCGAGCTATTTTATGCGAGAAACACGTTATTTGGTGTTTTCACCACTCCACAGTGCGTTTGATATGCAGAACCGGCGATATCTTGGTTTTCGTGGGGTTTCAAGCTGAGATATGCATTTTCTGCGATAATCTTGGTGAGACTTCTGTCCGAAGTATGCTTAATCATCGAGATCGCTCGTTTCCAGCTATTTAATGCGAGAAACACGTTATTTGGTGTTTTCACCACTCCACAGTGCGTTTGATATGCAGAACCGGCGATATCTTGGTTTTCGTGGGGTTTCAAGCTGAGATATGCATTTTCTGCGATAATCTTGGTGAGACTTCTGTCCGAAGTATGCTTAATCATCGAGATCGCTCGTTTCCAGCTATTTAATGCGAGAAACATGTTATCTGGTGTTTTCACCACTCCACAGTGCGTATGATATACAGAACCGACGAGATCCTGGTTCTCGTGGGGTTTCAAGCTCAGATATGCATTTTCTGCGATAATCGTGGTGAGACTTCTGTCCGAAGTATGCTTAATCATCGAGATCGCTCGTTTCGAGCTATTTAATGCGAGAAACGCGTTATCTGGTGTTTTCACAACTCCACAGTGCGTTTGATATGCAGAACCAGCGACATCCTGGATTTCGTGGGGGTTCAAGCTGAGATATGCATTTTGTGCTATAATCTTGGTGAGACTTCTGTCCCAAGTATGCATAATCATCGAGATCGCTCGTTTCGAGCTATTTAATGCGAGAAACACGTTATCTGGTGTTTTCACCACTCCACACTGCGTATGATATGCAGAACCGACGATATCCTGGTTCTCGTGGGGTTTCAAGCTCTGATATGCATTTTCTGCGATAATCTTGGTGAGATTTCCGTCCGAAGTATGCTTAATCATCGAGCTCGCTCGTTTCGAGCTATTTAATGCGAGAAACACGTTATCTGGTGTTTTCATCACTCCACAGGGCGTTTGATATGCAGAACCGGCGATATCTTGGTTTTCGTGGGGTTTCCAGCTGAGATATGCATTTCCTGTGCTAGTCTTGGTGAGACATCAGTCAGAAGTATGCAGAAATATCTAGATCGCTCGTTTCGAGCTATTTAATGCGAAAAAACAAGTTTTCTGGTGTTTTCACCACTCCACAGTGCGTTTGATATGTAGAGCCGCCGATAACATGGTTTTCGTGGGGTTTCCAGCTGAAATATGCATTTTCTGCGATCATCTTGGTGTTTCATCTATGAGAAGTATGCAGAATCATCGAGAACGCTCTTTTCGAGCTACTTAATGCGAGAAACACGTTTTCTGCAGTTTTCAACATTCCACAGTGCGTTTGATATGCAGAACCGGCGATATCTTGATTTTCGCGGTGTTTCCTGCTGAGACATGTACTTTCTGCGATAATCTCGGTGAGACTTTATTCAGAAGTATGCAGAATCATCGAGATCGCACTTTTCGAGCTATTTAATGCGAGAAACACGTTTTCTGGGGTTTTCACCACACCACAGTTCGTTGGATATGCAGAACCGGAGATATCTTGGTTTTCGTGGGGTTTCAAGCTGAGATATGCATTTTCTGCGATAATCTTGGTGAGACTTCTGTCCGAAGTATGCAGAATCATCGAGATCGCACTTTTCGAGCTATTTAATGCGAGAAACACGTTATCTGGTGTTTTCACCACTCCACAGTTGGTTTGATATGCAGAACCGGAGAATTCTTGGTTTTCGTGGGGTTTCAAGCTGAGATATGCATTTTCTGCGATAATCTTGGTGAGACTTCTGTCCGAAGTATGCAGAATCATCGAGATCGCACTATTCGAGCTATTTTATGCGAGAAACACGTTATTTGGTGTTTTCACCACTCCACAGTGCGTTTGATATGCAGAACCGGCGATATCTTGGTTTTCGTGGGGTTTCAAGCTGAGATATGCATTTTCTGCAATAATCTTGGTGAGACTTCTGTCCGAAGTATGCATAATCATCGAGATCGCTCGTTTCGAGCTATTTAATGCGAGAAACACGTTATCTGGTGTTTTCACCACTCCACAGTGCGTATGATATGCAGAACCGACGATATCCTGGTTCTCGTGGGGTTTCAAGCTCTGATATGCAGTTTCTGCGATAATCTTGGTGAGACTCCTGTCCGAAGTATGCTGAATCTTCTAGATCGCTCTTTTCGAGCTATTTAATGCGAGAAACACGTTCTCTGGTTATTTTCACCACTCCACAGTGCGTTTGATATGCAGAACCGGCAACATCTTGATTTTCGTGAGGTTTCGAGCTGAGATATGCATTTTCTGCGATAATATTGGTGAGACTTCAGTCAGAAGTATGCTGAATCATCGAGATCGCTCTTTTCGAGCTAGTTAGTGCGAGAAACACGTTATCTGGTGTTTTCACCACTCCACAGTGCGTTTGATATGCAGAACCAGCGATATCCTGGATTTCGTGGGGTTTCAAGCTGAGATATGCATTTTCTGCTATAATCTTGGTGAGACTTCTGTCCGAAGTATGCATAATCATCGAGATCGCTCGTTTCGAGCTATTTAATGCGAGAAACACGTTATCTGGTGTTTTCACCACTCCACAGTGCGTATGATATGCAGAACCGACGATATCCTGGTTCTCGTGGTGTTTCAAGCTCTGATATGCAGTTCCTGCGATAATCTTGGTGAGACTCCTGTCCGAAGTATGCAGAATCATCGAGATCGCTCGTTTCGAGCAATTTAATGCGAGAAACACGTTATCTAGTTGTTTTCAGCACTCCACAGTGCGTTTGATATGCAGAACCGGCGACATGTTGATTTTCGTGAGGTTTCAAGCTGAGATATGCATTTACTGCGATAATATTGGTGAGACATCTGTCAGAAGTATGCAGAATCATCTAGATCGCTCTTTTCGAGCTATTTAATGCGAGAAACACGTTTTCTGGTGTATTCAACACTCCACAGTACGTTTGACATGCAGAAACGGAGATACCTTGGTTTCGGTCGGGTTTCAAGCTGAGATATGCATTTTCTGCGATCATATTGGTGAGACTTCTGTTAGAAGTATGCAGAATCATCTAGATCGCTCGTTTCGAGCTATTTAAAGCGAAAAAACAAGTTTTCTGGTGTTTTGACCACTCCACAGTGCGTTTGATATGTAGAGCCGCCGATAACTTGGTTTTCGTGGGGTTTCCAGCAGAAATATGTATTTTCTGCGATAATCTTTGTGAGTCTTCTGTCAGAAGTATGCAGAATCATCGAGATCGCTCTATTCGAGCTATTTAATGCGAGAAACACGTTATCTGGTGTTTTCATCACTCCACAGGGCGTTTGATATGCAGAACCGGCGATATCTTGGTTTTCGTGGGGTTTCCAGCTGAGATATGCATTTCCTGTGCTGGTCTTGGTGAGACATCAGTCAGAAGTATGCAAAAATATCTAGATCGCTCGTTTCGAGCTATTTAATGCGAAAAAACAAGTTTTCTGGTGTTTTGACCACTCCACAGTGCGTTTGATATGTAGAGCCGCCGATAACATGGTTTTCGTGGGGTTTCCAGCTGAAATATGCATTTTCTGCGATAATCTTTGTGTTTCATCTATGAGAAGTATGCAGAATCATCCAGAACGCTCTTTTCGAGCTAGTTAATGCGAGTAACACGTTTTCTCGTGTTTTCACCACTCTACAGTGCGTTTGATATGCAGAACCGGCGACATCTTGATTTTCGTGAGGTTTCAAGCTGAGATATGCATTTTCTGCGATAATATTGGTGAGACATCAGTCCGAAGTATGCGGAATCATCGATATCGCTCTTTTCGAGCTATTTAATGCGAGAAACACGTTATCTGGTGTTTTGACCACTCCACAGTGCGTTTGATATGCAGAACCGGAGATATCTTGGTTTCGGTCGGGTTTCAAGCTGAGATATGTATTTTCTGCGATAAACTTGGTGAGACTTCAGTCAGACGTATGCAGAATCATCTAGATCGCTTGTTTCGAGCTATTTAATGCGAGAAACACGTTATCTGGTTGTTTTCACCACTCCACAGTGCGGTTGATATGCAGAACCGGCGACATCATGATTTTCGTGAGGTTTCAAGCTGAGATATGCATTTTCTGCGATAATATTGGTGAGACGTCAGTCAGAAGTATGCAGAATCATCTAGATCGCTCGTTTCGAGCTATTTAATGCGAGAAACACGTTATCTGGTTGTTTTCACCACTCCACAGTGCGTTTGATGTGCAGAGCCGCCGATAACTTGGTTTCGGTCGGGTTTCAAGCTGAGATATGCATTTTCTGCGATAATCTTGGTGTTTCATCTATGAGAAGTATGCAGAATCATCTAGAACGCTCTTTTCGAGCTACTTAATGCGAGAAACACGTTTTCTGCAGTTTTCAACATTCCACAGTGCGTTTGATGTGCAGAACCGGAGATATCTTGGTTTCGGTCGGGTTTCAAGCTGAGATATGCATTTTCTGCGATAAACTTGGTGAGACTTCAGTCAGACGTATGCAGAATCATCTAGATCGCTTGTTTCGAGCTATTTAATGCGAGAAACACGTTATCTGGTGTTTTCACCACTCCACAGTGCGTTTGATATGCAGAACCGGCGATATCTTGGGTTTCGTGGGGTTTCAAGCTGAGATATGCATGTTTTACGATAATCTTGGTGAAACTTCTGTCCGAAGTATGCTTAATCATCTAGATCGCTCATTTCGAGCTATTTAATGCGAGAAACACGTTATCTGGTGTTTTCACCACTCCACAGTTGGTTTGATATGCAGAACCGGAGATATCTTGGTTTTCGTTTGGTTTCAAGCTGAGATATGCATTTTCTGCGATAATCTAGGTGAGACTTCTGTCCGAAGTATGCAGAATCATCGAGATCGCACTATTCGAGGTATTTTATGCGAGAAACGCGTTATTTGGTGTTTTCACCACTCCACAGTGCGTTTGATATGCAGAACCGGCGATATCTTGGTTTTCGTGGGGTTTCAAGATGAGATATGCATTTTCTGCGATAATCTTGGTGAAACTTCTGTCTGAAGTATGCTTAATCATCGAGATCGCTCGTTTCGAGCTATTTAATGCGAGAAACACGTTATCTGGTGTTTTCACCACTCCACAGTGCGTATGATATGCAGAACCGACGAGATCCTGGTTCTCGTTTGGTTTCAAGCTCAGATATGCATTTTCTGCGATAATCTTGGTGAGACTTCTGTCCGAAGTATGCAGAATCATCGAGATCGCACTATTCGAGCTATTTTATGCGAGAAACACGTTATTTGGTGTTTTCACCACTCCACAGTGCGTTTGATATGCAGAACCGGCGATATCTTGGTTTTCGCGGGGTTTCAAGCTGAGATATGCATTTTCTGCGATAATCTTGGTGAGACTTCTGTCCGAAGTATGCTTAATCATCGAGATCGCTCGTTTCCAGCTATTTAATGCGAGAAACACGTTATCTGGTGTTTTCACCACTCCACAGTGCGTATGATATGCAGAACCGACGAGATCCTGGTTCTCGTTTGGTTTCAAGCTCAGATATGCATTTTCTGCGATAATCTTGGTGAGACTTCTGTCCGAAGTATGCAGAATCATCGAGATCGCACTATTCGAGCTATTTTATGCGAGAAACACGTTATTTGGTGTTTTCACCACTCCACAGTGCGTTTGATATGCAGAACCGGCGATATCTTGGTTTTCGTGGGGTTTCAAGCTGAGATATGCATTTTCTGCGATAATCTTGGTGAGACTTCTGTCCGAAGTATGCTTAATCATCGAGATCGCTCGTTTCGAGCTATTTAATGCGAGAAACACGTTATCTGGTGTTTTCACAACTCCACAGTGCGTTTGATATGCAGAACCAGCGACATCCTGGATTTCGTGGGGGTTCAAGCTGAGATATGCATTTTGTGCTATAATCTTGGTGAGACTTCTGTCCCAAGTATGCATAATCATCGAGATCGCTCGTTTCGAGCTATTTAATGCGAGAAACACGTTATCTGGTGTTTTCACCACTCCACACTGCGTATGATATGCAGAACCGACGATATCCTGGTTCTCGTGGGGTTTCAAGCTCTGATATGCATTTTCTGCGATAATCTTGGTGAGATTTCCGTCCGAAGTATGCTTAATCATCGAGCTCGCTCGTTTCGAGCTATTTAATGCGAGAAACACGTTATCTGGTGTTTTCACCACTCCACAGTGCGTTTGATAGGCAGAACCGGCGATATCTTGGGTTTCGTGGGGTTTCAAGCTGAGATATGCATTTTCTGCAATAATATTGGTGAGACTTCAGTCAGAAGTATGCAGAATCATCGAGATCGCTCGTTTCGAGCAATTTAATGCGAGAAACACGTTATCCAGTTGTTTTCAGCACTCCACAGTGCGTTTGATATGCAGAACCGGCGACATGTTGATTTTCGTGAGGTTTCAAGCTGAGATATGCATTTACTGCGATAATATTGGTGAGACATCAGTCCGAAGTATGCGGAATCATCGATATCGCTCTTTTCGAGCTATTTAATGCGAGAAACACGTTATCTGGTGTTTTGACCACTCCGCAGTGCGTTTGATATGCAGAAATGGCGAAATCTTGGTTTTCGTGGGGTTTCAAGCTGAGATATGCATTTACTGCGATAATTTTGGTGAGACTTCTGTCCGAAGTATGCTTAATCATCGAGATCGCTCGTTTCCAGCTATTTAATGCGAGAAACAAGTTATCTGGTGTTTTCATCACTCCACAGGGCGTTTGATATGCAGAACCGGCGATATCTTGGTTTTCGTGGGGTTTCCAGCTGAGATATGCATTTCCTGTGCTAGTCTTGGTGAGACATCAGTCAGAAGTATGCAGAAATATCTAGATCGCTCGTTTCGAGCTATTTAATGCGAAAAAACAAGTTTTCTGGTGTTTTGACCACTTCACAGTGCGTTTGATATGTAGAGCCGCCGATAACATGGTTTTCGTGGGGTTTCCAGCTGAAATATGCATTTTCTGCGATAATCTTGGTGTTTCATCTATGAGAAGTATGCAGAAACATCGAGAACGCTCTTTTCGAGCTACCTAATGCGAGAAACACGTTTTCTGCAGTTTTCAACATTCCACAGTGCGTTTGATATGCAGAACCGGCGATATCTTGATTTTCGCGGTGTTTCCTGCTGAGACATGTATTTTCTGCGATAATCTCGGTGAGACTTTATTCAGAAGTATGCAGAATCATCGAGATCGCACTTTTCGAGCTATTTAATGCGAGAAACACGTTTTCTGGGGTTTTCACCACACCACAGTTCGTTGGATATGCAGAACCGGAGATATCTTGGTTTTCGTGGGGTTTCAAGCTGAGATATGCATTTTCTGCGATAATCTTGGTGAGACTTCTGTCCGAAGTATGCAGAATCATCGAGATCGCACTTTTCGAGCTATTTAATGCGAGAAACACGTTTTCTGGTGTTTTGACCACTCCGCAGTGCGTTTGATATGCAGAAATGGCGAAATCTTGGTTTTCGTGGGGTTTCAAGCTGTGATATGCATTTTCTGCGATAATTTTGGTGAGACTTCTGTCCGAAGTATTCTTAATCATCGAGATCGCTCGTTTCCAGCTATTTAATGCGAGAAACAAGTTATCTGGTGTTTTCATCACTCCACAGGGCGTTTGATATGCAGAACCGGCGATATCTTGGTTTTCGTGGGGTTTCCAGCTGAGATATGCATTTCCTGTGCTAGTCTTGGTGAGACATCAGTCAGAAGTATGCAGAAATATCTAGATCGCTCGTTTCGAGCTATTTAATGCGAAAAAACAAGTTTTCTGGTGTTTTGACCACTCCACAGTGCGTTTGATATGTAGAGCCGCCGATAACATGGTTTTCGTGGGGTTTCCAGCTGAAATATGCATTTTCTGCGATAATCTTGGTGTTTCATCTATGAGAAGTATGCAGAATCATCGAGAACGCTCTTTTCGAGCTACCTAATGCGAGAAACACGTTTTCTGCAGTTTTCAACATTCCACAGTGCGTTTGATATGCAGAACCGGCGATATCTTGATTTTCGCGGTGTTTCCTGCTGAGACATGTATTTTCTGCGATAATCTCGGTGAGACTTTATTCAGAAGTATGCAGAATCATCGAGATCGCTCGTTTCGAGCAATTTAATGCGAGAAACACGTTATCTAGTTGTTTTCAGCACTCCACAGTGCGTTTGATATGCAGAACCGGCGACATGTTGATTTTCGTGAGGTTTCAAGCTGAGATATGCATTTACTGCGATAATATTGGTGAGACATCTGTCAGAAGTATGCAGAATCATCTAGATCGCTCTTTTCGAGCTATTTAATGCGAGAAACACGTTTTCTGGTGTATTCAACACTCCACAGTACGTTTGACATGCAGAAACGGAGATACCTTGGTTTCGGTCGGGTTTCAAGCTGAGATATGCATTTTCTGCGATCATATTGGTGAGACCTCTGTTAGAAGTATGCAGAATCATCTAGATCGCTCGTTTCGAGCTATTTAAAGCGAAAAAACAAGTTTTCTGGTGTTTTGACCACTCCACAGTGCGTTTGATATGTAGAGCCGCCGATAACTTGGTTTTCGTGGGGTTTCCAGCAGAAATATGTATTTTCTGCGATAATCTTTGTGAGTCTTCTGTCAGAAGTATGCAGAATCATCGAGATCGCTCTATTCGAGCTATTTAATGCGAGAAACACGTTATCTGGTGTTTTCATCACTCCACAGGGCGTTTGATATGCAGAACCGGCGATATCTTGGTTTTCGTGGGGTTTCCAGCTGAGATATGCATTTCCTGTGCTGTTCTTGGTGAGACATCAGTCAGAAGTATGCAAAAATATCTAGATCGCTCGTTTCGAGCTATTTAATGCGAAAAAACAAGTTTTCTGGTGTTTTGACCACTCCACAGTGCGTTTGATATGTAGAGCCGCCGAAAACATGGTTTTCGTGGGGTTTCCAGCTGAAATATGCATTTTCTGCGATAATCTTTGTGTTTCATCTATGAGAAGTATGCAGAATCATCCAGAACGCTCTTTTCGAGCTAGTTAATGCGAGTAACACGTTTTCTGGTGTTTTCACCACTCTACAGTGCGTTTGATATGCAGAACCGGCGACATCTTGATTTTCGTGAGGTTTCAAGCTGAGATATGCATTTTCTGCGATAATATTGGTGAGACATCAGTCCGAAGTATGCGGAATCATCGATATCGCTCTTTTCGAGCTATTTAATGCGAGAAACACGTTATCTGGTGTTTTGACCACTCCGCAGTGCGTTTGATATGCAGAAATGGCGAAATCTTGGTTTTCGTCGGTTTTCATCCTGAGGTATGCATTTTCTGCGATAATCTTGGTGCGACTTCTGTCAGAAGTATGCAGAATCATCGATATCGCTCTTTTCGAGCTACTTAATGCGAGCAGCACGTTATCTGGTGTTTTGACCACTCCACAGTGCGTTTGATATGCAGAACCGGAGATATCTTGGTTTCGGTCGGGTTTCAAGCTGAGATATGCATTTTCTGCGATAAACTTGGTGAGACTTCAGTCAGACGTATGCAGAATCATCTAGATCGCTTGTTTCGAGCTATTTAATGCGAGAAACACGTTATCTGGTTGTTTTCACCACTCCACAGTGCGGTTGATATGCAGAACCGGCGACATCATGATTTTCGTGAGGTTTCAAGCTGAGATATGCATTTTCTGCGATAATATTGGTGAGACGTCAGTCAGAAGTATGCAGAATCATCTAGATCGCTCGTTTCGAGCTATTTAATGCGAGAAACACGTTATCTGGTTGTTTTCACCACTCCACAGTGCGTTTGATGTGCAGAGCCGCCGATAACTTGGTTTCGGTCGGGTTTCAAGCTGAGATATGCATTTTCTGCGATAATCTTGGTGTTTCATCTATGAGAAGTATGCAGAATCATCGAGAACGCTCTTTTCGAGCTACTTAATGCGAGAAACACGTTTTCTGCAGTTTTCAACATTCCACAGTGCGTTTGATGTGCAGAACCGGCGATATCTTGATTTTCGCGGTGTTTCCAGCTGAGACATGTATTTTCTGCGATAATCTCGGTGAGACTTTAGTCAGAAGTATGCAGAATCATCGAGATCGCACTTTTCGAGCTATTTAATGCGAGAAACACGTTTTCTGGGGTTTTCACCACACCACAGTTCGTTTTATATGCAGAACCGGAGATATCTTGGTTTTCGTGGGGTTTCAAGCTGAGATATGCATTTCCTGTGCTAGTCTTGGTGAGACATCAGTCAGAAGTATGCAGAAATATCTAGATCGCTCGTTTCGAGCTATTTAATGCGAAAAAACAAGTTTTCTGGTGTTTTCACCACTCCACAGTGCGGTTGATATGCAGAACCGGCGACATCTTGATTTTCGTGAGGTTTCAAGCTGAGATATGCATTTTCTACGATTATCTTGGTGAGAATCTGTCAGAAGTATGCAGAATCATCTAGATCGCTCGTTTCGAGCTATTTAATGCGAGAAACACGTTATCTGGTGTTTTCACCACTCCACAGTGCGTTGGATATGCAGAACCGGAGATATTTTGGTTTTCGTCGGGTTTCAAGCTGAGATATGCATTTTCTACGATAAGTTTGGTGAAACATCTGTCCGAAGTATGCAGAAACGTCGAGAGCGCTCTTTTCGAGCTATTTAATGCGAGAAACACGTTCTCTGGTTGTTTTCACCACTCCAAAGTGCGTTTGATATGCAGAACCGGCGACATCTTGATTTTCGTGAGGTTTCAAGCAGAGATATGCATTTTCTGCGATAATCTTGGTGAGACTTCTGTTAGAAGTATGCAGAATCATCGAGATCGCACTTTTCGAGCTATTTAATGCGAGAAACACGTAATAATTTTATTAAGTAGATTTATTTCTAAAATAGGATTGATTTTAATAATTTTATTTGTTTTAATTCAAAATATTTTAGTAATTTTAGAATTGTGTATATCATTTATTCAAGCTTATGTATTTTCCACTTTAAGAGTATTGTATTTTTCAGAATTTAAATAAATAAAATGATAATAAGAAATTTTCCTTTTCATTTAGTAACAGTTAGACCATGACCTTTTTTGATATCTATGAGATTAATAAATTCAATATTAGGTTTTATTAATTGATTTTATGTAAATGATGTTGAATTTATTTTTTTTAATTTATTTATTAATTTATTAATTATATATCAATGATGACGAGATATTATTCGAGAGAGTTTATATCAAGGATTTCATACTTTTATAGTTTATGGGTTTTTAGAGTTTAGGATAATTTTATTTATTATTTCTGAAATATTTTTTTTTATTTCTTTTTTTTGAACTTATTTTCATAGATGTATTTCTTTAAGAATTGAATTAGGATATATTTGACCTCCTAAAATAATTAGTCAATTTAATCCTTATGATATTCCTTTATTAAATTCTGTTATTTTAATTTCTTCAGGATTATCAGTTTCTTGAAGTCATTATAGATTGTTAAATAATAATTTTAATATAGTTAATTTAAGATTATTTTTTACAGTTATTTTAGGTATTTATTTTACTTTAATTCAATTTATTGAATATTTAGAATCTTCTTTTAGAATTAATGATGGAATTTTTGGTTCTATTTTTTATATAAGGACTGGATTTCATGGTCTTCATGTTATTGTAGGAACTTTAATATTGATATTCTCTTTATTTCGATTGAATATAAATCATTTTAGAAAAATTCATCATTTTAATTTTGAAGGTTCTTTATGATATTGACATTTTGTTGATGGTGTTTGATTATTTTTATATATTTTAATTTATTGATGAATATATTATATATATAGTATAATTTAATACAGTTAACTTCCAATTAACAAATTTCTATTTTAGTAATATATATAGTGATGTTAATGGTGTTATCTTATATTAGATTAATTTTTTTAATTATAATTTTAATTTATTTATTAAATGTGTTTTCTTCTATTTTTAAGATTTCTGATAAGGAAAAGAAAAGTTCTTATGAATGTGGGTTTAATTCAATTACTAAGGCTTTTATTCCATTTTCAGTACCTTTTTATTTAATAGCTTTAATATTTTTAGTATTTGATATTGAAATTATTTTAATTGTTCCATTTATTTTATTAGTTAAGTATATAGGTTTTAGTTACATATTTATTATTTTTTTATTATTTTTTTTTATTATACTTTTTTCTTTAGTTTATGAATGATGTATAAATTATTTATTGTGAATATTTTAATTTGAATATATGGATTATTAGTTAATCAATATTTAAGTCGAAATTAAATTGTAATTTTTTACTTCATATATTATTTAATTTATATAATTTAATATAAATTTTAATTAAAGCCAAATAGAGGCATTTTATTGTTAATAAGATTATTGAATAATTTATTCTAATTAAAGAAATAATTGAAAATAGAATTTCTAATTCTGTAGAGATATTAATTTATCATATTTCTTTTAATAGGTTTATATAGTTTAATTAAAACTTTATATTTTCAGTATAAAAATATTAATATACATATTTATTTATAAATAAATGTATAAAGGTATATATATATATATATTTAAAAATGATAAATTATTTCTTTAATATTTTCAATATTATGCTCTTATATAAGCTATTTAAATTTAATAGATAAATAATATTAATAATATAAATAGAAAAAAAGAGGAAATTATATAGTTGAAGTTAAATATACTAAATTTAATAATTGTTAAATAATATAGAATATTTTTTATTAATTTTCCTATAAGTATTTCAAATAATCTTTTTTCAATAAATTTTTCATAGTTTAAAATGATTTTTACTGGTATTTTATAAATATGGGTATAGAAGATATTTATAAGTATTATTCTTTCAGTTAAATTAATTAATAGATAATTTTTTTTATTTGATTTAAAGATTTGATAGCCAATAATTATACCAATAATTAATAATTTAATAATTATTAATTTATATACTTTAGGTAGATTAATATTATAATCTAAGTAAATTATATTTAGATAAATTTTACTAAAAAATAGTGATATAACAAATATAATTAATATTCTAAAATTTATTATATTATTTTCTTTTAAATTTAAATTATTGTAGAAAGGTAAATTTTGGGGTAGTAAAGTTAAAATTAAACGAGTTGAATATGCAACTGTAAAGATAGTTCCAAGTATTAAATTTAATAATCTTATAAAATTTAATTTATTATAAAAAGAAAATTCTATAATTAAGTCTTTGGAGCAAAATCCACCTAAAAATGGGAATCCACATAGAGATAAAATAGAAAATATTATAATTAATCTTTTAAATGGGTAGATTATAAATATTCCTTTATAATCACGTATATCTTGACTTCTATTTATATAATGAATAAATCTTCCTGAACATAGAAATATTAAAGATTTAAATATTGCATGAATGATTAAATGAAAAAAGGCTAAGTTTTCTAAACCTAGAAATAAAATTCTTATTATAAATCCTAGTTGTCTTAAGGTAGATAAAGCAATAATTTTTTTAAAATCTATTTCAAATATAGCTATTAATCCGGCAATTAGTATAGTTAATCTTGAAATAATTAATAAATATTTATTTAAATTTGTATTTATAATTAAAGTATTGTATCGAATTAAGATATATACTCCGGCAGTTACTAATGTAGATGAATGAACTAAAGAAGATACAGGAGTGGGAGCTATTATAGCAGCAGGTAATCAATTTCTAAAAGGAATTTGTGCTCTTTTTGTAAAGGTTATAATTACAATAAGAATAAATATTGGTAAATTTAAATTATAAAGTATTAAGTTTCATGAATTAAATTTTATTATAAAGCAAATTAATATTAAAAGACAAATATCTCCAATTCGATTTAAAATAATAGTTAATAATCCTGCTCTATAAGCTTTATTGTTATTATAATAAATAATTAAACAATAAGAGATTAATCCTAAACCATCTCATCCTAATAAAATAGTTAATATATTAGGTCTTAAAATTATAAATACTATTGATAAATAAAATAATAAAGTTAAGTATAAAAATTTATTTATAAGATTGTTATTTAATTTTATATATTCAGTTCTATAAATTAGAACTATTGCTGTAATTAATCTGACTATTATAATAAAAAATAATGTTTTATTATCAATTAAAATAAATAAATTAAATTTTATTGAATTAAAATTTAAGATTAATCATTCAATAATAATAATTTTATTAATTATAATTAAATAACAAGCAATTATAAAAGATAAGATTCTTCATATTGTTAAAATGATTCTAAAAATTATTATTTTGATAATAATTTAAAGTAATATATATATATATACATTTTTGATATCACAAATCAATATTTTATTTAAATTATTTAAATAAATAATATTTAAATTTATAATTATTAGATTGATTGGAATTCAATGTAATATTAAAGTAAGAAAATTAATTAATTTATTAATTTTGATAGTATAAAAATTTAATATATTAGTAAATCCATGTTGAATATATCTATATAAATATAAAGTATAAATAAATCTTATTAAACAATAGATAATTATAATATAAATTAAATATTTACATCAATTAAATAATCTAATTAGTAAAGTGATTTCACTAATTAAATTTAAAGATATAGGAGCAGCTATATTTGATGATCTTAATAAGAATCATATTAAAGCTATAGAAGGTATAAGAATTATTATACCTTTATTTAAAATTATTAATCGTCTATTAGTTTGTTTATAGATAATATTAATTAGATAAAAAAGTCCTGATGAACATAAACCATGAGCAATTATTATATAAATACCTCCTTTTATTCCAATATAAGATAGTGTTATTATTCCTCTAATTATTAAAGCTATATGAATAATTGAAGATATAGCAACAATGATTTTTATATCAATTTGTCGTAAACATGAAAGTCTTAAAATTAATCTTCCAATTATTCTTAAGTAAATTAAATAAATTCGTAATTTATTTAAATTTTTTAAAATTATAATTATTCTTACTAAGCCATATCTTCCAAGTTTTAATATGATAGAAGCTAAAATTATAGATCCAATATATGAGGCTTCTACATGGGCTTTTAATAATCAATTGTGAAGTGTAAATATAGGAATTTTTACTATAAAAGATATTAGTAAATAAATTAAAATATATATAGATAATTTAAGTTTTTTAATTTCTATATAAGGAAAAGATAAATTTTTTCTATATTTTAATATGTAAAATATAATTATTAATAAAGGTAATGATAAAACTGTGGGCTGTTATGTTGACGGAGGATAGAAGGCGGAGGAATGATAGAGAGGATCGTAGGAAAAGGAAAGGTTGCGTTTCGTCCTGGGCCTCCTAGTGGACTCGTCAGTAAGGCATTCTAGGAGACCCGTGCCATAGACGCGGGGGACTGAAGGAGTTAGGTTGGAAGGTGTATATATACAAACAGGACCTCTCGGGAGCGCTAGCGAGAATGGTCTCCTGTGTCTCTGTCCCTCTAGCGGTGGTAGACAGAAGGGTCGCCACAAAACTAAAGTATAAAATATCAAATAATAACTTGCTAATATTCGAAATATACCATATCCTCAGAAAATGACTATAAAGAAAATTAATAATAAATTTATTTCAAATATTAAATAAAAAATAAAAAAATTTATAGCTATGAAATTTAAGATTAAGGATATTAATATTATTATAGTTAAATTGGTGTATATATTTATATTATTTTCGTACTTTATATTTATTATAATTATTCTGAAAATTCATAAAGTTAAAATAATTAAATTATAAGAATATATATTAAATCTTAAATTATTAGAGATTATTCATCAATTTATTAAATTTAGTTTAAATAATATAATAAATGTTAATATATAAGAATTATTTCTTAATAGATATAAACATTTATTTATATTAAATTGTATTATTATATAAGTAATGAATATAATTATTTCGAACATAAATTTATTAAATTAATGTTTTGATGGCCATGTGTATAATTTATTCTAATTAGTAAAGCTAATCCTACAATAGATTCACATACTGCGAAAATAATATAGATAATAAAAATTCATCTATTTAAATTATTTAATAGGATAATAATAATTAAAGTTAAAATAAAATATTCTAAAGTAATTAAAAAATTAATAAATTGTTTTCTAGATTTTCAAAGAATTAAGGTGATAATAACTAATAAAATAATTATGCAACTAAATTTAAAATATTATATAATTTAAGTTAAAATAATAATTTTGTAAATTATTAATGAATTGTGAATATTCTATAATAAAGTTTAAATTTCAAAGAAAATTAATATAAATTTTTTATAATTCCCAGAAATATTGTTTTATGAATAAACTATTTTTTGTTTAAATTAATGTTTTATTAATTATAATTTTATTTTATTTATAATATGATAATATATATATATATATAAAATTTTTATGTTAGACGAGAATTAAGCCTCAAAAAAATGTGTTTTTGGTTAGTTTTATTAAATAAATAAATCAAAAATTAAAAATTATATAAAATGTCCATAGAATTTCTAAATTATATATTAAAGTTTTTTTTAATATTTTTATATTTTTTATCTTTATATTTGATTTTTTTTATTTTAATTACTGGGGATAAAATTCATCCTATAAAGAATTTAATATATTTTTTATTATATATCGTTATTTTATGTTTAATTTTATATTTATTTAAATTTAAATCTTTATTTATTTATATAATTATAATTATTTTTATTAGAGGGTTAATAATTTTATTTGCTTATTTTGTTAGATTAAATAATCAATCTATGATGAATTATTTTAAATATATAATTTTTTTTATTATTGGTTTATTAATAATTAATATTATATATTTCTTTTCTAATTATTTAATTGAAAATTTTGATAGAATAATGTATTCAATAAATCTATATCGGGATAAAAATATTAATTTATCTTTTATTTATCAATATTCAAATTTGTTTTTATTATTTTTTATAATTTTATTTTTAGTTTTTGTTTTAATTATAAGATATAAAATAAGATATCCTAAAAAAAAAGCTTATCAATCTAAATCTAAATTTTTAGAAGAGTTAGATAAAAAATATAAGTTTTAAACTTTATCCTGTTAATTTGTTTTATTTAATTTTAATGTCAATAAAATTTTTAAGTTTATTAAATAAAGATAAAATTCTTAATATATTTTTTTATTCATTATTGATATTACCTACTCCCTTTAATATTAATATTTGATGAAATTTTGGATCAATATTAGGGGTATTTTTGGTAATTCAAATTCTGTCTGGATTATTTTTATCAATACATTATTGTCCTAATATTGATTATGCTTTTAATAGAATTATTCATATTATAAAAGATGTTAATTCTGGTTGATTAATTCGTTTAATTCATATAAATGGAGCATCTTTTTATTTTATTATAATATATATTCATATTAGACGAAATATTTATTATCAATCTTTTAAATTAGTTCATGTATGATTAATTGGAGTTAGAATTTTATTTTTGTCAATAGCAACAGCTTTTATAGGATATGTTTTACCTTGAGGGCAAATATCTTTTTGAGGAGCAACTGTTATTACTAATTTAATATCCGCTATTCCTTATATTGGGCAATTATTAGTTGAATGAATTTGAGGGGGTTATTCTATTAATAATGCTACATTAAATCGATTTTTTTCTATTCATTTTATTTTACCTTTAATTATTTTATTAATAGTAGTTTTACATATTTTTTTTTTACATTTAACAGGTTCTACTAATCCTTTAGGATTTTCTAGAAATTTATATAAAGTTCCTTTTCATCCTTATTTTGTTATTAAAGATGTTTTTATATTGATTTGAATTCTAATAATTTTTATATTATTAATTTGTCAATTACCTTATTTTTTAGGAGATCCTGATAATTTTAAAATTGCTAATAGAATAAGGACACCAGTTCATATTAAACCAGAGTGATATTTTTTATTTGCTTATTCAATTTTACGGGCAATTCCTAATAAATTGGGGGGGGTATTTATATTATTATTATCTATTTTAATTTTATATTTTATACCTTTATATAAAAATAATATTAAAACAAATAAATTTTATCCATTAAGTCAATTATTTTATTGATTTTTTATTAATAGATTTATTATATTAACTTGATTAGGTGGTCAGTTAATTGAATATCCTTATATTCAATTGAATAATATATTTACAATTATATATTTTTTTTTTTATTGTTTCTCCTGGATTATATTATTATTGAGATAATATTATTTATTAAATTAATAAATAGTTAATGAACTTGAATAAGTTTATATTTTGAAAATATATCATAGAAATAGCATTTTCTATTAACTTTTTAATTTTATTTTAAATATGTATAAAAATTACTTTTGTTATATATACAAATATATTATAAATTAATACTAAAATTAAAAAATCAGTTCAACATATGTATATTAAATTATCATAACGGATTCGTGGTAATACACCTCGTAATCATAAAATTAAAATCATATGAATATTTATAAAAATTAAAAATTTTATTCTAGGTATTTTAAAACCTATAAATATTAAAGTTATAATAAATCTTATAAATAAAATATTTGAATATTCTGATAAAAAAATTAATACAAAAAATCTTCTATAGTATTCTACATTAAATCCTGAAACTAATTCAGATTCTCCTTCAATTAGGTCAAAAGGGGTTCGGTTTAATTCAATTAATATACTAATAAAAAAGATTATATAAATTGGTGTTAATAAAATTCTAAATTTAGTTAGTATATGTATATATATAAATCTATATATATACATATATATATATATTTATTAAATATTAATCAATTTATTAAATATAGTGCATTTATAAGTTATTAAATAATTTATAAATTATATGAAAGCATAAATAATCATAATTTAATCCTACCTTAGGATATATTTATAAATGTATAAATATTCTCAGATTTATATATTGTAATATTTATATATATATCTTGTTATATATAAAATGTATATATATTTATCAGTTGGCCTCCATCTATCTATAATAATATATAAATATATATATATATATAAATAATTTATTAATTAATAGATATATATTATATATATCAATATTAAGATGTATATATATATAAATAATTTATTAATTAATATATATATATATAAACTACTACTATAATAAGTTTTTATTATTAAAAATTTTGTATTAAAATTTTAATCTAATATAATTAATAATATTTTAGGGCTATTTAATAACAATTTATTTCTATATAATTTTTTTTATATAAAAATTAATTTTTTTATTATTTATAATTTTCTATAGAAAAATCAAAGCTTTAAATAGTTAATTAAGGGGTTAACTATTATAAAGATTAGATTTACCTATAGATAGATTAATCTTTGTATATTTAATTAAAAAATTAATTACATTATAGAAATTGATACATTCTATAGAAAAATCAAAGCTTTAAATAGTTAATTGGGGGGTTAACTATTATAAAGATTAGATTTACCTATAGATAGATTAATCTTTGTATATTTAATTAAAAAATTAATTACATTATAGAAATTGATACCTTCTATAGAAAAATCAAAGCTTTAAATAGTTAATTGGGGGGTTAACTATTATAAAGATTAGATTTACCTATAGATAGATTAATCTTTGTATATTTAATTAAAAAATTAATTACATTATAGAAATTGATACCTTCTATAGAAAAATCAAAGCTTTAATTTATTTAAAATTTTTAAATAAATTTAAGTCAATAAAATTGAATTTAAGTTACAAATTAATTAAGTTTATTTTATATATATAATTAAATTAAAAAATAATTTTTTATTAATAATAAAATCTGCAACACTAAATAAAAATTTTATTCGAAAATAAATTTTAATAATGGTAAATTTCGGTGCCAGCAACAGCGGTTAAACCAATTTTATAAATTAATTATTCATAATATTTTAATTACTTAAAAATTAATATATTTTAATTAAAAAATTAAATTTTTAGTGAAATATACAATTTAGTTCAAATAATTAAAATTTATTATTAAATTAATTGATAAATTTTATAAAAAAACTAGGATTAGATACCCTACTATAAAATTAAATAAAAAATTAACTATTAAATGTAAATCATTAAAATTAATAAATATGGCGGCTTATTAATTCCATTAGAGGAACTTATAATTTAATCGATATTCCACGATAAGACTCACTTAAATTACATTTATATATAGCTGTTTACAAATTTTTTTTAATTGATAATGTTAATAAATTTTAATAAATTAAAATTCAAGTAAATATGTAGTGCATTTAAGATATTAAGAGTTATAATATAATATTATATTTTGAATAAATAATTTTAAAATTATTTTGAAAGAAAATTTAAAAGTAAATTTACTTTAATTAATTAAATTGAACTATATGCTAATAAGCGTACAAATCGCCCGTCAATTTCACCAAAATGAAATAAGTCGTAACATAGTAATTGTACTGGAAAGTGTAATTAGGAACTAAAAATTTTAGTTTAAACTGAAATAAAATTTTTCATTTACACTGAAAAGATTAATTTAATTAAAATTTTATTTTAATTAAAATAATAAAAAATATTATAAATTAATCAATTTTATATAAATAAAATTTTATCAAATAACAATTATTTCAGTAATTATTTATTAAAAAATAATTTTTTTAAAAGTTAAAAGTAATGTAAATGAACTTATTTAAATTTAAAAAATTTTAAATAAATTTAGTACCTTTTGTATCAGGGTTAATCAAATTAAATTATTTATATATATTAATCCCGAAATAAAAAGAACTAAATATATATAATTTTTTTGGTTACAAAAAAACTATAAATATATATTTAGAAATTAGATGTTATACGATTTTTAAAATATCTGGTTTTTTTAGAAATGAATTTAATTCATAATTAAATAAAAATTTATTAAAATTTTAAAATTTTATAAATTTATTTAATTAAAAAATTTAAGGGATAACCTTTAAATTTAAATTATTATTAATTTTAAAATCCAACTATTATTATATTCTTAAAATTTGAAATTATAATAAAATATTTTATAATTTAAAAATATTACTTAAAAATTTAAAATATTAATATAAAAATAATTATAAAAAAAACTAATTAAATAAATAAATTAATTTTATAATGATTAAATAAATAGTAAAAATTGTAAAAATTATTAAAGAAATAATATATAAATTTAAGGAATTAGGCAAATTAAAATGATATATTCAACTGTTTAACAAAAACATTGTCTATAGAAATAATAATTTTAGATAAATCTGCCCAATGATTCTTATTAAATGGCTGCAGTATACCTGACTGTACAAAGGTAGCATAATAAATTGTCTTCTAATTAAAGACTTGTATGAAAGAATTAATGAAATATATACTGTCTCAATATTATTTTATGAAATTAAGTTTTAAGTTAAAATTCTTAAATTTTTTTATGGGACGATAAGACCCTATAGAATTTCATATTTATAATTATTATAAATTTAAATTTTATTCTGAATAATAATAATTATAACATATTTAACTGGGAGGGTTATTAAATTTAAAAAACTTTAATTTAAAAAATCTTAAATTATAGAAAATTTAAAAGATCTTTTATTAAAAATTAAAAAAATAAGTTACCTTAGGGATAACAGCGTAATATCTTTTGAAAGACCAAATTTATAAAGATGATTACGACCTCGATGTTGAATTAAGATATAATTTAAATGCAGGAGTTTAAAAATTAAGTCTGTTCGACTTTTAAAATCTTACATGATTTGAGTTCAGATCGACGTAAGTCAGATCGGTTTCTATCTATAAAAAACCTATAATTTTTTGTACGAAAGGACTAAAATTATTTATATAAATATAATCATTTAATTAAATTAATATTTATTAAAAATTATCTTGGCAGAAAAGTGCATTAAAGTTAGAATTTAATAATATATATACATATAATAAATTATATATAGGTAATAATCTTTGTAATTATTATAATTTTAACTATAATTTGTATATTACTTAAAGTAGCTTTTTTAACCTTATTAGAACGAAAAATCTTAAGATATATTCAAACACGAAAAGGACCTAATAAAGTAGGATATAAAGGAATGCTTCAACCTTTTTCAGATGCTATTAAATTAATCTCTAAAGAATGACTATTTTTAAATTTAAATTATTTAATTTATATATTAAGACCAATATTTATATTTATATTTGCCATATTATTATGAATTTTATATCCTTGAACTAATTTAATAATAACAAATTACAATTTAATATTCTTTATCACTTTATTAGGTCTTAATACTTATCCAATTATTTTAATTGGGTGAATTTCAAATAATAATTATTCTATATTAGGGGCTATTCGATCTTTAGCACAAATAATTTCATTTGAAATTAGTCTTTTTTTAATATTTTTTTTAATTATAATTTTGACTGAAGGTTATTCATTAAATCAATTATATTAATATTAAGAATATATAAAATTTAGAATTTTATTAACACCAATTTATATAATCTTTTTTATTAGTATATTAATTGAATTAAACCGAACCCCTTTTGACCTAATTGAAGGAGAATCTGAATTAGTTTCAGGATTTAATGTAGAATACTATAGAAGATTTTTTGTATTAATTTTTTTATCAGAATATTCAAATATTTTATTTATAAGATTTATTATAACTTTAATATTTATAGGTTTTAAAATACCTAGAATAAAATTTTTAATTTTTATAAATATTCATATGATTTTAATTTTATGATTACGAGGTGTATTACCACGAATCCGTTATGATAATTTAATATACATATGTTGAACTGATTTTTTAATTTTAGTATTAATTTATAATATATTTGTATATATAACAAAAGTAATTTTTATACATATTTAAAATAAAATTAAAAAGTTAATAGAAAATGCTATTTCTATGATATATTTTCAAAATATAAACTTATTCAAGTTCATTAACTATTTATTAATTTAATAAATAATATTATCTCAATAATAATATAATCCAGGAGAAACAATAAAAAAAAAAATATATAATTGTAAATATATTATTCAATTGAATATAAGGATATTCAATTAACTGACCACCTAATCAAGTTAATATAATAAATCTATTAATAAAAAATCAATAAAATAATTGACTTAATGGATAAAATTTATTTGTTTTAATATTATTTTTAAATAATTTAATTTGATTAACCCTGATACAAAAGGTACTAAATTTATTTAAAATTTTTTAAATTTAAATAAGTTCATTTACATTACTTTTAACTTTTAAAAAAATTATTTTTTAATAAATAATTACTGAAATAATTGTTATTTGATAAAATTTTATTTATATAAAATTGATTAATTTATAATATTTTTTATTATTTTAATTAAAATAAAATTTTAATTAAATTAATCTTTTCAGTGTAAATGAAAAATTTTATTTCAGTTTAAACTAAAATTTTTAGTTCCTAATTACACTTTCCAGTACAATTACTATGTTACGACTTATTTCATTTTGGTGAAATTGACGGGCGATTTGTACGCTTATTAGCATATAGTTCAATTTAATTAATTAAAGTAAATTTACTTTTAAATTTTCTTTCAAAATAATTTTAAAATTATTTATTCAAAATATAATATTATATTATAACTCTTAATATCTTAAATGCACTACATATTTACTTGAATTTTAATTTATTAAAATTTATTAACATTATCAATTAAAAAAAATTTGTAAACAGCTATATATAAATGTAATTTAAGTGAGTCTTATCGTGGAATATCGATTAAATTATAAGTTCCTCTAATGGAATTAATAAGCCGCCATATTTATTAATTTTAATGATTTACATTTAATAGTTAATTTTTTATTTAATTTTATAGTAGGGTATCTAATCCTAGTTTTTTTATAAAATTTATCAATTAATTTAATAATAAATTTTAATTATTTGAACTAAATTGTATATTTCACTAAAAATTTAATTTTTTAATTAAAATATATTAATTTTTAAGTAATTAAAATATTATGAATAATTAATTTATAAAATTGGTTTAACCGCTGTTGCTGGCACCGAAATTTACCATTATTAAAATTTATTTTCGAATAAAATTTTTATTTAGTGTTGCAGATTTTATTATTAATAAAAAATTATTTTTTAATTTAATTATATATATAAAATAAACTTAATTAATTTGTAACTTAAATTCAATTTTATTGACTTAAATTTATTTAAAAATTTTAAATAAATTAAAGCTTTGATTTTTCTATAGAAGGTATCAATTTCTATAATGTAATTAATTTTTTAATTAAATATACAAAGATTAATCTATCTATAGGTAAATCTAATCTTTATAATAGTTAACCCCCCAATTAACTATTTAAAGCTTTGATTTTTCTATAGAAGGTATCAATTTCTATAATGTAATTAATTTTTTAATTAAATATACAAAGATTAATCTATCTATAGGTAAATCTAATCTTTATAATAGTTAACCCCCCAATTAACTATTTAAAGCTTTGATTTTTCTATAGAATGTATCAATTTCTATAATGTAATTAATTTTTTAATTAAATATACAAAGATTAATCTATCTATAGGTAAATCTAATCTTTATAATAGTTAACCCCTTAATTAACTATTTAAAGCTTTGATTTTTCTATAGAAAATTATAAATAATAAAAAAATTAATTTTTATATAAAAAAAATTATATAGAAATAAATTGTTATTAAATAGCCCTAAAATATTATTAATTATATTAGATTAAAATTTTAATACAAAATTTTTAATAATAAAAACTTATTATAGTAGTAGTTTATATATATATATATTAATTAATAAATTATTTATATATATATACATCTTAATATTGATATATATAATATATATCTATTAATTAATAAATTATTTATATATATATATATATTTATATATTATTATAGATAGATGGAGGCCAACTGATAAATATATATACATTTTATATATAACAAGATATATATATAAATATTACAATATATAAATCTGAGAATAGATATACATTTATAAATATATCCTAAGGTAGGATTAAATTATGATTATTTATGCTTTCATATAATTTATAAATTATTTAATAACTTATAAATGCACTATATTTAATAAATTGATTAATATTTAATAAATATATATATATGTATATATATAGATTTATATATATATATATATATATATATATATATATATATATATATATATAAATATTTATTAATTAATAAATAATATTTATATTTATATTTATATTTCTTTTCTTTTCAATAATTTATTATAATCTAATGTATTCATAATATAATTTACATATATTATAGATATAAAATTATATATATAATTATATAAATATTTAATTAATTAATATTAATATTAATATATAAAGGTTAATATAATCTTTTATAAATTTTGGAACCCACCTATGATTTATATATATATAAATATATTGGTTAATAAATTATTTATATATATATATACATTTTAATATTAATATATATATATATATATTAATAAAAATTTTTTCAAATTAAAAATTAATTTTATTTACTTATATTTAAATTTATTATGTAATAAAATTATAGTTTAATATTATTAATAAGATTATAGCGTTACTTAATAACAAAAAAAAATTAAAAATTTTTATTTATGAATTAAATAAAATTATTAATTATTGGGGGGGGTATTTATATATAATTTATATATAATTTATAATTAAATTTGTATCTTAGAGAATTTAATTAATAAATAAATTTATTATTAATAGTCGATTTTAGTTTATTTCAATGGCTTTATTTTTCCCTTAAAGATGGATATATTGAAATTCACCTTTCAATTCTACTTTAGTTTGAATTTATTTAAATAGTTTTATTTGTTTTTATAAGTAGAGAATTTAATTAATAAATAAATTTATTATTAATAGTCGATTTTAGTTTATTTCAATGGTTTCATTCTTTCCCTAAGAATGAATATATTGAAATAAACCTTTCAATTCTACTTTAGTTTGAATTTATTTAAATAGTTTTATTTGTCTTTTATAAGTACAGAATTTGATTAATAAATAAATTTATTATTAATAGTTGGTTTTAGTTTATTTCAATGGCTTTATTTTTCCCTTAAAGATGAATATATTGAAATAAACCTTTCAATTCTACTTTAGTTTGAATTTATTTAAATAGTTTTATTTGTTTTTATAAGTAGAGAATTTAATTAATAAATAAATTTATTATTAATAGTCGATTTTAGTTTATTTCAATGGTTTCATTCTTTCCCTAAGAATGAATATATTGAAATAAACCTTTTAATTCTACTTTAGCTTGAATTTATTTAAATAGCTTCATTTGTCCCTTGTAAGTAGAGGATTTGGATATTAACCTTTCGAATTTACATTAGCTTTAGTTTATTTCAATGGCTTCACTCTTTCACTAAGGATGAATATATTGAAATAAACCTTTCAATTCTACTTTAGCTTGAATTTATTTAAATAGCCTCATTTGTCCCTTGCAAGTAGAGGATTTTTGGATATTAACCTTTCGAATTTACTTTAGCTTTAGTTTATTTCAATGGCTTCACTCTTTCCCTAAGGATGAATATATTGAAATAAACCTTTCAATTCTACTTTAGCTTGAATTTATTTAAATAGCCTCATTTGTCCCTTGTAAGTAGAGGATTTGGATATTAACCTTTCGAATTTACATTAGCTTTAGTTTATTTCAATGGCTTCACTCTTTCCCTAAGGATGAATATATTGAAATAAACCTTTCAATTCTACTTTAGCTTGAATTTATTTAAATAGCCTCATTTGTCCCTTGCAAGTAGAGGATTTGGATATTAACCTTTCGAATTTACATTAGCTTTAGTTTATTTCAATGGCTTCACTCTTTTCCTAAGGATGAATATATTGAAATAAACCTTTCAATTCTACTTTAGCTTGAATTTATTTAAATAGCCTCATTTGTCCCTTGCAAGTAGAGGATTTGGATATTAACCTTTCGAATTTACATTAGCTTTAGTTTATTTCAATGGCTTCACTCTTTTCCTAAGGATGAATATATTGAAATAAACCTTTCAATTCTAGTTTAGCTTGAATTTATTTAAATAGCCTCATTTGTCCCTTGCAAGTAGAGGATTTGGATATTAACCTTTCGAATTTATATTAGCTTTAGTTTATTTCAATGGCTTCATTCTTTCCCTAAGGATGAATATATTGAAATAAACCTTTCAATTCTACTTTAGCTTGAATTTATTTAAATAGCCTCATTTGTCCCTTGCAAGTAGAGGATTTGGATATTAACCTTTCGAATTTATATTAGCTTTAGTTTATTTCAATGGCTTCATTCTTTCCCTAAGGATGAATATATTGAAATAAACCTTTCAATTCTACTTTAGCTTGAATTTATTTAAATAGCCTCATTTGTCCCTTGCAAGTAGAGGATTTGGATATTAACCTATCGAATTTACATTAGCTTTAGTTTATTTCAATGGCTTCACTCTTTCCCTAAGGATGAATATATTGAAATAAACCTTTCAATTCTACTTTAGCTTGAATTTATTTAAATAGCCTCATTTGTCCCTTGCAAGTAGAGGATTTTTGGATATTAACCTTTCGAATTTACTTTAGCTTTAGTTTATTTCAATGGCTTCACTCTTTCCCTAAGGATGAATATATTGAAATAAACCTTTCAATTCTACTTTAGCTTGAATTTATTTAAATAGCCTCATTTGTTCCTTGCAAGTAGAGGATTTGGATATTAACCTTTCGAATTTACATTAGCTTTAGTTTATTTCAATGGCTTCATTCTTTCCCTAAGGATGAATATATTGAAATAAACCTTTCAATTCTACTTTAGCTTGAATTTATTTAAATAGCCTCATTTGTCCCTTGCAAGTAGAGGATTTTTGGATATTAACCTTTCGAATTTATATTAGCTTTAGTTTATTTCAATGGCTTCATTCTTTCCCTAAGGATGAATATATTGAAATAAACCTTTCAATTCTACTTTAGCTTGAATTTATTTAAATAGCCTCATTTGTCCCTTGCAAGTAGAGGATTTGGATATTAACCTTTCGAATTTACTTTAGCTTTAGTTTATTTCAATGGCTTCACTCTTTCCCTAAGGATGAATATATTGAAATAAACCTTTCAATTCTACTTTAGCTTGAATTTATTTAAATAGCCTCATTTGTTCCTTGCAAGTAGAGGATTTTTGGATATTAACCTTTCGAATTTTCCCTAGCTTTAGTTTATTTCAATGGCTTCACTCTTTCCTTAAGGATGAATATAAATATATATATATCTTTAAATGGATATTAGTTAATTTTAATTTATAATATTTAATTTGCAATAAAAAGTAATTTTTAAATATATCTATATAAATAAGCTAAGTTTAAAGCTGTTAGGTTCATACCCTAGTTATAGATAATATGTATCTTTTATATATTTTATATATATATATATATGTATGTATTAAAGTAATATGCCTGATTAAAGGATTATTTTGATAAGATACTTAAATAAATTTTATATTTATTGTTACTAATTGATTTTTTTATATTTATTAATTTTATTAATACTTTAAATTTCAAAAATTTATGTGCTTTGACACTAAAATATAATAGGTAAAAATTTTAGTATTATAAACTATTTAATTTTTAATTAAAAGATAATTTTGAATTGGTTTTTTGTGAAGAAAATAATATTTAAAAATGTAATATGTCTTAGATATATTATTATTAATTATTTAATCATTCTTTTTGTAAGAGATTTATTTTTTATGTGATTAATTTATGAAGTTATAACATTAGTTTTAATTATTTATATAAATTTAACTAGAGATTCAAAATATGCTAGTGTTTTTTATTATATAGTATCAGTAGTAAGAAGGTTAGTTTTTATTATAAGATTGTATTTTTATGTATCTATGAAAGAAGTAAGAGTTTTTTTTGAAATTTTTATTCAATTAATTATGTTAGTAAAATTAGGAATATTTCCTTTTCATCAATGATCTATTTATATTCATAGATATGTGTTGAACAAGAATTTTTATATTTTCAACAGTTATAAAAATAGTACCTATATATTTTTTAGCTAATGTGAGTGGTATAAATTTTTTTTTTTATAGGTTGAATTTTATTAAATTTAATTTTTATTCCTATTATTATGAAAGTTTATAATTCTATAAAAATATTTATTAGATGTTCTTCTATTATTCAATCAACTTTTTTATTAATAATTATATATGTAAATGTAAAAATTTATTTGGTATATTTTTCTTTTTATGCAGTTATTTTTTATATATTTTATTTTTTTGAAAAATTTGATGTGGTAACTTTTAATGATTTGGGGTTTTTATTAGTTGATAAATATTTGAAGGTATATTTTATTATTATAGTTTTAATTTATTCTTCTTTACCTCCATTTTTGTCTTTAGTGTTAAAGTGAATTTTGAATTATTATTTTTTAGAGGATTATGTTAATTTTTATGTTTTATTATTTATTATGATATTAGCATCAGTTATAATTATTTGAAATTATTTCAGATTATTATTATATATTAGTAGGAATTATACTAGAGCTAAAAAATATTTTTGTAAGAGTTATATATTTAAGTCTTATATTGTTTTATTTATTATTATGTTATTTTTTTTTAGGTTTTTATTGGTTAATGTTTATGTTACTTAAAGGTTTTAATTTAATATAATTTAAGTATTGATCAATTTGTTAAATGTAATATAGTGTGAGATATTTATGATTAATATTTTCTAATAATTATTTATATTTTAAAATTTGCAATTTTAAGTTTTTTTTAAACTATAGAAAATTAGTATCAGTAAGTTTTTCTTACATGTTTAAATTTACAATTTAATTCTTTTATCAGACATGATACTTTTTTTGATTTGAAGATATTAAGTTAAAATAAACTTTTAATTTTCAAAGTTAAATATATATATATATTGATTTATTATAAATCTTATAATATATAAATATATTTATTAATATTTAAATATTATATAATTATGTTTTATTTATGTTTGATAAATGATTTTATTCTACTAATCATAAAAATATTGGTATAATTTATTTTGTGTTTGCTTTATGATCAGGGATAATTGGAACTTCTATGAGAATAATTATTCGTATGGAGTTAAGTACCCCAGGTATATGAATTAATAATGATCAAGTTTATAATTCAATTGTTACTGTTCATGCATTTTTAATAATTTTTTTTATAGTAATACCATTTATAATTGGTGGATTTGGTAATTGATTAGTTAGAATATTAGGATCTCCAGATATGGCATTTCCTCGTATAAATAATATTAGATTTTGATTATTACCGCCATCATTAATATTATTACTTTTAAGAAATTTATTTCAAGTTAGACCAGGGACTGGTTGAACGGTTTATCCTCCTTTATCTTCATATTTATTTCATTCTTCTCCTTCTGTTGATATTACTATTTTTTCTTTACATTTATCAGGAATTTCTTCAATTATTGGGGCAATAAATTTTATAGTAACTATTATAATAATAAAAAATTTATCTTTAAATTATGATCAAATAGCTTTATTTCCTTGATCAGTGTTTATTACAGCTATTTTATTATTATTATCATTGCCAGTTTTAGCTGGAGCAATTACAATATTAATTTTTGATCGAAATATTAATACTTCGTTTTTTGATCCTTTAGGGGGAGGTGATCCAATTTTATATCAACATTTATTTTGATTTTTTGGGCATCCTGAAGTTTATATTTTAATTTTACCGGGGTTTGGTTTGATTTCACATATTATTATAAATGAGAGTGGTAAAAAAGAGGTATTTGGTAATTTAGGAATGATTTATGCTATATTAGGAATTGGATTTCTAGGATTTATTGTATGAGCTCATCATATATTTACAGTTGGGTTAGATGTAGATACTCGAGCTTATTTTACTTCAGCAACTATAGTTATTGCAGTTCCTACAGGAATTAAAGTTTTTAGTTGATTAGCTACTTATCATGGAGCTAAATTAGGTTATAATAATTCAATTTTATGATCATTAGGGTTTGTTATAATATTTATTATTGGTGGATTGACGGGTATTGTATTATCAAATTCTTCTATTGATATTATTTTACATGATACTTATTATGTTGTTGGTCATTTTCATTATGCTTTATCTATAGGAGCAGTTTTTGCAATTGTTGGAAGATTTATTCATTGATTTCCTTTAATTTTTGGTGTTGTTATACATCAGAATTGATTGAAAATTCAGTTTTATATAATGTTTATTGGTGTTAATATAACTTTTTTTCCTCAACATTTTTTAGGATTAATGGGTATACCTCGACGATATTCAGATTATCCTGATGCATATTATTGTTGGAATTTATTTTCTTCAATTGGTTCATTAATTTCTTTAAATAGATTAATTTTATTAATTTTTTTAATTTTAGAAAGATTTATTTCAATACGGTTAGTAGTTTTTAAATTTAATAGTTCATTAGAATGAATTGGTTTTATACCTCCTTTAGATCATGTATATTTAGAAGTACCTATTGTGTTAAATAATAAAAAGGAATTATTTTTGAATATTTAATAATGTTGAGTTTTAATGATTGATTTAATTTTTATTTTTAATATTTTATTTTATTTACTATGGCAGATAAGTGCGATAGATTTAAGATTTATTTATAAAAATATATTATTTTTTATTAAAAATTGCAATATGATTTATATATAGATTTCAAGATTCTAATTCACCTTATTCTGACAATTTAATTTCTTTTCATAATTTAGTTATAATATTAATGTTAGTTATTATTGTATTTTCAATATTAATTATTTTAGATATTATTACTAATAAGTATGTTAATCGGTATTTATTGAAGAATCATTTATTGGAAATTATTTGAACTATTATTCCAATTTTTATTTTAATAACAATTTGTTTTCCTTCTTTAAAGATTTTATATTATATTGATGAAATTTTAAATCCTTATTTTACAATTAAAATTATAGGTCATCAGTGATTTTGGACTTATGAATATTCAGAATTTAAAGATTTGGAATTTGATTCTTATATATTATCTGATAGGGTTATGAATAGTTTTCGTTTATTAGATGTTGATAATCGTATGGTCATTCCAATAAATTTTCCGATTCGATTATTATTATCATCAACTGATGTAATTCATTCATGAGCTATTCAATCAGATGGAATTAAAGTTGATGCTGTTCCTGGACGTATTAATCAATCAAATTTATATTGTATGCGACCAGGATTATTTTTTTAAGATTTTGTTTTCACCACTCCACAGTGCGTTTGATATGCAGAACCGGCGACATCTTTGATTTCGTCGGGGTTCAAGCTGAGATATGCATTTGCTACGATAATCTTGGTGAGACTTCTGTCCGAAGTATGCTGAATCATCTAGATCGCTCTTTTCGAGCTATTTAATGCGAGAAACACGCTATCTGGTGTTTTAACCACTCCACAGTGCGTTTGATATGCAGAACCAGCGATATCTTGATTTTCGTGGTGTTTCCAGCTGAGATACGCATTTTCTGCGATAATATTGGTGAGACTTCAGTCAGAAGTATGCAGAATCATCGAGGTCGCTCGTTTCGAGCTATTTAATGCGAAAAACACGTTAGCTGGTGTTTTCACCACTCCACAGTGCGTATGATATGCAGTACCAGCGATATCTTGGTTTTCGTGGGGTTTCAAGCTGAGATATGCATTTTTTACTATAATCTTGGTGAGACTTCTGTCCGAAGTATGCTTAATCATCGAGATCGCTCGTTTCGAGCTATTTAATGCGAAAAACACGTTAGCTGGTGTTTTCACCACTCCACAGTGCGTATGATATGCAGAACCGGCCATATCTTGGTTTTCGTGGGGTTTCATGCTGAGATATGCGTTTTCTGCGATAATCTTGGTGAGACTTCCGTCCGAAGTATGCTGAAGCATCGAGATCGCTCTTTTCGAGCTAGTTAATGCGCGAAAAAACTTATCCGCTGTTTTCACCACTCCACAGTGCGTTTGATATGCAGAACCAGCGATATCTTGGTTTTCGTGGGGTTTCAAGCTGAGATATGCATTTTTTACGATTATCTTGGTGAGACTTCTGTCCGAAGAATGCTGAATCATCGAGATCACTCTTTTCGAGCTAGCTAGTGCGAGAAACACGTTATCTGGTGTTTTCACCACTCCACAGTGCGTTTGATATGCAGAACAGTAGATACCTTGGTTTTCGTGGGGTTTCAAGCTGAGATATGCATTTTCTGCGATAATATTGTTGAGACTTCTGTCCGAAGTATGCAGAATCATCGAGATCGCTCGTTTCGAGCTACTGAATGCGAGAAACACGTTATCTGGTGTTTTCACCACTCCACAGTGTGTTGGATATGCAGAACCGGAGATATTTCGGTTTTCGTCGGGTTTCAAGCTGAGATATGCATTTTCTACGATAAGCTTGGTAAAACATCTGTCCGAAGAATGCAGAAACATCGAGAGCGCTCCTTTCGAGCTATTTAAAGCGAGAAACACGTTTTCTGGGGGTTTCACCACTCCACAGTTCGTTGGATATGCAGAACAGTAGATATCTTGGTTTTCGTGGTGTTTCAAGCAGAGATATGCATTTTCTGCGAAAATCTTGGTGAGACTTCTGTTAGAAGTATGCAGAATCATCGAGATCGCGCTTTTCGAGCTATTTAATGCGAGAAACACGTTATCTGGTGTTTTCACCACTCCACAGTTGGTTTGATATGCAGAACCGGAGATATCTTGGTTTTCGTGGGGATTCAAGCTGGGATATGCATTTCCTGCGATAATCCTGGTGAGACTTCTGTCAGAATTATGCAGAATCTTCGAGAACGCTCTTTTCGAGCTACTTAATGCGCGAAACACGTTTTCTGGTGTTTTCACCACTCCACGGTACGTTTGATGTGCAGAACCGGAGATATATCGGTTTTCGTCGGGTTTCAAGCTGAGATATGCATTTTCTACGATAATCTTGGTGAGACTTCTGTCAGAAGTATGCAGGATCTTCGAGAACGCTCTTTGCGTGCTACTTAATGCGAGAAACACGTTATCTGGTGTTTTCACCACTCCACAGTGCGTTTGATATGCAGAACCGGCGATATCTTGATTTTCGTGGTGTTTCCAGCTGAGATACGCATTTTCTGCGATAATATTGGTGAGACATCAGTCAGAAGTATGCAGAATCATCTAGATCGCTCTTTTCGAGCTACTTAATGCACGAAACACGTTTTCTGGTGTTTTCACCACTCCACAGTACGTTTGACATGCAGAACCGGAGATATCTTGGTTTCGGTCGGGTTTCAAGCTGAGATATGCATTTTCGACGATAATCCTGGTGAGACTTCTGTCAGAAGTATGCAGGATCTTCGAGAACGCTCTTTTCGAGCTACTTAATGCGAGAAACACGTTTTCTGGTGTTTTCACCACTCCACAGTGCGTTTGATATGCAGAACCGGCGACATCTTGGATTTCGTGGGGTTTCAAGGTGAGATATGCATTTTCTGCGATAATCTTGGTGAGACTTCTGTCCGAAGTATGCAGAATCATCGAGGTCGCTCGTTTCGAGCTATTTAATGCGAAAAACACGTTAGCTGGTGTTTTCACCACTCCACAGTGCGTATGATATGCAGTACCAGCGATATCTTGGTTTTCGTGGGGTTTCAAGCTGAGATATGCATTTTTTACTATAATCTTGGTGAGACTTCTGTCCGAAGTATGCTTAATCATCGAGATCGCTCGTTTCGAGCTATTTAATGCGAAAAACACGTTAGCTGGTGTTTTCACCACTCCACAGTGCGTATGATATGCAGAACCGGCCATATCTTGGTTTTCGTGGGGTTTCATGCTGAGATATGCGTTTTCTGCGATAATCTTGGTGAGACTTCCGTCCGAAGTATGCTGAAGCATCGAGATCGCTCTTTTCGAGCTAGTTAATGCGCGAAAAAACTTATCCGCTGTTTTCACCACTCCACAGTGCGTTTGATATGCAGAACCAGCGATATCTTGGTTTTCGTGGGGTTTCAAGCTGATATATGCATTTTTTACGATTATCTTGGTGAGACTTCTGTCCGAAGAATGCTGAATCATCGAGATCACTCTTTTCGAGCTAGCTAGTGCGAGAAACACGTTATCTGGTGTTTTCACCACTCCACAGTGCGTTTGATATGCAGAACAGTAGATACCTTGGTTTTCGTGGGGTTTCAAGCTGAGATATGCATTTTCTGCGATAATATTGTTGAGACTTCTGTCCGAAGTATGCAGAATCATCGAGATCGCTCGTTTCGAGCTACTGAATGCGAGAAACACGTTATCTGGTGTTTTCACCACTCCACAGTGTGTTGGATATGCAGAACCGGAGATATTTCGGTTTTCGTCGGGTTTCAAGCTGAGATATGCATTTTCTACGATAAGCTTGGTAAAACATCTGTCCGAAGAATGCAGAAACATCGAGAGCGCTCCTTTCGAGCTATTTAAAGCGAGAAACACGTTTTCTGGGGGTTTCACCACTCCACAGTTCGTTGGATATGCAGAACAGTAGATATCTTGGTTTTCGTGGTGTTTCAAGCAGAGATATGCATTTTCTGCGAAAATCTTGGTGAGACTTCTGTTAGAAGTATGCAGAATCATCGAGATCGCGCTTTTCGAGCTATTTAATGCGAGAAACACGTTATCTGGTGTTTTCACCACTCCACAGTTGGTTTGATATGCAGAACCGGAGATATCTTGGTTTTCGTGGGGATTCAAGCTGGGATATGCATTTCCTGCGATAATCCTGGTGAGACTTCTGTCAGAATTATGCAGAATCTTCGAGAACGCTCTTTTCGAGCTACTTAATGCGCGAAACACGTTTTCTGGTGTTTTCACCACTCCACGGTACGTTTGATGTGCAGAACCGGAGATATATCGGTTTTCGTCGGGTTTCAAGCTGAGATATGCATTTTCTACGATAATCTTGGTGAGACTTCTGTCAGAAGTATGCAGGATCTTCGAGAACGCTCTTTGCGTGCTACTTAATGCGAGAAACACGTTTTCTGGTGTTTTCACCACTCCACAGTGCGTTTGATATGCAGAACAGTAGATACCTTGGTTTTCGTGGGGTTTCAAGCTGAGATATGCATTTTCTGCGATAATATTGTTGAGACTTCTGTCCGAAGTATGCAGAATCATCGAGATCGCTCGTTTCGAGCTACTGAATGCGAGAAACACGTTATCTGGTGTTTTCACCACTCCACAGTGTGTTGGATATGCAGAACCGGAGATATTTCGGTTTTCGTCGGGTTTCAAGCTGAGATATGCATTTTCTACGATAATCTTGGTGAGACTTCTGTCAGAGGTATGCAGGATCTTCGAGAACGCTCTTTGCGTGCTACTTAATGCGAGAAACACGTTTTCTGGTGTTTTCACCACTCCACAGTGCGTTTGATATGCAGAACCAGCGATATCTTGGTTTTCGTGGGGTTTCAAGATGAGATATGCATTTTCTGCGATTATATTGGTGAGACTTCAGTCAGAGGTATGCAGAATCATCGAGATCGCTCGTTTCGAGCTATTCAATGAGAGAAACACGTTATCTGGTGTTTTCACCACTCCACAGTGCATTTGATATGCAGAACAGTAGATAACTTGGTTTTCGTGGGGTTTCAAGCAGAGATATGCATTTTCTGCGGTAATCTTGGTGAGACTTCTGTTAGAAGTATGCAGAATCATCGAGTTCGCGCTTTTCGAGCTATTTAATGCGAGAAACACGTTATCTGGTGTTTTCACCACTCCACAGTTTGTTTGATATGTAGAACCGGCGATATTTTGGTTTTCGTCGGGTTTCAAGCTGAGATATGCATTTTCTGCGATTATATTGGTGAGACTTCAGTCAGAAGTATGCAGAATCATCTAGATCGCTCTTTTCGAGCTACTTAATGCACGAAACACGTTTTCTGGTGTTTTCACCACTCCACAGTACGTTTGACATGCAGAACCGGAGATATCTTGGTTTCGGTCGGGTTTCAAGCTGAGACATGCATTTTCTACGATAATCCTGGTGAGACTTCTGTCAGAATTATGCAGAATCTTCGAGAACGCTCTTTTCGAGCTACTTAAGGCGCGAAACACGTTTCCTGGTGTTTTCACCACTCCACGGTACGTTTGATGTGCAGAACCGGAGATATATCGGTTTTCCTCGGGTTTCAAGCTGAGATATGCATTTTCTACGATAATTCTGGTGAGGCTTCTGTCAGAAGTATGCAGAATCATCTAGATCGCTCTTTTCGAGCTACTTAATGCACGAAACACGTTTTCTGGTGTTTTCACCACTCCACAGTACGTTTGACATGCAGAACCGGAGATATCTTGGTTTCGGTCGGGTTTCAAGCTGAGACATGCATTTTCTACGATAATCCTGGTGAGACTTCTGTCAGAATTATGCAGAATCTTCGAGAACGCTCTTTTCGAGCTACTTAAGGCGCGAAACACGTTTACTGGTGTTTTGGCCACTCCACGGTACGTTTGATGTGCAGAACCGGAGATAACTCGGTTTTCGTCGGGTTTCAAGCAGAGATATGCATTTTCTACGATAATCTTGGTGAGACCTCTGTCCGAAGTATGCAGAATCATGGAGATCGCTCGTTTCGAGCTATTTAATGCGAGAAACACGTTATCTGGTGTTTTCACCACTCCACAGTGCGTTTGATATGCAGAACCGGCGATATCTTGGTTTTTGTGGGGTTTCAAGCTGAGATATGCATTTTCTGCGATAATCTTGTTGAGACTTCTGTCCGAAGTATGCAGAAACGTCGAGAGCGCTCTTTTCGAGCTATTTAGTGCGAGAAACACGTTATCTGGTGTTTTCACCACTCCACAGTGCGTTTGATATGCAGAACAGTAGATGTCTTGGTTTTCGTGGGGTTTCAAGCTGAGATATGCATTTTCTGCGATAATCTTGTTGAGACTTCTGTCCGAAGTATGCAGAAACGTCGAGAGCGCTCTTTTCGAGCTATTTAGTGCGAGAAACACGTTTTCTGGTGTTTTCACCACTCCACAGTGCATTTGATATGCAGAACAATAGATGTCTTGGTTTTCGTGGGGTTTCAAGCTGAGATATGCATTTTCTGCGATAATCTTGTTGAGACTTCTGTCCGAGGTATGCAGAAACGTCGAGAGCGCTCTTTTCGAGCTATTTAGTGCGAGAAACACGTTTTCTGGTGTTTTCACCACTCCACAGTGCATTTGATGTGCAGAACAGTAGATATCTTGGTTTTCGTGGGGTTTCAAGCTGAGATATGCATTTTCTGCGATAATCTTGTTGATACTTCTGTCCGAAGTATGCAGAATCATCGAGATCGCTCGTTTCGATCTATTCAATGCGAGAAACACGTTATCTGGTGTTATCACCACTCCACAGTGCGTTGGATATGCAGAACCGGAGATAACTCGGTTTTCGTCGGGTTTCAAGCTGAGATATGCATTTTCTACGATAATCTTGGTGAAACATCTGTCCGAAGTATGCAGGAACATCGAGAGCGCTCTTTTCGAGCTATTTAATGCGAGAAACTCGTTTTCTGGGGTTTTCACCACTCCACAGTTCGTTGGATATGCAGAACCGGAGATATCTTGGTTTTCGTGGGGATTCAAGCTGGGATATGCATTTCCTGCGATAATCTTGGTGAGACTTCTGTCCGAAGTATGCTGAATCATCTAGAACGCTCTTTTCGAGCTATTTAATGCGAGAAACACGTTATCTGGTGTTTTCACCACTCCACAGTGCGTTTGATGTGCAGAACAGTAGATATCTTGGTTTTCGTGGGGTTTCAAGCTGAGATATGCATTTTCTGCGATAATCTTGTTGATACTTCTGTCCGAAGTATGCAGAATTATCGAGATCGCTCGTTTCGATCTATTCAATGCGAGAAACACGTTATCTGGTGTTATCACCACTCCACAGTGCGTTGGATATGCAGAACCGGAGATAACTCGGTTTTCGTCGGGTTTCAAGCTGAGATATGCATTTTCTACGATAATCTTGGTGAGACTTCTGTCCGAAGTATGAAGAATCATCGAGATCGCTCGTTTCGAGCTATTTAATGCGAGAAACACGTTCTCTGGTTGTTTTCACCACTCCACAGTGCGTTTGATATGCAGAACCGGCAACATCTTGATTTTCGTGAGGTTTCGAGCTGAGATATGCATTTTCTGCGATAATATTGGTGAGACTTCAGTTAGAAGTATGCAGAATCATCTAGATCGCTCTTTTCGAGCTACTTAATGCACGAAACACGTTTTCTGGTGTTTTCACCACTCCACAGTACGTTTGACATGCAGAATCGGAGATATCTTGGTTTCGGTCGGGTTTCAAGCTGAGATATGCATTTTCTACGATAATCCTGGTGAGACTTCTGTCAGAAGTATGCAGAATCTTCGAGAACGCTCTTTTCGAGCTACTTAATGCGCGGAACACGTTTTCTGGTGTTTTCACCACTCCACAGTTCGTTGGATATGCAGAACCGGAGATATCTTGGTTTTCGTGGGGTTTCATGCTGAGATATGCATTTTCTGCGATAATCTTGGTGAGACTTCTGTCCGAAGTATGCAGAATCATCGAGATCGCTCGTTTCGAGCTATTTAATGCGAGAAACACGTTATCTGGTGTTTTCACCACTCCACAGTTGGTTTGATATGCAGAACCGGCGATATTTTGGTTTTCGTCGCGTTTCAAGCTGAGATATGCATTTTCTACGATAATCTTGGTGAAACATCTGTCCGAAGTATGCAGAAACATCGAGAGCGCTCTTTTCGAGCTATTTAATCCGAGAAACTCGTTTTCTGGGGTTTTCACCACTCCACAGTTCGTTGGATATGCAGAACCGGAGATATCTTGGTTTTCGTGGGGTTTCATGCTGAGATATGCATTTCCTGCGATAATCTTGGTGAGACTCCTGTCCGAAGTATACTGAATCATCGAGATCGCTCTTTTCGAGCTATTTAATGCGAGAAACACGTTCTCTGGTTGTTTTCACCACTCCACAGTGCGTTTGATATGCAGAACAGGCGATATATTGATTTTCGTGGTGTTTCCAGCTGAGATATGCATTTTCTGCGATAATCTTGGTGGGTCTTTTGTCAGAAGTATGCAGAATCAACTAGATCGCTCTTTTCGAGCTACTTAATGCACGAAACACGATTTCTGGTGTTTTCACCACTCCACAGTACGTTTGACATGCAGAACCGGAGATATCTTGGTTTCGGTCGGGTTTCAAGCTGAGATATGCATTTTCTACGATAATGTTGGTGAAACATCTGTCCGAAGTATGCAGAAACATCGATAGCGCTCTTTTCGAGCTATTTAATGCGAGAAACTCGTTTTCTGGGGTTTTCACCACTCCACCGTTCGTTGGATATGCAGAACCGGAGATATCTTGGTTTTCGTGGGGTTTCAAGATGAGATATGCATTTCCTGCGATAATCTTGGTGAGACTCCTGTCCGAAGTATGCTGAATCATCGAGATCGCTCTTTTCGAGCTATTCAATGCGAGAAACACGTTCTCTGGTTATTTTCACCACTCCACAGTGCGTTTGATATGCAGAACCGGCAACATCTTGATTTTCGTGAGGTTTCGAGCTGAGATATGCATTTTCTGCGATAATATTGGTGAGACTTCAGTCAGAAGTATGCTGAATCATCGAGATCGCTCTTTTCGAGCTAGTTAGTGCGAGAAACACGTTATCTGGTGTTTTCACCACTCCACAGTGCGTTTGATATGCAGAACAGTAGATATCTTGGTTTTCGTGGGGTTTCAAGCTGAGATATGCATTTTCTACGATAATCCTGGTGAGACTTCTGTCCGACGTATGCTGAATCATCGAGATCGCTCTTTTCGAGCTAGTTAGTGCGAGAAACACGTTATCTGGTGTTTTCACCACTCCACAGTGCGTTTGATATGCAGAACAGTAGATATCTTGGTTTTCGTGGGGTTTCAAGCTGAGATATGCATTTTCTACGATAATCCTGGTGAGACTTCTGTCAGACGTATGCAGAATATTCGAGAACGCTCTTTTCGAGATACTTAATGCGCGAAACCCGTTTTCTGGTGTTTTCACCACTCCACGGTACGTTTGATGTGCAGAACCGGAGATAACTCGGTTTTCGTCGGGTTTCAAGCTGAGATAAGCATTTTCTACGATAATCTTGGTGAGACTTCTGTCAGAAGTATGCAGGATCTTCGAGAACGCTCTTTTCGAGCTACTTAATGCGAGAAACACGTTTTCTGGTGTTTTCACCACTCCACAGTGCGTTTGATATGCAGAACCGGCGACATCTTGGTTTTCCTGGGGTTTCAAGCTGAGATATGCATTTTCTGCGATAATCTTGTTGAGACTTCTGTCCGAAGTATGCAGAAACGTCGAGAGCGCTCTTTTCGAGCTATTTAGTGCGAGAAACACGTTTTCTGGTGTTTTCACCACTCCACAGTGCATTTGATATGCAGAACAGTAGATATCTTGGTTTTCGTGGGGTTTCAAGCTGAGATATGCATTTTCTGCGATAATCTTGTTGAGACTTCTGTCCGAGGTATGCAGAAACGTCGAGAGCGCTCTTTTCGAGCTATTTAGTGCGAGAAACACGTTTTCTGGTGTTTTCACCACTCCACAGTGCATTTGATGTGCAGAACAGTAGATATCTTGGTTTTCGTGGGGTTTCAAGCTGAGATATGCATTTTCTGCGATAATCTTGTTGATACTTCTGTCCGAAGTATGCAGAATCATCGAGATCGCTCGTTTCGATCTATTCAATGCGAGAAACACGTTATCTGGTGTTATCACCACTCCACAGTGCGTTGGATATGCAGAACCGGAGATAACTCGGTTTTCGTCGGGTTTCAAGCTGAGATATGCATTTTCTACGATAATCTTGGTGAAACATCTGTCCGAAGTATGCAGGAACATCGAGAGCGCTCTTTTCGAGCTATTTAATGCGAGAAACTCGTTTTCTGGGGTTTTCACCACTCCACAGTTTGTTGGATATGCAGAACCGGAGATATCTTGGTTTTCGTGGGGATTCAAGCTGGGATATGCATTTCCTGCGATAATCTTGGTGAGACTTCTGTCCGAAGTATGCTGAATCATCTAGAACGCTCTTTTCGAGCTATTTAATGCGAGAAACACGTTATCTGGTGTTTTCACCACTCCAAAGTGCGTTTGATGTGCAGAACAGTAGATATCTTGGTTTTCGTGGGGTTTCAAGCTGAGATATGCATTTTCTGCGATAATCTTGTTGATACTTCTGTCCGAAGTATGCAGAATTATCGAGATCGCTCGTTTCGATCTATTCAATGCGAGAAACACGTTATCTGGTGTTATCACCACTCCACAGTGCGTTGGATATGCAGAACCGGAGATAACTCGGTTTTCGTCGGGTTTCAAGCTGAGATATGCATTTTCTACGATAATCTTGGTGAGACTTCTGTCCGAAGTATGAAGAATCATCGAGATCGCTCGTTTCGAGCTATTTAATGCGAGAAACACGTTCTCTGGTTGTTTTCACCACTCCACAGTGCGTTTGATATGCAGAACCGGCAACATCTTGATTTTCGTGAGGTTTCGAGCTGAGATATGCATTTTCTGCGATAATATTGGTGAGACTTCAGTTAGAAGTATGCAGAATCATCTAGATCGCTCTTTTCGAGCTACTTAATGCACGAAACACGTTTTCTGGTGTTTTCACCACTCCACAGTACGTTTGACATGCAGAATCGGAGATATCTTGGTTTCGGTCGGGTTTCAAGCTGAGATATGCATTTTCTACGATAATCCTGGTGAGACTTCTGTCAGAAGTATGCAGAATCTTCGAGAACGCTCTTTTCGAGCTACTTAATGCGCGGAACACGTTTTCTGGTGTTTTCACCACTCCACGATACGTTTGATGTGCAGAACCGGAGATAACTCGGTTTTCGTCGGGTTTCAAGCTGAGACATGCGTTTTCTACGATAACCTTGGTGAGACTTCTGTCAGAAGTATGCAGGATCTTCGAGAACGCTCTTTTCGAGCTAGTTAATGCGAGAAAAACCTTTCCGGTGTTTTCACTACTCCACAGTGCGTTTGATATGCAAAACCGGCGATATCTTGGTTTTCGTGGGGTTTCAAGCTGAGATATGCATTTTCTGCGATAATCTTGGTGAGACTTCTGTCCGAAGTATGCAGAATCATCGAGATCGCTCGTTTTGAGCTATTTAATGCGAGAAACACGTTATCTGGTGTTTTCACCACTCCACAGTTGGTTTGATATGCAGAACCTGCGATATTTTGGTATTCGTCGCGTTTCAAGCTGAGATATGCATTTTCTACGATAATCTTGGTGAAACATCTGTCCGAAGTATGCAGAAACATCGAGAGCGCTCTTTTCGAGCTATTTAATCCGAGAAACTCGTTTTCTGGGGTTTTCACCACTCCACAGTTGGTTTGATATGCAGAACCGGCGATATGTTGGTTTTCGTCGCGTTTCAAGCTGAGATATGCATTTTCTACGATAATCTTGGTGAAACATCTGTCCGAAGTATGCAGAAACATCGAGAGCGCTCTTTTCGAGCTATTTAATCCGAGAAACTCGTTTTCTGGGGTTTTCACCACTCCACAGTTCGTTGGATATGCAGAACCGGAGATATCTTGGTTTTCGTGGGGTTTCATGCTGAGATATGCATTTCCTGCGATAATCTTGGTGAGACTCCTGTCCGAAGTATACTGAATCATCGAGATCGCTCTTTTCGAGCTATTTAATGCGAGAAACACGTTCTCTGGTTGTTTTCACCACTCCACAGTGCGTTTGATATGCAGAACAGGCGATATATTGATTTTCGTGGTGTTTCCAGCTGAGATATGCATTTTCTGCGATAATCTTGGTGGGTCTTTTGTCAGAAGTATGCAGAATCAACTAGATCGCTCTTTTCGAGCTACTTAATGCACGAAACACGATTTCTGGTGTTTTCACCACTCCACAGTACGTTTGACATGCAGAACCGGAGATATCTTGGTTTCGGTCGGGTTTCAAGCTGAGATATGCATTTTCTACGATAATGTTGGTGAAACATCTGTCCGAAGTATGCAGAAACATCGATAGCGCTCTTTTCGAGCTATTTAATGCGAGAAACTCGTTTTCTGGGGTTTTCACCACTCCACCGTTCGTTGGATATGCAGAACCGGAGATATCTTGGTTTTCGTGGGGTTTCAAGATGAGATATGCATTTCCTGCGATAATCTTGGTGAGACTCCTGTCCGAAGTATGCTGAATCATCGAGATCGCTCTTTTCGAGCTATTTAATGCGAGAAACACGTTCTCTGGTGTTTTCACCACTCCACAGTGCGTTTGATATGCAGAACAGTAGATATCTTGGTTTTCGTGGGGTTTCCAGCTGAGATATGCATTTTCTACGATAATCCTGGTGAGACTTCTGTCCGACGTATGCTGAATCATCGAGATCGCTCTTTTCGAGCTAGTTAGTGCGAGAAACACGTTATCTGGTGTTTTCACCACTCCACAGTGCGTTTGATATGCAGAACAGTAGATATCTTGGTTTTCGTGGGGTTTCAAGCTGAGATATGCATTTTCTACGATAATCCTGGTGAGACTTCTGTCAGACGTATGCAGAATATTCGAGAACGCTCTTTTCGAGATACTTAATGCGCGAAACCCGTTTGCTGGTGTTTTCACCACTCCACGGTACGTTTGATGTGCAGAACCGGAGATAACTCGGTTTTCGTCGGGTTTCAAGCTGAGATAAGCATTTTCTACGATAATCTTGGTGAGACTTCTGTCAGAAGTATGCAGGATCTTCGAGAACGCTCTTTTCGAGCTACTTAATGCGAGAAACACGTTTTCTGGTGTTTTCACCACTCCACAGTGCGTTTGATATGCAGAACCGGCGACATCTTGGTTTTCCTGGGGTTTCAAGCTGAGATATGCATTTTCTGCGATAATCTTGTTGAGACTTCTGTCCGAAGTATTAAGAAACGTCGAGAGCGCTCTTTTCGAGCTATTTAGTGCGAGAAACACGTTTTCTGGTGTTTTCACCACTCCACAGTGCATTTGATATGCAGAACAGTAGATATCTTGGTTTTCGTGGGGTTTCAAGATGAGATATGCATTTCCTGCGATAATCTTGGTGAGACTCCTGTCCGAAGTATGCTGAATCATCGAGATCGCTCTTTTCGAGCTATTTAATGCGAGAAACACGTACTCTGGTTATTTTCACCACTCCACAGTGCGTTTGATATGCAGAACCGGCAACATCTTGATTTTCGTGAGGTTTCGAGCTGAGATATGCATTTTCTGCGATAATATTGGTGAGACCTCAGTCAGAAGTATGCAGAATCATCTAGATCGCTCTTTTCGAGCTACTTAATGCACGAAACACGTTTTCTGGTGTTTTCACCACTCCACAGTACGTTTGACATGCAGAATCGGAGATATCTTGGTTTCGGTCGGGTTTCAAGCTGAGATATGCATTTTCTACGATAATCCTGGTGAGACTTCTGTCAGAAGTATGCAGAATCTTCGAGAACGCTCTTTTCGAGCTACTTAATGCGCGGAACACGTTTTCTGGTGTTTTCACCACTCCACGATACGTTTGATGTGCAGAACCGGAGATAACTCGGTTTTCGTCGGGTTTCAAGCTGAGATATGCATTTTCGACGATAACCTTTGTGAGACTTCTGTCAGAAGTATGCAGGATCTTCGACAACGCTCTTTTCGAGCTAGTTAATGCGAGAAAAACCTTATCCGGTGTTTTCACTACTCCACAGTGCGTTTGATATGCAAAACCGGCGATATCTTGGTTTTCGTGGGGTTTCAAGCTGAGATATGCATTTTCTGCGATAATCTTGGTGAGACTTCTGTCCGAAGTATGCAGAATCATCGAGATCGCTCGTTTCGAGCTATTTAATGCGAGAAACACGTTATCTGGTGTTTTCACCACTCCACAGTTGGTTTGATATGCAGAACCGGCGATATTTTGGTTTTCGTCGCGTTTCAAGCTGAGATATGCATTTTCTACGATAATCTTGGTGAAACATCTGTCCGAAGTATGCAGAAACATCGAGAGCGCTCTTTTCGAGCTATTTAATCCGAGAAACTCGTTTTCTGGGGTTTTCACCACTCCACAGTTCGTTGGATATGCAGAACCGGAGATATCTTGGTTTTCGTGGGGTTTCAAGCTGAGATATGCATTTCCTGCGATAATCTTGGTGAGACTCCTGTCCGAAGTATGCTGAATCATCGAGATCGCTCTTTTCGAGCTATTTAATGCGAGAAACACGTTCTCTGGTTGTTTTCACCACTCCACAGTGCGTTTGATATGCAGAACAGGCGATATCTTGATTTTCGTGGTGTTTCCAGCTGAGATATGCATTTTCTGCGATAATCTTGGTGGGTCTTTTGTCAGAAGTATGCAGAATCAACTAGATCGCTCTGTTCGAGCTACTTAATGCACGAAACACGATTTCTGGTGTTTTCACCACTCCACAGTACGTTTGACATGCAGAACCGGAGATATCTTGGTTTCGGTCGGGTTTCAAGCTGAGAAATGCATTTTCTACGATAATGTTGGTGAAACATCTGTCCGAAGTATGCAGAAACATCGATAGCGCTCTTTTCGAGCTATTTAATGCGAGAAACTCGTTTTCTGGGGTTTTCACCACTCCACCGTTCGTTGGATATGCAGAACCGGAGATATCTTGGTTTTCGTGGGGTTTCAAGATGAGATATGCATTTCCTGCGATAATCTTGGTGAGACTTCTGTCCGAAGTATGCAGAATCATCGAGATCGCTCGTTTCGAGCTATTTAATGAGAGAAACACGTTATCTGGTGTTTTCACCACTCCACAGTGCGTTTGATATGCAGAACAGGCGATATCTTGGTTTTCGTGGGGTTTCAAGCTGAGATATGCATTTTCTACGATAATCCTGGTGAGACTTCTGTCAGACGTATGCAGAATATTCGAGAACGCTCTTTTCGAGATACTTAATGCGCGAAACCCGTTTTCTGGTGTTTTCACCTCTCCACGGTACGTTTGATGTGCAGAACCGGAGATAACTCGGTTTTCGTCGGTTTTCAAGCTGAGATAAGCATTTTCTACGATAATCTTGGTGAGACTTCTGTCCGAAGTATGCAGAATCATCGAGAACGCTCTTCTCGAGCTACTTAATGCGAGAAACACGTTTTCTGGTGTTTTCACCACTCCACAGTGCGTTTGATATGCAGAACCGGCGACATCTTGGTTTTCCTGGGGTTTCAAGCTGAGATATGCATTTCCTGCGATAATCTTGGTGAGACTTCTGTCCGAAGTATGCAGAATCATCGATAGCGCGCTTTTCGAGATATTTAATGCGAGAAACTCGTTTTCTGGGGTTTTCACCACTCCACCGTTCGTTGGATATGCAGAACCGGAGATATCTTGGTTTTCGTGGGGTTTCAAGATGAGATATGCATTTCCTGCGATAATCTTGGTGAGACTTCTGTCCGAAGTATGCAGAATCATCGAGATCGCTCGTTTCGAGCTATTTAATGCGAGAAATACGTTATCTGGTGTTTTCACCACACCACAGTGCGTTTGATATGCAGAACAGGCGATATCTTGGTTTTCGTGGGGTTTCAAGCTGAGATATGCATTTCCTGCGATAATCTTGGTGAGACTCCTGCCCGAAGTATGCTGAATCATCTAGATCGCTCTTTTCGAGCTAGTTAGTGCGAGAAACACGTTTTCTGGTGTTTTCACCACTCCACAGTGCGTTTGATATGCAGAACAGTAGATATCTTGGTTTTCGTGGGGTTTCAAGCTGAGATATGCATTTTCTACGATAATCCTGGTGAGACTTCTGTCCGAAGTATGCTGAATCATCGAGATCGCTCTTTTCGAGCTAGTTAGTGCGAGAAACACGCTATCTGGTGTTTTCACCACTCCACAGTTCGTTGGATATGCAGAACCGGCGATATTTTGGTTTTCGTCGCGTTTCAAGCTGAGATATGCATTTTCTACGATAATCTTGGTGAAACATCTGTCCGAAGTATGCAGAAACATCGAGAGCGCTCTTTTCGAGCTATTTAATCCGAGAAACTCGTTTTCTGGGGTTTTCACCACTCCACAGTTCGTTGGATATGCAGAACCGGAGATATCTTGGTTTTCGTGGGGTTTCAAGCTGAGATATGCATTTCCTGCGATAATCTTGGTGAGACTCCTGTCCGAAGTATGCTGAATCATCGAGATCGCTCTTTTCGAGCTATTTAATGCGAGAAACACGTTCTCTGGTTGTTTTCACCACTCCACAGTGCGTTTGATATGCAGAACAGGCGATATCTTGATTTTCGTGGTGTTTCCAGCTGAGATATGCATTTTCTGCGATAATCTTGGTGGGTCTTTTGTCAGAAGTATGCAGAATCAACTAGATCGCTCTGTTCGAGCTACTTAATGCACGAAACACGATTTCTGGTGTTTTCACCACTCCACAGTACGTTTGACATGCAGAACCGGAGATATCTTGGTTTCGGTCGGGTTTCAAGCTGAGAAATGCATTTTCTACGATAATGTTGGTGAAACATCTGTCCGAAGTATGCAGAAACATCGATAGCGCTCTTTTCGAGCTATTTAATGCGAGAAACTCGTTTTCTGGGGTTTTCACCACTCCACCGTTCGTTGGATATGCAGAACCGGAGATATCTTGGTTTTCGTGGGGTTTCAAGATGAGATATGCATTTCCTGCGATAATCTTGGTGAGACTTCTGTCCGAAGTATGCAGAATCATCGAGATCGCTCGTTTCGAGCTATTTAATGAGAGAAACACGTTATCTGGTGTTTTCACCACTCCACAGTGCGTTTGATATGCAGAACAGGCGATATCTTGGTTTTCGTGGGGTTTCAAGCTGAGATATGCATTTTCTACGATAATCCTGGTGAGACTTCTGTCAGACGTATGCAGAATATTCGAGAACGCTCTTTTCGAGATACTTAATGCGCGAAACCCGTTTTCTGGTGTTTTCACCTCTCCACGGTACGTTTGATGTGCAGAACCGGAGATAACTCGGTTTTCGTCGGTTTTCAAGCTGAGATAAGCATTTTCTACGATAATCTTGGTGAGACTTCTGTCCGAAGTATGCAGAATCATCGAGAACGCTCTTCTCGAGCTACTTAATGCGAGAAACACGTTTTCTGGTGTTTTCACCACTCCACAGTGCGTTTGATATGCAGAACCGGCGACATCTTGGTTTTCCTGGGGTTTCAAGCTGAGATATGCATTTCCTGCGATAATCTTGGTGAGACTTCTGTCCGAAGTATGCAGAATCATCGATAGCGCGCTTTTCGAGATATTTAATGCGAGAAACTCGTTTTCTGGGGTTTTCACCACTCCACCGTTCGTTGGATATGCAGAACCGGAGATATCTTGGTTTTCGTGGGGTTTCAAGATGAGATATGCATTTCCTGCGATAATCTTGGTGAGACTTCTGTCCGAAGTATGCAGAATCATCGAGATCGCTCGTTTCGAGCTATTTAATGCGAGAAATACGTTATCTGGTGTTTTCACCACACCACAGTGCGTTTGATATGCAGAACAGGCGATATCTTGGTTTTCGTGGGGTTTCAAGCTGAGATATGCATTTCCTGCGATAATCTTGGTGAGACTCCTGCCCGAAGTATGCTGAATCATCTAGATCGCTCTTTTCGAGCTAGTTAGTGCGAGAAACACGTTTTCTGGTGTTTTCACCACTCCACAGTGCGTTTGATATGCAGAACAGTAGATATCTTGGTTTTCGTGGGGTTTCAAGCTGAGATATGCATTTTCTACGATAATCCTGGTGAGACTTCTGTCCGAAGTATGCTGAATCATCGAGATCGCTCTTTTCGAGCTAGTTAGTGCGAGAAACACGCTATCTGGTGTTTTCACCACTCCACAGTGCGTTTGATATGCAGAACAGTAGATATCTTGGTTTTCGTGGGGTTTCAAGCTGAGATATGCATTTTCTACGATAATCCTGGTGAGACTTCTGTCCGAAGTATGCTGAATCATCGAGATCGCTCTTTTCGAGCTAGTTAGTGCGAGAAACACGTTATCTGGTGTTTTCACCACTCCACAGTGCGTTTGATATGCAGAACAGTAGATATCTTGGTTTTCGTGGGGTTTCAAGCTGAGATATGCATTTTCTACGATAATCCTGGTGAGACTTCTGTCAGACGTATGCAGAATATTCGAGAACGCTCTTTTCGAGATACTTAATGCGCGAAACCCGTTTTCTGGTGTTTTCACCACTCCACGGTACGTTTGATGTGCAGAACCGGAGATAACTCGGTTTTCGTCGGGTTTCAAGCTGAGATATGCATTTTCTACGATAATGTTGGTGAAACATCTGTCCGAAGTATGCAGAAACATCGATAGCGCTCTTTGCGAGCTATTTAATGCGAGAAACTCGTTTTCTGGGGTTTTCACCACTCCACCGTTCGTTGGATATGCAGAACCGGAGATATCTTGGTTTTCGTGGGGTTTCAAGATGAGATATGCATTTCCTGCGATAATCTTGGTGAGACTTCTGTCCGAAGTATGCAGAATCATCGAGATCGCTCGTTTCGAGCTATTTAATGCGAGAAACACGTTATCTGGTGTTTTCACCACTCCACAGTGCGTTTGATATGCAGAACAGGCGATATCTTTGTTTTCGTGGGGTTTCAAGCTGAGATATGCATTTCCTGCGATAATCTTGGTGAGACTCCTGTCCGAAGTATGCTGAATCATCTAGATCGCTCTTTTCGAGCTAGTTAGTGCGAGAAACACGTTATCTGGTTTTTTCACCACTCCACAGTGCGTTTGATATGCAGAACAGTAGATATCTTGGTTTTCGTGGGGTTTCAAGCTGAGATATGCATTTTCTACGATAATCCTGGTGAGACTTCTGTCCGAAGTATGCTGAATCATCGAGATCGCTCTTTTCGAGCTAGTTAGTGCGAGAAACACGTTATCTGGTGTTTTCACCACTCCACAGTGCGTTTGATATGCAGAACAGTAGATATCTTGGTTTTCGTGGGGTTTCAAGCTGAGATATGCATTTTCTACGATAATCCTGGTGAGACTTCTGTCAGACGTATGCAGAATATTCGAGAACGCTCTTTTCGAGATACTTAATGCGCGAAACCCGTTTTCTGGTGTTTTCACCACTCCACGGTACGTTTGATGTGCAGAACCGGAGATAACTCGGTTTTCGTCGGGTTTCAAGCTGAGATAAGCATTTTCTACGATAATCTTGGTGAGACTTCTGTCAGAAGTATGCAGGATCTTCGAGTACGCTCTTTTCGAGCTACTTAATGCGAGAAACACGTTTTCTGGTGTTTTCACCACTCCACAGTGCGTTTGATATGCAGAACCGGCGACATCTTGGTTTTCCTGGGGTTTCAAGCTGAGATATGCATTTCCTGCGATAATCTTGGTGAGACTTCTGTCCGAAGTATGCAGAATCATCGATAGCCCTCTTTTCGAGCTATTTAATGCGAGAAACTCGTTTTCTGGGGTTTTCACCACTCCACCGTTCGTTGGATATGCAGAACCGGAGATATCTTGGTTTTCGTGGGGTTTCAAGATGAGATATGCATTTCCTGCGAAAATCTTGGTGAGACTTCTGTCCGAAGTATGCAGAATCATCGAGATCGCTCGTTTCGAGCTATTTAATGCGAGAAACACGTTATCTGGTGTTTTCACCACTCCACAGTGCGTTTGATATGCAGAACAGGCGATATCTTGGTTTTCGTGGGGTTTCAAGCTGAGATATGCATTTCCTGCGATAATCTTGGTGAGACTCCTGTCCGAAGTATGCTGAATCATCTAGATCGCTCTTTTCGAGCTAGTTAGTGCGAGAAACACGTTATCTGGTGTTTTCACCACTCCACAGTGCGTTTGATATGCAGAACAGTAGATATCTTGGTTTTCGTGGGGTTTCAAGCTGAGATATGCATTTTCTGCGATAATCTTGTTGAGACTTCTGTCCGAAGTATGCAGAAACGTCGAGAGCGCTCTTTTCGAGCTATTTAGTGCGAGAAACACGTTATCTGGTGTTTTCACCACTCCACAGTGCGTTTGATATGCAGAACAGTAGATGTCTTGGTTTTCGTGGGGTTTCAAGCTGAGATATGCATTTTCTGCGATAATCTTGTTGAGACTTCTGTCCGAAGTATGCAGAAACGTCGAGAGCGCTCTTTTCGAGCTATTTAGTGCGAGAAACACGTTTTCTGGTGTTTTCACCACTCCACAGTGCATTTGATATGCAGAACAATAGATATCTTGGTTTTCGTGGGGTTTCAAGCTGAGATATGCATTTTCTGCGATAATCTTGTTGAGACTTCTGTCCGAGGTATGCAGAAACGTCGAGAGCGCTCTTTTCGAGCTATTTAGTGCGAGAAACACGTTTTCTGGTGTTTTCACCACTCCACAGTGCATATGATGTGCAGAACAGTAGATATCTTGGTTTTCGTGGGGTTTCAAGCTGAGATATGCATTTTCTGCGATAATCTTGTTGATACTTCTGTCCGAAGTATGCAGAATCATCGAGATCGCTCGTTTCGATCTATTCAATGCGAGAAACACGTTATCTGGTGTTATCACCACTCCACAGTGCGTTGGATATGCAGAACCGGAGATAACTCGGTTTTCGTCGGGTTTCAAGCTGAGATATGCATTTTCTACGATAATCTTGGTGAAACATCTGTCCGAAGTATGCAGGAACATCGAGAGCGCTCTTTTCGAGCTATTTAATGCGAGAAACTCGTTTTCTGGGGTTTTCACCACTCCACAGTTCGTTGGATATGCAGAACCGGAGATATCTTGGTTTTCGTGGGGATTCAAGCTGGGATATGCATTTCCTGCGATAATCTTGGTGAGACTTCTGTCCGAAGTATGCTGAATCATCTAGAACGCTCTTTTCGAGCTATTTAATGCGAGAAACACGTTATCTGGTGTTTTCACCACTCCACAGTGCGTTTGATGTGCAGAACAGTAGATATCTTGGTTTTCGTGGGGTTTCAAGCTGAGATATGCATTTTCTGCGATAATCTTGTTGATACTTCTGTCCGAAGTATGCAGAATTATCGAGATCGCTCGTTTCGATCTATTCAATGCGAGAAACACGTTATCTGGTGTTATCACCACTCCACAGTGCGTTGGATATGCAGAACCGGAGATAACTCGGTTTTCGTCGGGTTTCAAGCTGAGATATGCATTTTCTACGATAATCTTGGTGAGACTTCTGTCCGAAGTATGAAGAATCATCGAGATCGCTCGTTTCGAGCTATTTAATGCGAGAAACACGTTCTCTGGTTGTTTTCACCACTCCACAGTGCGTTTGATATGCAGAACCGGCAACATCTTGATTTTCGTGAGGTTTCGAGCTGAGATATGCATTTTCTGCGATAATATTGGTGAGACTTCAGTTAGAAGTATGCAGAATCATCTAGATCGCTCTTATCGAGCTACTTAATGCACGAAACACGTTTTCTGGTGTTTTCACCACTCCACAGTACGATTGACATGCAGAATCGGAGATATCTTGGTTTCGGTCGGGTTTCAAGCTGAGATATGCATTTTCTACGATAATCCTGGTGAGACTTCTGTCAGAAGTATGCAGAATCTTCGAGAACGCTCTTTTCGAGCTACTTAATGCGCGGAACATGTTTTCTGGTGTTTTCACCACTCCACGATACGTTTGATGTGCAGAACCGGAGATAACTCGGTTTTCGTCGGGTTTCAAGCTGAGACATGCATTTTCTACGATAACCTTGGTGAGACTTCTGTCAGAAGTATGCAGGATCTTCGAGAACGCTCTTTTCGAGCTAGTTAATGCGAGAAAAACCTTTCCGGTGTTTTCACTACTCCACAGTGCGTTTGATATGCAAAACCGGCGATATCTTGGTTTTCGTGGGGTTTCAAGCTGAGATATGCATTTTCTGCGATAATCTTGGTGAGACTTCTGTCCGAAGTATGCAGAATCATCGAGATCGCTCGTTTCGAGATATTTAATGCGAGAAACACGTTATCTGGTGTTTTCACCACTCCACAGTTGGTTTGATATGCAGAACCGGCGATATTTTGGTTTTCGTCGCGTTTCAAGCTGAGATATGCATTTTCTACGATAATCTTGGTGAAACATCTGTCCGAAGTATGCAGAAACATCGAGAGCGCTCTTTTCGAGCTATTTAATCCGAGAAACTCGTTTTCTGGGGTTTTCACCACTCCACAGTTCGTTGGATATGCAGAACAGTAGATATCTTGGTTTTCGTGGGGTTTCAAGCTGAGATATGCATTTTCTACGATAATCCTGGTGAGACTTCTGTCCGAAGTATGCTGAATCATCGAGATCGCTCTTTTCGAGCTAGTTAGTGCGAGAAACACGTTATCTGGTGTTTTCACCACTCCACAGTGCGTTTGATATGCAGAACAGTAGATATCTTGGTTTTCGTGGGGTTTCAAGCTGAGATATGCATTTTCTACGATAATCCTGGTGAGACTTCTGTCAGACGTATGCAGAATATTCGAGAACGCTCTTTTCGAGATACTTAATGCGCGAAACCCGTTTTCTGGTGTTTTCACCACTCCACGGTACGTTTGATGTGCAGAACCGGAGATAACTCGGTTTTCGTCGGGTTTCAAGCTGAGATATGCATTTTCTACGATAATGTTGGTGAAACATCTGTCCGAAGTATGCAGAAACATCGATAGCGCTCTTTTCGAGCTATTTAATGCGAGAAACTCGTTTTCTGGGGTTTTCACCACTCCACCGTTCGTTGGATATGCAGAACCGGAGATATCTTGGTTTTCGTGGGGTTTCAAGATGAGATATGCATTTCCTGCGATAATCTTGGTGAGACTTCTGTCCGAAGTATGCAGAATCATCGAGATCGCTCGTTTCGAGCTATTTAATGCGAGAAACACGTTATCTGGTGTTTTCACCACTCCACAGTGCGTTTGATATGCAGAACAGGCGATATCTTGGTTTTCCTGGGGTTTCAAGCTGAGATATGCATTTCCTGCGATAATCTTGGTGAGACTTCTGTCCGAAGTATGCAGAATCATCGATAGCCCTCTTTTCGAGCTATTTAATGCGAGAAACTCGTTTTCTGGGGTTTTCACCACTCCACCGTTCGTTGGATATGCAGAACCGGAGATATCTTGGTTTTCGTGGGGTTTCAAGATGAGATATGCATTTCCTGCGAAAATCTTGGTGAGACTTCTGTCCGAAGTATGCAGAATCATCGAGATCGCTCGTTTCGAGCTATTTAATGCGAGAAACACGTTATCTGGTGTTTTCACCACTCCACAGTGCGTTTGATATGCAGAACAGGCGATATCTTGGTTTTCGTGGGGTTTCAAGCTGAGATATGCATTTCCTGCGATAATCTTGGTGAGACTCCTGTCCGAAGTATGCTGAATCATCTAGATCGCTCTTTTCGAGCTAGTTAGTGCGAGAAACACGTTATCTGGTGTTTTCACCACTCCACATTGCGTTTGATATGCAGAACAGTAGATATCTTGGTTTTCGTGGGGTTTCAAGCTGAGATATGCATTTTCTGCGATAATCTTGTTGAGACTTCTGTCCGAAGTATGCAGAAACGTCGAGAGCGCTCTTTTCGAGCTATTTAGTGCGAGAAACACGTTATCTGGTGTTTTCACCACTCCACAGTGCGTTTGATATGCAGAACAGTAGATGTCTTGGTTTTCGTGGGGTTTCAAGCTGAGATATGCATTTTCTGCGATAATCTTGTTGAGACTTCTGTCCGAAGTATGCAGAAACGTCGAGAGCGCTCTTTTCGAGCTATTTAGTGCGAGAAACACGTTTTCTGGTGTTTTCACCACTCCACAGTGCATTTGATATGCAGAACAATAGATATCTTGGTTTTCGTGGGGTTTCAAGCTGAGATATGCATTTTCTGCGATAATCTTGTTGAGACTTCTGTCCGAGGTATGCAGAAACGTCGAGAGCGCTCTTTTCGAGCTATTTAGTGCGAGAAACTCGTTTTCTGGGGTTTTCACCACTCCACAGTTCGTTGGATATGCAGAACCGGAGATATCTTGGTTTTCGTGGGGATTCAAGCTGGGATATGCATTTCCTGCGATAATCTTGTTGATACTTCTGTCCGAAGTATGCAGAATTATCGAGATCGCTCGTTTCGATCTATTCAATGCGAGAAACACGTTATCTGGTGTTATCACCACTCCACAGTGCGTTGGATATGCAGAACCGGAGATAACTCGGTTTTCGTCGGGTTTCAAGCTGAGATATGCATTTTCTACGATAATCTTGGTGAGACTTCTGTCCGAAGTATGAAGAATCATCGAGATCGCTCGTTTCGAGCTATTTAATGCGAGAAACACGTTCTCTGGTTGTTTTCACCACTCCACAGTGCGTTTGATATGCAGAACCGGCAACATCTTGATTTTCGTGAGGTTTCGAGCTGAGATATGCATTTTCTGCGATAATATTGGTGAGACTTCAGTTAGAAGTATGCAGAATCATCTAGATCGCTCTTTTCGAGCTACTTAATACACGAAACACGTTTTCTGGTGTTTTCACCACTCCACAGTACGTTTGACATGCAGAATCGGAGATATCTTGGTTTCGGTCGGGTTTCAAGCTGAGATATGCATTTTCTACGATAATCCTGGTGAGACTTCTGTCAGAAGTATGCAGAATCTTCGAGAACGCTCTTTTCGAGCTACTTAATGCGCGGAACACGTTTTCTGGTGTTTTCACCACTCCACGATACGTTTGATGTGCAGAACCGGAGATAACTCGGTTTTCGTCGGGTTTCAAGCTGAGACATGCATTTTCTACGATAACCTTGGTGAGACTTCTGTCAGAAGTATGCAGGATCTTCGAGAACGCTCTTTTCGAGCTAGTTAATGCGAGAAAAACCTTTCCGGTGTTTTCACTACTCCACAGTGCGTTTGATATGCAAAACCGGCGATATCTTGGTTTTCGTGGGGTTTCAAGCTGAGATATGCATTTTCTGCGATAATCTTGGTGAGACTTCTGTCCGAAGTATGCAGAATCATCGAGATCGCTCGTTTCGAGCTATTTAATGCGAGAAACACGTTATCTGGTGTTTTCACCACTCCACAGTTGGTTTGATATGCAGAACCGGCGATATTTTGGTTTTCGTCGCGTTTCAAGCTGAGATATGCATTTTCTACGATAATCTTGGTGAAACATCTGTCCGAAGTATGCAGAAACATCGAGAGCGCTCTTTTCGAGCTATTTAATCCGAGAAACTCGTTTTCTGGGGTTTTCACCACTCCACAGTTCGTTGGATATGCAGAACCGGAGATATCTTGGTTTTCGTGGGGTTTCATGCTGAGATATGCATTTCCTGCGATAATCTTGGTGAGACTCCTGTCCGAAGTATACTGAATCATCGAGATCGCTCTTTTCGAGCTATTTAATGCGAGAAACACGTTCTCTGGTTGTTTTCACCACTCCACAGTGCGTTTGATATGCAGAACAGGCGATATATTGATTTTCGTGGTGTTTCCAGCTGAGATATGCATTTTCTGCGATAATCTTGGTGGGTCTTTTGTCAGAAGTATGCAGAATCAACTAGATCGCTCTTTTCGAGCTACTTAATGCACGAAACACGATTTCTGGTGTTTTCACCACTCCACAGTACGTTTGACATGCAGAACCGGAGATATCTTGGTTTCGGTCGGGTTTCAAGCTGAGATATGCATTTTCTACGATAATGTTGGTGAAACATCTGTCCGAAGTATGCAGAAACATCGATAGCGCTCTTTTCGAGCTATTTAATGCGAGAAACTCGTTTTCTGGGGTTTTCACCACTCCACCGTTCGTTGGATATGCAGAACCGGAGATATCTTGGTTTTCGTGGGGTTTCAAGATGAGATATGCATTTCCTGCGATAATCTTGGTGAGACTCCTGTCCGAAGTATGCTGAATCATCGAGATCGCTCTTTTCGAGCTATTTAATGCGAGAAACACGTTCTCTGGTTATTTTCACCACTCCACAGTGCGTTTGATATGCAGAACCGGCAACATCTTGATTTTCGTGAGGTTTCGAGCTGAGATATGCATTTTCTGCGATAATATTGGTGAGACTTCAGTCAGAAGTATGCTGAATCATCGAGATCGCTCTTTTCGAGCTAGTTAGTGCGAGAAACACGTTATCTGGTGTTTTCACCACTCCACAGTGCGTTTGATATGCAGAACAGTAGATATCTTGGTTTTCGTGGGGTTTCAAGCTGAGATATGCATTTTCTACGATAATCCTGGTGAGACTTCTGTCCGACGTATGCTGAATCATCGAGATCGCTCTTTTCGAGCTAGTTAGTGCGAGAAACACGTTATCTGGTGTTTTCACCACTCCACAGTGCGTTTGATATGCAGAACAGTAGATATCTTGGTTTTCGTGGGGTTTCAAGCTGAGATATGCATTTTCTACGATAATCCTGGTGAGACTTCTGTCAGACGTATGCAGAATATTCGAGAACGCTCTTTTCGAGATACTTAATGCGCGAAACCCGTTTTCTGGTGTTTTCACCACTCCACGGTACGTTTGATGTGCAGAACCGGAGATAACTCGGTTTTCGTCGGGTTTCAAGCTGAGATAAGCATTTTCTACGATAATCTTGGTGAGACTTCTGTCAGAAGTATGCAGGATCTTCGAGAACGCTCTTTTCGAGCTACTTAATGCGAGAAACACGTTTTCTGGTGTTTTCACCACTCCACGGTACGTTTGATGTGCAGAACCGGAGATAACTCGGTTTTCGTCGGGTTTCAAGCTGAGATAAGCATTTTCTATGATAATCTTGGTGAGACTTCTGTCCGAAGTATGCAGAAACGTCGAGAGCGCTCTTTTCGAGCTATTTAGTGCGAGAAACACGTTTTCTGGTGTTTTCACCACTCCACAGTGCATTTGATATGCAGAACAGTAGATATCTTGGTTTTCGTGGGGTTTCAAGCTGAGATATGCATTTTCTGCGATAATCTTGTTGAGACTTCTGTCCGAGGAATGCAGAAACGTCGAGAGCGCTCTTTTCGAGCTATTTAGTGCGAGAAACACGTTTTCGGGTGTTTTCACCACTCCACAGTGCATTCGATATGCAGAACAGTAGATATCTTGGTTTTCGTGGGGTTTCAAGCTGAGATATGCATTTTCTGCGATAATCTTGTTGATACTTCTGTCCGAAGTATGCAGAATCATCGAGATCGCTCGTTTCGATCTATTCAATGCGAGAAACACGTTATCTGGTGTTATCACCACTCCACAGTGCGTTGGATATGCAGAACCGGAGATAACTCGGTTTTCGTCGGGTTTCAAGCTGAGATATGCATTTTCTACGATAATCTTGGTGAAACATCTGTCCGAAGTATGCAGGAACATCGAGAGCGCTCTTTTCGAGCTATTTAATGCGAGAAACTCGTTTTCTGGGGTTTTCACCACTCCACAGTTCGTTGGATATGCAGAACCGGAGATATCTTGGTTTTCGTGGGGATTCAAGCTGGGATATGCATTTCCTGCGATAATCTTGGTGAGACTTCTGTCCGAAGTATGCTGAATCATCTAGAACGCTCTTTTCGAGCTATTTAATGCGAGAAACACGTTATCTGGTGTTTTCACCACTCCACAGTGCGTTTGATGTGCAGAACAGTAGATATCTTGGTTTTCGTGGTGTTTCAAGCTGATATATGCATTTTCTGCGATAATCTTATTGATACTTCTGTCCGAAGTATGCAGAATCTTCGAGATCGCTCGTTTCGATCTATTCAATGCGAGAAACACGTTATCTGGTGTTATCACCACTCCACAGTGCGTTGGATATGCAGAACCGGAGATATCTTGGTTTCGGTCGGGTTTCAAGCTGAGATATGCATTTTCTACGATAATGTTGGTGAAACATCTGTCCGAAGTATGCAGAAACATCGATAGCGCTCTTTTCGAGCTATTTAATGCGAGAAACTCGTTTTCTGGGGTTTTCACCACTCCACCGTTCGTTGGATATGCAGAACCGGAGATATCTTGGTTTTCGTGGGGTTTCATGCTGAGATATGCATTTCCTGCGATAATCTTGGTGAGACTCCTGTCCGAAGTATACTGAATCATCGAGATCGCTCTTTTCGAGCTATTTAATGCGAGAAACACGTTCTCTGGTTGTTTTCACCACTCCACAGTGCGTTTGATATGCAGAACAGGCGATATATTGATTTTCGTGGTGTTTCCAGCTGAGATATGCATTTTCTGCGATAATCTTGGTGGGTCTTTTGTCAGAAGTATGCAGAATCAACTAGATCGCTCTTTTCGAGCTACTTAATGCACGAAACACGATTTCTGGTGTTTTCACCACTCCACAGTACGTTTGACATGCAGAACCGGAGATATCTTGGTTTCGGTCGGGTTTCAAGCTGAGATATGCATTTTCTACGATAATGTTGGTGAAACATCTGTCCGAAGTATGCAGAAACATCGATAGCGCTCTTTTCGAGCTATTTAATGCGAGAAACTCGTTTTCTGGGGTTTTCACCACTCCACCGTTCGTTGGATATGCAGAACCGGAGATATCTTGGTTTTCGTGGGGTTTCAAGATGAGATATGCATTTCCTGCGATAATCTTGGTGAGACTCCTGTCCGAAGTATGCTGAATCATCGAGATCGCTCTTTTCGAGCTATTTAATGCGAGAAACACGTTCTCTGGTTATTTTCACCACTCCACAGTGCGTTTGATATGCAGAACCGGCAACATCTTGATTTTCGTGAGGTTTCGAGCTGAGATATGCATTTTCTGCGATAATATTGGTGAGACTTCAGTCAGAAGTATGCTGAATCATCGAGATCGCTCTTTTCGAGCTAGTTAGTGCGAGAAACACGTTATCTGGTGTTTTCACCACTCCACAGTGCGTTTGATATGCAGAACAGTAGATATCTTGGTTTTCGTGGGGTTTCAAGCTGAGATATGCATTTTCTACGATAATCCTGGTGAGACTTCTGTCCGACGTATGCTGAATCATCGAGATCGCTCTTTTCGAGCTAGTTAGTGCGAGAAACACGTTATCTGGTGTTTTCACCACTCCACAGTGCGTTTGATATGCAGAACAGTAGATATCTTGGTTTTCGTGGGGTTTCAAGCTGAGATATGCATTTTCTACGATAATCCTGGTGAGACTTCTGTCAGACGTATGCAGAATATTCGAGAACGCTCTTTTCGAGATACTTAATGCGCGAAACCCGTTTTCTGGTGTTTTCACCACTCCACGGTACGTTTGATGTGCAGAACCGGAGATAACTCGGTTTTCGTCGGGTTTCAAGCTGAGATAAGCATTTTCTACGATAATCTTGGTGAGACTTCTGTCAGAAGTATGCAGGATCTTCGAGAACGCTCTTTTCGAGCTACTTAATGCGAGAAACACGTTTTCTGGTGTTTTCACCACTCCACGGTACGTTTGATGTGCAGAACCGGAGATAACTCGGTTTTCGTCGGGTTTCAAGCTGAGATAAGCATTTTCTACGATAATCTTGGTGAGACTTCTGTCCGAAGTATGCAGAAACGTCGAGAGCGCTCTTTTCGAGCTATTTAGTGCGAGAAACACGTTTTCTGGTGTTTTCACCACTCCACAGTGCATTTGATATGCAGAACAGTAGATATCTTGGTTTTCGTGGGGTTTCAAGCTGAGATATGCATTTTCTGCGATAATCTTGTTGAGACTTCTGTCCGAGGAATGCAGAAACGTCGAGAGCGCTCTTTTCGAGCTATTTAGTGCGAGAAACACGTTTTCGGGTGTTTTCACCACTCCACAGTGCATTCGATATGCAGAACAGTAGATATCTTGGTTTTCGTGGGGTTTCAAGCTGAGATATGCATTTTCTGCGATAATCTTGTTGATACTTCTGTCCGAAGTATGCAGAATCATCGAGATCGCTCGTTTCGATCTATTCAATGCGAGAAACACGTTATCTGGTGTTATCACCACTCCACAGTGCGTTGGATATGCAGAACCGGAGATAACTCGGTTTTCGTCGGGTTTCAAGCTGAGATATGCATTTTCTACGATAATCTTGGTGAAACATCTGTCCGAAGTATGCAGGAACATCGAGAGCGCTCTTTTCGAGCTATTTAATGCGAGAAACTCGTTTTCTGGGGTTTTCACCACTCCACAGTTCGTTGGATATGCAGAACCGGAGATATCTTGGTTTTCGTGGGGATTCAAGCTGGGATATGCATTTCCTGCGATAATCTTGGTGAGACTTCTGTCCGAAGTATGCTGAATCATCTAGAACGCTCTTTTCGAGCTATTTAATGCGAGAAACACGTTATCTGGTGTTTTCACCACTCCACAGTGCGTTTGATGTGCAGAACAGTAGATATCTTGGTTTTCGTGGGGTTTCAAGCTGATATATGCATTTTCTGCGATAATCTTATTGATACTTCTGTCCGAAGTATGCAGAATCTTCGAGATCGCTCGTTTCGATCTATTCAATGCGAGAAACACGTTATCTGGTGTTATCACCACTCCACAGTGCGTTGGATATGCAGAACCGGAGATAACTCGGTTTTCGTCGGGTTTCAAGCTGAGATATGCATTTTCTACGATAATCTTGGTGAGACTTCTGTCCGAAGTATGAAGAATCATCGAGATCGCTCGTTTCGAGCTATTTAATGCGAGAAACACGTTCTCTGGTTGTTTTCACCACTCCACAGTGCGTTTGATATGCAGAACCGGCAACATCTTGATTTTCGTGAGGTTTCGAGCTGAGATATGCATTTTCTGCGATAATATTGGTGAGACCTCAGTCAGAAGTATGCAGAATCATCTAGATCGCTCTTTTCGAGCTACTTAATGCACGAAACACGTTTTCTGGTGTTTTCACCACTCCACAGTACGTTTGACATGCAGAATCGGAGATATCTTGGTTTCGGTCGGGTTTCAAGCTGAGATATGCATTTTCTACGATAATCCTGGTGAGACTTCTGTCAGAAGTATGCAGAATCTTCGAGAACGCTCTTTTCGAGCTACTTAATGCGCGGAACACGTTTTCTGGTGTTTTCACCACTCCACGATACGTTTGATGTGCAGAACCGGAGATAACTCGGTTTTCGTCGGGTTTCAAGCTGAGATATGCATTTTCGACGATAACCTTTGTGAGACTTCTGTCAGAAGTATGCAGGATCTTCGACAACGCTCTTTTCGAGCTAGTTAATGCGAGAAAAACCTTATCCGGTGTTTTCACTACTCCACAGTGCGTTTGATATGCAAAACCGGCGATATCTTGGTTTTCGTGGGGTTTCAAGCTGAGATATGCATTTTCTACGATAATCCTGGTGAGACTTCTGTCAGACGTATGCAGAATATTCGAGAACGCTCTTTTCGAGATACTTAATGCGCGAAACCCGTTTTCTGGTGTTTTCACCACTCCACAGTGCGTTTGATATGCAGAACCGGCGACATCTTGGTTTTCCTGGGGTTTCAAGCTGAGATATGCATTTTCTGCGATAATCTTGTTGAGACTTCTGTCCGAAGTATGCAGAAACGTCGAGAGCGCTCTTTTCGAGCTATTTAGCGCGAGAAACACGTTTTCTGGTGTTTTCACCACTCCACAGTGCATTTGATATGCAGAACAGTAGATATCTTGGTTTTCGTGGGGTTTCAAGCTGAGATATGCATTTTCTGCGATAATCTTGTTGAGACTTCTGTCCGAGGTATGCAGAAACGTCGAGAGCGCTCTTTTCGAGCTATTTAGTGCGAGAAACACGTTTTCTGGTGTTTTCACCACTCCACAGTGCATTCGATATGCAGAACAGTAGATATCTTGGTTTTCGTGGGGTTTCAAGCTGAGATATGCATCTTCTGCGATAATCTTGTTGATACTTCTGTCCGAAGTATGCAGAATCATCGAGATCGCTCGTTTCGATCTATTCAATGCGAGAAACACGTTATCTGGTGTTATCACCACTCCACAGTGCGTTGGATATGCAGAACCGGAGATAACTCGGTTTTCGTCGGGTTTCAAGCTGAGATATGCATTTTCTACGATAATCTTGGTGAAACATCTGTCCGAAGTATGCAGGAACATCGAGAGCGCTCTTTTCGAGCTATTTAATGCGAGAAACTCGTTTTCTGGGGTTTTCACCACTCCACAGTTCGTTGGATATGCAGAACCGGAGATATCTTGGTTTTCGTGGGGATTCAAGCTGGGATATGCATTTCCTGCGATAATCTTGGTGAGACTTCTGTCCGAAGTATGCTGAATCATCTAGAACGCTCTTTTCGAGCTATTTAATGCGAGAAACACGTTATCTGGTGTTTTCACCACTCCACAGTGCGTTTGATGTGCAGAACAGTAGATATCTTGGTTTTCGTGGGGTTTCAAGCTGAGATATGCATTTTCTGCGATAATCTTATTGATACTTCTGTCCGAAGTATGCAGAATCATCGAGATCGCTCGTTTCGATCTATTCAATGCGAGAAACACGTTATCTGGTGTTATCACCACTCCACAGTGCGTTGGATATGCAGAACCGGAGATAACTCGGTTTTCGTCGGGTTTCAAGCTGAGATATGCATTTTCTACGATAATCTTGGTGAGACTTCTGTCCGAAGTATGAAGAATCATCGAGATCGCTCGTTTCGAGCTATTTAATGCGAGAAACACGTTCTCTGGTTGTTTTCACCACTCCACAGTGCGTTTGATATGCAGAACCGGCAACATCTTGATTTTCGTGAGGTTTCGAGCTGAGATATGCATTTTCTGCGATAATATTGGTGAGACCTCAGTCAGAAGTATGCAGAATCATCTAGATCGCTCTTTTCGAGCTACTTAATGCACGAAACACGTTTTCTGGTGTTTTCACCACTCCACAGTACGTTTGACATGCAGAATCGGAGATATCTTGGTTTCTGTCGGGTTTCAAGCTGAGATATGCATTTTCTACGATAATCCTGGTGAGACTTCTGTCAGAAGTATGCAGAATCTTCGAGAACGCTCTTTTCGAGCTACTTAATGCGCGGAACACGTTTTCTGGTGTTTTCACCACTCCACGATACGTTTGATGTGCAGAACCGGAGATAACTCGGTTTTCGTCGGGTTTCAAGCTGAGATATGCATTTTCGACGATAACCTTTGTGAGACTTCTGTCAGAAGTATGCAGGATCTTCGACAACGCTCTTTTCGAGCTAGTTAATGCGAGAAAAACCTTATCCGGTGTTTTCACTACTCCACAGTGCGTTTCATATGCAAAACCGGCGATATCTTGGTTTTCGTGGGGTTTCAAGCTGAGATATGCATTTTCTACGATAATCCTGGTGAGACTTCTGTCAGACGTATGCAGAATATTCGAGAACGCTCTTTTCGAGATACTTAATGCGCGAAACCCGTTTTCTGGTGTTTTCACCACTCCACAGTGCGTTTGATATGCAGAACCGGCGACATCTTGGTTTTCCTGGGGTTTCAAGCTGAGATATGCATTTTCTGCGATAATCTTGTTGAGACTTCTGTCCGAAGTATGCAGAAACGTCGAGAGCGCTCTTTTCGAGCTATTTAGTGCGAGAAACACGTTTTCTGGTGTTTTCACCACTCCACAGTGCATTTGATATGCAGAACAGTAGATATCTTGGTTTTCGTGGGGTTTCAAGCTGAGATATGCATTTTCTGCGATAATCTTGTTGAGACTTCTGTCCGAGGTATGCAGAAACGTCGAGAGCGCTCTTTTCGAGCTATTTAGTGCGAGAAACACGTTTTCTGGTGTTTTCACCACTCCACAGTGCATTCGATATGCAGAACAGTAGATATCTTGGTTTTCGTGGGGTTTCAAGCTGAGATATGCATCTTCTGCGATAATCTTGTTGATACTTCTGTCCGAAGTATGCAGAATCATCGAGATCGCTCGTTTCGATCTATTCAATGCGAGAAACACGTTATCTGGTGTTATCACCACTCCACAGTGCGTTGGATATGCAGAACCGGAGATAACTCGGTTTTCGTCGGGTTTCAAGCTGAGATATGCATTTTCTACGATAATCTTGGTGAAACATCTGTCCGAAGTATGCAGGAACATCGAGAGCGCTCTTTTCGAGCTATTTAATGCGAGAAACTCGTTTTCTGGGGTTTTCACCACTCCACAGTTCGTTGGATATGCAGAACCGGAGATATCTTGGTTTTCGTGGGGATTCAAGCTGGGATATGCATTTCCTGCGATAATCTTGGTGAGACTTCTGTCCGAAGTATGCTGAATCATCTAGAACGCTCTTTTCGAGCTATTTAATGCGAGAAACACGTTATCTGGTGTTTTCACCACTCCACAGTGCGTTTGATGTGCAGAACAGTAGATATCTTGGTTTTCGTGGGGTTTCAAGCTGAGATATGCATTTTCTGCGATAATCTTATTGATACTTCTGTCCGAAGTATGCAGAATCATCGAGATCGCTCGTTTCGATCTATTCAATGCGAGAAACACGTTATCTGGTGTTATCACCACTCCACAGTGCGTTGGATATGCAGAACCGGAGATAACTCGGTTTTCGTCGGGTTTCAAGCTGAGATATGCATTTTCTACGATAATCTTGGTGAGACTTCTGTCCGAAGTATGAAGAATCATCGAGATCGCTCGTTTCGAGCTATTTAATGCGAGAAACACGTTCTCTGGTTGTTTTCACCACTCCACAGTGCGTTTGATATGCAGAACCGGCAACATCTTGATTTTCGTGAGGTTTCGAGCTGAGATATGCATTTTCTGCGATAATATTGGTGAGACTTCAGTTAGAAGTATGCAGAATCATCTAGATCGCTCTTTTCGAGCTACTTAATACACGAAACACGTTTTCTGGTGTTTTCACCACTCCACAGTACGTTTGACATGCAGAATCGGAGATATCTTGGTTTCGGTCGGGTTTCAAGCTGAGATATGCATTTTCTACGATAATCCTGGTGAGACTTCTGTCAGAAGTATGCAGAATCTTCGAGAACGCTCTTTTCGAGCTACTTAATGCGCGGAACACGTTTTCTGGTGTTTTCACCACTCCACGATACGTTTGATGTGCAGAACCGGAGATAACTCGGTTTTCGTCGGGTTTCAAGCTGAGACATGCATTTTCTACGATAACCTTGGTGAGACTTCTGTCAGAAGTATGCAGGATCTTCGAGAACGCTCTTTTCGAGCTAGTTAATGCGAGAAAAACCTTTCCGGTGTTTTCACTACTCCACAGTGCGTTTGATATGCAAAACCGGCGATATCTTGGTTTTCGTGGGGTTTCAAGCTGAGATATGCATTTTCTGCGATAATCTTGGTGAGACTTCTGTCCGAAGTATGCAGAATCATCGAGATCGCTCGTTTCGAGCTATTTAATGCGAGAAACACGTTCTCTGGTTGTTTTCACCACTCCACAGTGCGTTTGATATGCAGAACAGGCGATATATTGATTTTCGTGGTGTTTCCAGCTGAGATATACATTTTCTGCGATAATCTTGGTGGGTCTTTTGTCAGAAGTATGCAGAATCAACTAGATCGCTCTTTTCGAGCTACTTAATGCACGAAACACGATTTCTGGTGTTTTCACCACTCCACAGTACGTTTGACATGCAGAACCGGAGATATCTTGGTTTCGGTCGGGTTTCAAGCTGAGATATGCATTTTCTACGATAATGTTGGTGAAACATCTGTCCGAAGTATGCAGAAACATCGATAGCGCTCTTTTCGAGCTATTTAATGCGAGAAACTCGTTTTCTGGGGTTTTCACCACTCCACAGTGCGTTTGATATGCAGAACAGGCGATATATTGATTTTCGTGGTGTTTCCAGCTGAGATATGCATTTTCTGCGATAATCTTGGTGGGTCTTTTGTCAGAAGTATGCAGAATCAACTAGATCGCTCTTTTCGAGCTACTTAATGCACGAAACACGATTTCTGGTGTTTTCACCACTCCACAGTACGTTTGACATGCAGAACCGGAGATATCTTGGTTTCGGTCGGGTTTCAAGCTGAGATATGCATTTTCTACGATAATGTTGGTGAAACATCTGTCCGAAGTATGCAGAAACATCGATAGCGCTCTTTTCGAGCTATTTAATGCGAGAAACTCGTTTTCTGGGGTTTTCACCACTCCACCGTTCGTTGGATATGCAGAACCGGAGATATCTTGGTTTTCGTGGGGTTTCAAGATGAGATATGCATTTCCTGCGATAATCTTGGTGAGACTCCTGTCCGAAGTATGCTGAATCATCGAGATCGCTCTTTTCGAGCTATTTAATGCGAGAAACACGTTCTCTGGTTATTTTCACCACTCCACAGTGCGTTTGATATGCAGAACCGGCAACATCTTGATTTTCGTGAGGTTTCGAGCTGAGATATGCATTTTCTGCGATAATATTGGTGAGACTTCAGTCAGAAGTATGCTGAATCATCGAGATCGCTCTTTTCGAGCTAGTTAGTGCGAGAAACACGTTATCTGGTGTTTTCACCACTCCACAGTGCGTTTGATATGCAGAACAGTAGATATCTTGGTTTTCGTGGGGTTTCAAGCTGAGATATGCATTTTCTACGATAATCCTGGTGAGACTTCTGTCCGACGTATGCTGAATCATCGAGATCGCTCTTTTCGAGCTAGTTAGTGCGAGAAACACGTTATCTGGTGTTTTCACCACTCCACAGTGCGTTTGATATGCAGAACAGTAGATATCTTGGTTTTCGTGGGGTTTCAAGCTGAGATATGCATTTTCTACGATAATCCTGGTGAGACTTCTGTCAGACGTATGCAGAATATTCGAGAACGCTCTTTTCGAGATACTTAATGCGCGAAACCCGTTTTCTGGTGTTTTCACCACTCCACGGTACGTTTGATGTGCAGAACCGGAGATAACTCGGTTTTCGTCGGGTTTCAAGCTGAGATAAGCATTTTCTACGATAATCTTGGTGAGACTTCTGTCAGAAGTATGCAGGATCTTCGAGAACGCTCTTTTCGAGCTACTTAATGCGAGAAACACGTTTTCTGGTGTTTTCACCACTCCACGGTACGTTTGATGTGCAGAACCGGAGATAACTCGGTTTTCGTCGGGTTTCAAGCTGAGATAAGCATTTTCTACGATAATCTTGGTGAGACTTCTGTCCGAAGTATGCAGAAACGTCGAGAGCGCTCTTTTCGAGCTATTTAGTGCGAGAAACACGTTTTCTGGTGTTTTCACCACTCCACAGTGCATTTGATATGCAGAACAGTAGATATCTTGGTTTTCGTGGGGTTTCAAGCTGAGATATGCATTTTCTGCGATAATCTTGTTGAGACTTCTGTCCGAGGTATGCAGAAACGTCGAGAGCGCTCTTTTCGAGCTATTTAGTGCGAGAAACACGTTTTCGGGTGTTTTCACCACTCCACAGTGCATTCGATATGCAGAACAGTAGATATCTTGGTTTTCGTGGGGTTTCAAGCTGAGATATGCATTTTCTGCGATAATCTTGTTGATACTTCTGTCCGAAGTATGCAGAATCATCGAGATCGCTCGTTTCGATCTATTCAATGCGAGAAACACGTTATCTGGTGTTATCACCACTCCACAGTGCGTTGGATATGCAGAACCGGAGATAACTCGGTTTTCGTCGGGTTTCAAGCTGAGATATGCATTTTCTACGATAATCTTGGTGAAACATCTGTCCGAAGTATGCAGGAACATCGAGAGCGCTCTTTTCGAGCTATTTAATGCGAGAAACTCGTTTTCTGGGGTTTTCACCACTCCACAGTTCGTTGGATATGCAGAACCGGAGATATCTTGGTTTTCGTGGGGATTCAAGCTGGGATATGCATTTCCTGCGATAATCTTGGTGAGACTTCTGTCCGAAGTATGCTGAATCATCTAGAACGCTCTTTTCGAGCTATTTAATGCGAGAAACACGTTATCTGGTGTTTTCACCACTCCACAGTGCGTTTGATGTGCAGAACAGTAGATATCTTGGTTTTCGTGGGGTTTCAAGCTGAGATATGCATTTTCTGCGATAATCTTATTGATACTTCTGTCCGAAGTATGCAGAATCATCGAGATCGCTCGTTTCGATCTATTCAATGCGAGAAACACGTTATCTGGTGTTATCACCACTCCACAGTGCGTTGGATATGCAGAACCGGAGATAACTCGGTTTTCGTCGGGTTTCAAGCTGAGATATGCATTTTCTACGATAATCTTGGTGAGACTTCTGTCCGAAGTATGAAGAATCATCGAGATCGCTCGTTTCGAGCTATTTAATGCGAGAAACACGTTCTCTGGTTGTTTTCACCACTCCACAGTGCGTTTGATATGCAGAACCGGCAACACCTTGATTTTCGTGAGGTTTCGAGCTGAGATATGCATTTTCGGCGATAATATTGGTGAGACCTCAGTCAGAAGTATGCAGAATCATCTAGATCGCTCTTTTCGAGCTACTTAATGCACGAAACACGTTTTCTGGTGTTTTCACCACTCCACAGTACGTTTGACATGCAGAATCGGAGATATCTTGGTTTCGGTCGGGTTTCAAGCTGAGATATGCATTTTCTACGATAATCCTGGTGAGACTTCTGTCAGAAGTATGCAGAATCTTCGAGAACGCTCTTTTCGAGCTACTTAATGCGCGGAACACGTTTTCTGGTGTTTTCACCACTCCACGATACGTTTGATGTGCAGAACCGGAGATAACTCGGTTTTCGTCGGGTTTCAAGCTGAGATATGCATTTTCGACGATAACCTTTGTGAGACTTCTGTCAGAAGTATGCAGGATCTTCGACAACGCTCTTTTCGAGCTAGTTAATGCGAGAAAAACCTTATCCGGTGTTTTCACTACTCCACAGTGCGTTTGATATGCAAAACCGGCGATATCTTGGTTTTCGTGGGGTTTCAAGCTGAGATATGCATTTTCTACGATAATCCTGGTGAGACTTCTGTCAGACGTATGCAGAATATTCGAGAACGCTCTTTTCGAGATACTTAATGCGCGAAACCCGTTTTCTGGTGTTTTCACCACTCCACAGTGCGTTTGATATGCAGAACCGGCGACATCTTGGTTTTCCTGGGGTTTCAAGCTGAGATATGCATTTTCTACGATAATCTTGGTGAAACATCTGTCCGAAGTATGCAGAAACATCGAGAGCGCTCTTTTCGAGCTATTTAATCCGAGAAACTCGTTTTCTGGGGTTTTCACCACTCCACAGTTCGTTGGATATGCAGAACCGGAGATATCTTGGTTTTCGTGGGGTTTCAAGCTGAGATATGCATTTCCTGCGATAATCTTGGTGAGACTCCTGTCCGAAGTATGCTGAATCATCGAGATCGCTCTTTTTGAGCTATTTAATGCGAGAAACACGTTCTCTGGTTGTTTTCACCACTCCACAGTGCGTTTGATATGCAGAACAGGCGATATCTTGATTTTCGTGGTGTTTCCAGCTGAGATATGCATTTTCTGCGATAATCTTGGTGGGTCTTTTGTCAGAAGTATGCAGAATCAACTAGATCGCTCTTTTCGAGCTACTTAATGCACGAAACACGATTTCTGGTGTTTTCACCACTCCACAGTACGTTTGACATGCAGAACCGGAGATATCTTGGTTTCGGTCGGGTTTCAAGCTGAGAAATGCATTTTCTACGATAATGTTGGTGAAACATCTGTCCGAAGTATGCAGAAACATCGATAGCGCTCTTTTCGAGCTATTTAATGCGAGAAACTCGTTTTCTGGAGTTTTCACCACTCCACCGTTCGTTGGATATGCAGAACCGGAGATATCTTGGTTTTCGTGGGGTTTCAAGATGAGATATGCATTTCCTGCGATAATCTTGGTGAGACTTCTGTCCGAAATATGCAGAATCATCGAGATCGCTCGTTTCGAGCTATTTAATGAGAGAAACACGTTATCTGGTGTTTTCACCACTCCACAGTGCGTTTGATATGCAGAACAGGCGATATCTTGGTTTTCGTGGGGTTTCAAGCTGAGATATGCATTTTCTACGATAATCCTGGTGAGACTTCTGTCAGACGTATGCAGAATATTCGAGAACGCTCTTTTCGAGATACTTAATGCGCGAAACCCGTTTTCTGGTGTTTTCACGTCTCCACGGTACGTTTGATGTGCAGAACCGGAGATAACTCGGTTTTCGTCGGTTTTCAAGCTGAGATAAGCATTTTCTACGATAATCTTGGTGAGACTTCTGTCCGAAGTATGCAGAATCATCGAGAACGCTCTTCTCGAGCTACTTAATGCGAGAAACACGTTTTCTGGTGTTTTCACCACTCCACAGTGCGTTTGATATGCAGAACCGGCGACATCTTGGTTTTCCTGGGGTTTCAAGCTGAGATATGCATTTCCTGCGATAATCTTGGTGAGACTTCTGTCCGAAGTATGCAGAATCATCGATAGCGCGCTTTTCGAGCTATTTAATGCGAGAAACTCGTTTTCTGGGGTTTTCACCACTCCACCGTTCGTTGGATATGCAGAACCGGAGATATCTTGGTTTTCGTGGGGTTTCAAGATGAGACATGCATTTCCTGCGATAATCTTGGTGAGACTTCTGTCCGAAGTATGCAGAATCATCGAGATCGCTCGTTTCGAGCTATTTAATCCGAGAAACTCGTTTTCTGGGGTTTTCACCACTCCACAGTTCGTTGGATATGCAGAACCGGAGATATCTTGGTTTTCGTGGGGTTTCAAGCTGAGATATGCATTTCCTGCGATAATCTTGGTGAGACTCCTGTCCGAAGTATGCTGAATCATCGAGATCGCTCTTTTCGAGCTATTTAATGCGAGAAACACGTTCTCTGGTTGTTTTCACCACTCCACAGTGCGTTTGATATGCAGAACAGGCGATATCTTGATTTTCGTGGTGTTTCCAGCTGAGATATGCATTTTCTGCGATAATCTTGGTGGGTCTTTTGTCAGAAGTATGCAGAATCAACTAGATCGCTCTTTTCGAGCTACTTAATGCACGAAACACGATTTCTGGTGTTTTCACCACTCCACAGTACGTTTGACATGCAGAACCGGAGATATCTTGGTTTCGGTCGGGTTTCAAGCTGAGAAATGCATTTTCTACGATAATGTTGGTGAAACATCTGTCCGAAGTATGCAGAAACATCGATAGCGCTCTTTTCGAGCTATTTAATGCGAGAAACTCGTTTTCTGGAGTTTTCACCACTCCACCGTTCGTTGGATATGCAGAACCGGAGATATCTTGGTTTTCGTGGGGTTTCAAGATGAGATATGCATTTCCTGCGATAATCTTGGTGAGACTTCTGTCCGAAATATGCAGAATCATCGAGATCGCTCGTTTCGAGCTATTTAATGAGAGAAACACGTTATCTGGTGTTTTCACCACTCCACAGTGCGTTTGATATGCAGAACAGGCGATATCTTGGTTTTCGTGGGGTTTCAAGCTGAGATATGCATTTTCTACGATAATCCTGGTGAGACTTCTGTCAGACGTATGCAGAATATTCGAGAACGCTCTTTTCGAGATACTTAATGCGCGAAACCCGTTTTCTGGTGTTTTCACGTCTCCACGGTACGTTTGATGTGCAGAACCGGAGATAACTCGGTTTTCGTCGGTTTTCAAGCTGAGATAAGCATTTTCTACGATAATCTTGGTGAGACTTCTGTCCGAAGTATGCAGAATCATCGAGAACGCTCTTCTCGAGCTACGTAATGCGAGAAACACGTTTTCTGGTGTTTTCACCACTCCACAGTGCGTTTGATATGCAGAACCGGCGACATCTTGGTTTTCCTGGGGTTTCAAGCTGAGATATGCATTTCCTGCGATAATCTTGGTGAGACTTCTGTCCGAAGTATGCAGAATCATCGATAGCGCGCTTTTCGAGCTATTTAATGCGAGAAACTCGTTTTCTGGGGTTTTCACCACTCCACCGTTCGTTGGATATGCAGAACCGGAGATATCTTGGTTTTCGTGGGGTTTCAAGATGAGATATGCATTTCCTGCGATAATCTTGGTGAGACTTCTGTCCGAAGTATGCAGAATCATCGAGATCGCTCGTTTCGAGCTATTTAATGCGAGAAACACGTTATCTGGTGTTTTCACCACACCACAGTGCGTTTGATATGCAGAACAGTAGATATCTTGGTTTTCGTGGGGTTTCAAGCTGAGATATGCATTTTCTACGATAATCCTGGTGAGACTTCTGTCCGAAGTATGCAGAATCATCGATAGCGCGCTTTTCGAGCTATTTAATGCGAGAAACACGATTTCTGGTGTTTTCACCACTCCACAGTTCGTTGGATATGCAGAACCGGAGATATCTTGGTTTTCGTGGGGTTTCAAGCTGAGATATGCATTTCCTGCGATAATCTTGGTGAGACTCCTGCCCGAAGTATGCTGAATCATCTAGATCGCTCTTTTCGAGCTAGTTAGTGCGAGAAACACGTTTTCTGGTGTTTTCACCACTCCACAGTGCGTTTGATATGCAGAACAGTAGATATCTTGGTTTTCGTGGGGTTTCAAGCTGAGATATGCATTTTCTACGATAATCCTGGTGAGACTTCTGTCCGAAGTATGCTGAATCATCGAGATCGCTCTTTTCGAGCTAGTTAGTGCGAGAAACACGCTATCTGGTGTTTTCACCACTCCACAGTGCGTTTGATATGCAGAACAGTAGATATCTTGGTTTTCGTGGGGTTTCAAGCTGAGATATGCATTTTCTACGATAATCCTGGTGAGACTTCTGTCCGAAGTATGCTGAATCATCGAGATCGCTCTTTTCGAGCTAGTTAGTGCGAGAAACACGTTATCTGGTGTTTTCACCACTCCACAGTGCGTTTGATATGCAGAACAGTAGATATCTTGGTTTTCGTGGGGTTTCAAGCTGAGATATGCATTTTCTACGATAATCCTGGTGAGACTTCTGTCAGACGTATGCAGAATATTCGAGAACGCTCTTTTCGAGATACTTAATGCGCGAAACCCGTTTTCTGGTGTTTTCACCACTCCACGGTACGTTTGATGTGCAGAACCGGAGATAACTCGGTTTTCGTCGGGTTTCAAGCTGAGATATGCATTTTCTACGATAATGTTGGTGAAACATCTGTCCGAAGTATGCAGAAACATCGATAGCGCTCTTTTCGAGCTATTTAATGCGAGAAACTCGTTTTCTGGGGCTTTCACCACTCCACCGTTCGTTGGATATGCAGAACCGGAGATATCTTTGTTTTCGTGGGGTTTCAAGCTGAGATATGCATTTCCTGCGATAATCTTGGTGAGACTCCTGTCCGAAGTATGCTGAATCATCTAGATCGCTCTTTTCGAGCTAGTTAGTGCGAGAAACACGTTATCTGGTTTTTTCACCACTCCACAGTGCGTTTGATATGCAGAACAGTAGATATCTTGGTTTTCGTGGGGTTTCAAGCTGAGATATGCATTTTCTACGATAATCCTGGTGAGACTTCTGTCCGAAGTATGCTGAATCATCGAGATCGCTCTTTTCGAGCTAGTTAGTGCGAGAAACACGTTATCTGGTGTTTTCACCACTCCACAGTGCGTTTGATATGCAGAACAGTAGATATCTTGGTTTTCGTGGGGTTTCAAGCTGAGATATGCATTTTCTACGATAATCCTGGTGAGACTTCTGTCAGACGTATGCAGAATATTCGAGAACGCTCTTTTCGAGATAATTAATGCGCGAAACCCGTTTTCTGGTGTTTTCACCACTCCACGGTACGTTTGATGTGCAGAACCGGAGATAACTCGGTTTTCGTCGGGTTTCAAGCTGAGATAAGCATTTTCTACGATAATCTTGGTGAGACTTCTGTCAGAAGTATGCAGGATCTTCGAGTACGCTCTTTTCGAGCTACTTAATGCGAGAAACACGTTTTCTGGTGTTTTCACCACTCCACAGTGCGTTTGATATGCAGAACCGGCGACATCTTGGTTTTCCTGGGGTTTCAAGCTGAGATATGCATTTCCTGCGATAATCTTGGTGAGACTTCTGTCCGAAGTATGCAGAATCATCGATAGCCCTCTTTTCGAGCTATTTAATGCGAGAAACTCGTTTTCTGGGGTTTTCACCACTCCACCGTTCGTTGGATATGCAGAACCGGAGATATCTTGGTTTTCGTGGGGTTTCAAGATGAGATATGCATTTCCTGCGAAAATCTTGGTGAGACTTCTGTCCGAAGTATGCAGAATCATCGAGATCGCTCGTTTCGAGCTATTTAATGCGAGAAACACGTTATCTGGTGTTTTCACCACTCCACAGTGCGTTTGATATGCAGAACAGGCGATATCTTGGTTTTCGTGGGGTTTCAAGCTGAGATATGCATTTCCTGCGATAATCTTGGTGAGACTCCTGTCCGAAGTATGCTGAATCATCTAGATCGCTCTTTTCGAGCTAGTTAGTGCGAGAAACACGTTATCTGGTGTTTTCACCACTCCACAGTGCGTTTGATATGCAGAACAGTAGATATCTTGGTTTTCGTGGGGTTTCAAGCTGAGATATGCATTTTCTACGATAATCCTGTGAGACTTCTGTCCGAAGTATGCTGAATCATCGAGATCGCTCTTTTCGAGCTAGTTAGTGCGAGAAACACGTTATCTGGTGTTTTCACCACTCCACAGTGCGTTTGATATGCAGAACAGTAGATATCTTGGTTTTCGTGGGGTTTCAAGCTGAGATATGCATTTTCTACGATAATCCTGGTGAGACTTCTGTCCGAAGTATGCTGAATCATCGAGATCGCTCTTTTCGAGCTAGTTAGTGCGAGAAACACGTTATCTGGTGTTTTCACCACTCCACAGTGCGTTTGATATGCAGAACAGTAGATATCTTGGTTTTCGTGGGGTTTCTAGCTGAGATATGCATTTTCTACGATAATCCTGGTGAGACTTCTGTCAGACGTATGCAGAATATTCGAGAACGCTCTTTTCGAGATACTTAATGCGCGAAACCCGTTTTCTGGTGTTTTCACCACTCCACGGTACGTTTGATGTGCAGAACCGGAGATAACTCGGTTTTCGTCGGGTTTCAAGCTGATATATGCATTTTCTACGATAATGTTGGTGAAACATCTGTCCGAAGTATGCAGAAACATCGATAGCGCTCTTTTCGAGCTACTTAATGCGAGAAACTCGTTTTCTGGGGTTTTCACCACTCCACCGTTCGTTGGATATGCAGAACCGGCGACATCTTGGTTTTCCTGGGGTTTCAAGCTGAGATATGCATTTCCTGCGATAATCTTGGTGAGACTTCTGTCCGAAGTATGCAGAATCATCGATAGCCCTCTTTTCGAGCTATTTAATGCGAGAAACTCGTTTTCTGGGGTTTTCACCACTCCACCGTTCGTTGGATATGCAGAACCGGAGATATCTTGGTTTTCGTGGGGTTTCAAGATGAGATATGCATTTCCTGCGAAAATCTTGGTGAGACTTCTGTCCGAAGTATGCAGAATCATCGAGATCGCTCGTTTCGAGCTATTTAATGCGAGAAACACGTTATCTGGTGTTTTCACCACTCCACAGTGCGTTTGATATGCAGAACAGGCGATATCTTGGTTTTCGTGGGGTTTCAAGCTGATATATGCATTTTCTGCGATAATCTTGGTGAGACTTCTGTCCGAAGTATGCTGAATCATCGAGATCGCTCTTTTCGAGCTAGTTAGTGCGAGAAACACGTTTTCTGGTGTTTTCACCACTCCACAGTGCGTTTGATATGCAGAACAGTAGATATCTTGGTTTTCGGGGGTTTCAAGCTGAGATATGCATTTTCTACGATAATCCTGGTGAGACTTCTGTCCGAAGTATGCTGACTCATCGAGATCGCTCTTTTCGAGCTAGTTAGTGCGAGAAACACGTTATCTGGTGTTTTCACCACTCCACAGTGCGTTTGTTATGCAGAACAGTAGATATCTTGGTTTTCGTGGGGTTTCAAGCTGAGATATGCATTTTCTACGATAATCCTGGTGAGACTTCTGTCCGAAGTATGCTGAATCATCGAGATCGCTCTTTTCGAGCTAGTTAGTGCGAGAAACACGTTATCTGGTGTTTTCACCACTCCACGGTACGTTTGATGTGCAGAACCGGAGATAACTCGGTTTTCGTCGGGTTTCAAGCTGAGATATGCATTTTCTACGATAATGTTAGTGAAACATCTGTCCGAAGTATGCAGAAACATCGATAGCGCTCTTTTCGAGCTATTTAATGCGAGAAACTCGTTTTCTGGGGTTTTCACCACTCCACCGTTCGTTGGATATGCAGAACCGGAGATATCTTGGTTTTCGTGGGGTTTCAAGATGAGATATGCATTTCCTGCGATAATCTTGGTGAGACTTCTGTCCGAAGTATGCAGAATCATCGATAGCGCTCTTTTCGAGCTATTTAATGCGAGAAACTCGTTTTCTGGGGTTTTCACCACTCCACCGTTCGTTGGATATGCAGAACCGGAGATATCTTGGTTTTCGTGGGGTTTCAAGATGAGATATGCATTTCCTGCGATAATCTTGGTGAGACTCCTGTCCGAAGTATGCTTAATCATCTAGATCGCTCTTTTCGAGCAACTTAATGCACGAAACACGTTTTGTGGTGTTTTCACCACTCCACGGTACGTTTGATGTGCAGAACCGGAGATAACTCGGTTTTCGTGGGGTTTCAAGCTGATATATGCATTTTCTGCGATAATCTTGGTGAGACTTCTGTCCGAAGTATGCTGAATCATCGAGATCGCTCTTTTCGAGCTAGTTAGTGCGAGAAACACGTTTTCTGGTGTTTTCACCACTCCACAGTGCGTTTGATATGCAGAACAGTAGATATCTTGGTTTTCGTGGGGTTTCAAGCTGAGATATGCATTTTCTACGATAATCCTGGTGAGACTTCTGTCAGACGTATGCAGAATATTCGAGAACGCTCTTTTCGAGATACTTAATGCGCGAAACCCGTTTTCTGGTGTTTTCACCACTCCACGGTACGTTTGATGTGCAGAACCGGAGATAACTCGGTTTTCGTCGGGTTTCAAGCTGAGATAAGCATTTTCTACGATAATCTTGGTGAGACTTCTGTCAGAAGTATGCAGGATCTTCGAGAACGCTCTTTTCGAGCTACTTAATGCGAGAAACACGTTTTCTGGTGTTTTCATCACTCCACAGTGCGTTTGATATGCAGAACAGTAGATATCTTGGTTTTCGTGGGGTTTCAAGCTGAGATATGCATTTTCTGCGATAATCTTGTTGAGACTTCTGTCCGAAGTATGCAGAAACGTCGAGAGCGCTCTTTCCGAGCTATTTAGTGCGAGAAACACGTTTTCTGGTGTTTTCACCACTCCACAGTGCATTTGATATGCAGAACAGTAGATATCTTGGTTTTCGTGGGGTTTCAAGCTGAGATATGCATTTTCTGCGATAATCTTGTTGAGACTTCTGTCGGAAGTATGCAGAAACGTCGAGAGCGCTGTTTTCGAGCTATTTAGTGCGAGAAACACGTTTTCTGGTGTTTTCACCACTCCACAGAGCATTTGATATGCAGAACAGTAGATATCTTGGTTTTCGTGGGGTTTCAAGCTGAGATATGCATTTTCTGCGATAATCTTGTTGATACTTCTGTCCGAAGTATGCAGAATCATCGAGATCGCTCGTTTCGATCTATTCAATGCGAGAAACACGTTATCTGGTGTTATCACCACTCCACAGTGCGTTGGATATGCAGAACCGGAGATAACTCGGTTTTCGTCGGGTTTCAAGCTGAGATATGCATTTTCTACGATAATCTTGGCGAAACATCTGTCCGAAGTATGCAGGAACATCGAGAGCGCTCTATTCGAGCTATTTAATGCGAGAAACTCGTTTTCTGGGGCTTTCACCACTCCACAGTTCGTTGGATATGCAGAACCGGAGATATCTTGGTTTTCGTGGGGATTCAAGCTGGGATATGCATTTCCTGCGATAATCTTGGTGAGACTTCTGTCCGAAGTATGCTGAATCATCTAGAACGCTCTTTTCGAGCTATTTAATGCGAGAAACACGTTATCTGGAGTTTTCACCACTCCACAGTGCGTTTGATATGCAGAACAGTAGATATCTTGGTTTTCGTGTGGTTTCAAGCTGAGATATGCATTTTCTGCGATAATCTTGTTGGTACTTCTGTCCGAAGTATGCAGAATCATCGAGATCGCTCGTTTCGATCTATTCAATGCGAGAAACACGTTATCTGGTGTTTTCACCACTCCACAGTGCGTTTGATATGCAGAACAGTAGATATCTTGGTTTTCGTGGGGGTTCAAGCTGAGATATGCATTTTCTGCGATAATCCTGGTGAGACTTCTGTCAGAAGTATGCAGAATCTTCGAGAACGCTCTTTTCGAGCTACTTAATGCGCGAAACACGTTTACTGGTGTTCTGGCCACTCCACGGTACGTTTGATGTGCAGAACCGGAGATAACTCGGTTTTCGTGGGGTTTCAAGCTGAGATATGCATTTTCTGCGATTATCTTGGTGAGACTTCTGTCCGAAGTATGCAGAATCATGGAGATCGCTCGTTTCGAGCTATTTAATGCGAGAAACACGTTATCTGGTGTTTTCACCACTCCACAGTGCGTTTGATATGCAGAACAGTAGATATCTTGGTTTTCGTGGGGGTTCAAGCTGAGATATGCATTTTCTGCGATAATCCTGGTGAGACTTCTGTCAGAAGTATGCAGAATCTTCGAGAACGCTCTTTTCGAGCTACTTAATGCGCGAAACACGTTTACTGGTGTTCTGGCCACTCCACGGTACGTTTGATGTGCAGAACCGGAGATAACTCGGTTTTCGTCGGGTTACAAGCTGAGATATGCATTTTCTACGATAATCTTGGTGAGACCTCTGTCCGAAGTATGAAGAATCATTGAGATCGCTCTAGTCGAGCTAGTTAATGCGAGAAACACGTTTTCTGGGGTTTTCACCACTCCACAGTGCGTTTGATATGCTGAACACAGCGATATCTTGGTTTTCGTGGGGTTTCAAGCTGAGATATGCATTTTTTACGATAATTTTGGTGAGACTTCTGTCCGAAGTATGCAGAATCATGGAGATCGCTCGTTTCGAGCTATTTAATGCGAGAAACACGTTATCTGGTGTTTTCACCACTCCACAGTGCGTTTGATATGCAGAACCGGCGATATCTTGGTTTTCGTGGGGTTTCAAGCTGAGATATGCATTTTCTGCGATAATCTTGGTGAGACTTCTGTCCGAAGTATGCTGTATCATCGAGATCGCTCTTTTCGAGCTAGTTAGTGCGAGAAACACGTTATCTGGTGTTTTCATCACTCCACAGTGCGTTTGATATGCAGAACAGTAGATATCTTGGTTTTCGTGGGGTTTCAAGCTGAGATATGCATTTTCTGCGATAATCTTGTTGAGACTTCTGTCGGAAGTATGCAGAAACGTCGAGAGCGCTCTTTTCGAGCTATTTAGTGCGAGAAACACGTTTTCTGGTGTTTTCACCACTCCACAGTGCATTTGATATGCAGAACAGTAGATATCTTGGTTTTCGTGGGGTTTCAAGCTGAGATATGCATTTTCTGCGATAATCTTGTTGATACTTCTGTCCGAAGTATGCTGAATCATCGAGATCGCTCTTTTCGAGCTAGTTAGTGCGAGAAACACGTTATCTGGTGTTTTCACCACTCCACAGTGCGTTTGATATGCAGAACAGTAGATATCTTGGTTTTCGTGGGGTTTCAAGCTGAGATATGCATTTTCTACGATAATCCTGGTGAGACTTCTGTCCGAAGTATGCTGAATCATCGAGATCGCTCTTTTCGAGCTAGTTAGTGCGAGAAACACGTTATCTGGTGTTTTCACCACTCCACAGTGCGTTTGATATGCAGAACAGTAGATATCTTGGTTTTCGTGGGGTTTCCAGCTGAGATATGCATTTTCTACGATAATCCTGGTGAGACTTCTGTCAGACGTATGCAGAATATTCGAGAACGCTCTTTTCGAGATACTTAATGCGCGAAACCCGTTTTCTGGTGTTTTCACCACTCCACGGTACGTTTGATGTGCAGAACCGGAGATAACTCGGTTTTCGTCGGGTTTCAAGCTGATATATGCATTTTCTACGATAATGTTGGTGAAACATCTGTCCGAAGTATGCAGAAACATCGATAGCGCTCTTTTCGAGCTATTTAATGCGAGAAACTCGTTTTCTGGGGTTTTCACCACTCCACCGTTCGTTGGATATGCAGAACCGGCGACATCTTGGTTTTCGTGGGGTTTCAAGATGAGATATGCATTTCCTGCGATAATCTTGGTGAGACTCCTGTCCGAAGTATGCTGAATCATCTAGATCGCTCTTTTCGAGCAACTTAATGCACGAAACACGTTTTGTGGTGTTTTCACCACTCCACGGTACGTTTGATGTGCAGAACCGGAGATAACTCGGTTTTCGTGGGGTTTCAAGCTGATATATGCATTTTCTGCGATAAACTTGGTGAGACTTCTGTCCGAAGTATGCTGAATCATCGAGATCGCTCTTTTCGAGCTAGTTAGTGCGAGAAACACGTTTTCTGGTGTTTTCACCACTCCACAGTGCGATTGATATGCAGAACAGTAGATATCTTGGTTTTCGTGGGGTTTCAAGCTGAGATATGCATTTTCTACGATAATCCTGGTGAGACTTCTGTCCGAAGTATGCTGACTCATCGAGATCGCTCTTTTCGAGCTAGTTAGTGCGAGAAACACGTTATCTGGTGTTTTCACCACTCCACAGTGCGTTTGATATGCAGAACAGTAGATATCTTGGTTTTCGTGGGGTTTCAAGCTGAGATATGCATTTTCTACGATAATCCTGGTGAGACTTCTGTCCGAAGTATGCTGAATCATCGAGATCGCTCTTTTCGAGCTAGTTAGTGCGAGAAACACGTTATCTGGTGTTTTCACCACTCCACGGTACGTTTGATGTGCAGAACCGGAGATAACTCGGTTTTCGTCGGGTTTCAAGCTGAGATATGCATTTTCTACGATAATGTTGGTGAAACATCTGTCCGAAGTATGCAGAAACATCGATAGCGCTCTTTTCGAGCTATTTAATGCGAGAAACTCGTTTTCTGGGGTTTTCACCACTCCACCGTTCGTTGGATATGCAGAACCGGAGATATCTTGGTTTTCGTGGGGTTTCAAGCTGATATATGCATTTTCTGCGATAATCTTGGTGAGACTTCTGTCCGAAGTATGCTGAATCATCGAGATCGCTCTTTTCGAGCTAGTTAGTGCGAGAAACACGTTTTCTGGTGTTTTCACCACTCCACAGTGCGTTTGATATGCAGAACAGTAGATATCTTGGTTTTCGTGGGGTTTCAAGCTGAGATATACATTTTCTACGATAATCCTGGTGAGACTTCTGTCAGACGTATGCAGAATATTCGAGAACGCTCTTTTCGAGATACTTAATGCGCGAAACCCGTTTTCTGGTGTTTTCACCACTCCACGGTACGTTTGATGTGCAGAACCGGAGATAACTCGGTTTTCGTCGGGTTTCAAGCTGAGATAAGCATTTTCTACGATAATGTTGGTGAGACTTCTGTCAGAAGTATGCAGGATCTTCGAGAACGCTCTTTTCGAGCTACTTAATGCGAGAAACACGTTTTCTGGTGTTTTCATCACTCCACAGTGCGTTTGATATGCAGAACAGTAGATATCTTGGTTTTCGTGGGGTTTCAAGCTGAGATATGCATTTTCTGCGATAATCTTGTTGAGACTTCTGTCCGAAGTATGCAGAAACGTCGAGAGCGCTCTTTCCGAGCTATTTAGTGCGAGAAACACGTTTTCTGGTGTTTTCACCACTCCACAGTGCATTTGATATGCAGAACAGTAGATATCTTGGTTTTCGTGGGGTTTCAAGCTGAGATATGCATTTTCTGCGATAATCTTGTTGAGACTTCTGTCGGAAGTATGCAGAAACGTCGAGAGCGCTCTTTTCGAGCTATTTAGTGCGAGAAACACGTTTTCTGGTGTTTTCACCACTCCACAGAGCATTTGATATGCAGAACAGTAGATATCTTGGTTTTCGTGGGGTTTCAAGCTGAGATATGCATTTTCTGCGATAATCTTGTTGATACTCCTGTCCGAAGTATGCAGAATCATCGAGATCGCTCGTTTCGATCTATTCAATGCGAGAAACACGTTATCTGGTGTTATCACCACTCCACAGTGCGTTGGATATGCAGAACCGGAGATAACTCGGTTTTCGTCGGGTTTCAAGCTGAGATATGCATTTTCTACGATAATCTTGGCGAAACATCTGTCCGAAGTATGCAGGAACATCGAGAGCGCTCTATTCGAGCTATTTAATGCGAGAAACTCGTTTTCTGGGGTTTTCACCACTCCACAGTTCGTTGGATATGCAGAACCGGAGATATCTTGGTTTTCGTGGGGATTCAAGCTGGGATATGCATTTCCTGCGATAATCTTGGTGAGACTTCTGTCCGAAGTATGCTGAATCATCTAGAACGCTCTTTTCGAGCTATTTAATGCGAGAAACACGTTATCTGGAGTTTTCACCACTCCACAGTGCGTTTGATATGCAGAACAGTAGATATCTTGGTTTTCGTGTGGTTTCAACCTGAGATATGCATTTTCTGCGATAATCTTGTTGGTACTTCTGTCCGAAGTATGCAGAATCATCGAGATCGCTCGTTTCGATCTATTCAATGCGAGAAACACGTTATCTGGTGTTATCACCACTCCACAGTGCGTTGGATATGCAGAACCGGAGATACCTCGGTTTTCGTCGTGTTTCAAGCTGAGATATGCATTTTCTGCGATAATATTGGTGAGACTTCAGTCAGAAGTATGCAGAATCATCTAGATCGCTCTTTTCGAGCAACTTAATGCACGAAACACGTTTTGTGGTGTTTTCACCACTCCACGGTACGTTTGATGTGCAGAACCGGAGATAACTCGGTTTTCGTGGGGTTTCAAGCTGAGATATGCATTTTCTGCGATTATCTTGGTGAGACTTCTGTCCGAAGTATGCAGAATCATGGAGATCGCTCGTTTCGAGCTATTTAATGCGAGAAACACGTTATCTGGTGTTTTCACCACTCCACAGTGCGTTTGATATGCAGAACAGTAGATATCTTGGTTTTCGTCGGGTTTCAAGCTGAGATATGCATTTTCTGCGATAATATTGGTGAGACTTCAGTCAGAAGTATGCAGAATCACCTAGATCGCTCGTTTCGAGCTATTTATTGTTAGAAACACGTTCTCTGGTGTTTTCACCACTCCACAGTTGGTTTGATATGCAGAACCGACGATATTTTGGTTTTCGTCGGGTTTCAAGCTGAGATATGCATTTTCTACGATAACCTTGGTGAAACATCTGTCCGAAGTATGCAGAAACATCGAGAGCGCTCTTTTCGAGCTATTTAATGCGAGAAACACGTTATCTGGTGTTTTCACCACTCCACAGTGCGTTTGATATGCAGAACCGGCGACATCTTTGATTTCGTCGGGGTTCAAGTTGAGATATGCATTTTCTACGATAACCTTGGTGAAACATCTGTCCGAAGTATGCAGAAACATCGAGAGCGCTCTTTTCGAGCTATTTAATGCGAGAAACACGTTATCTGGTGTTTTCACCACTCCACAGTGCGTTTGATATGCAGAACCGGCGACATCTTTGATTTCGTCGGGGTTCAAGTTGAGATATGCATTTTCTACGATAATCTTGGTGAGACTTCTGTCAGAAGTATGCAGAATCATCGTGATCGGCCTTTTCGAGATATTTAACGCGAAAAACACGTTCTCTGGTTGTTTTCACCCCTCCACAGTGCGTTTGATATGCAGAACCGGCAACATCTTGATTTTCGTGAGGTTTCGAGCTGAGATATGCATTTTCTGCGATAATATTGGTGAGACATCAGTCAGAAGTATGCAGAATCATCTAGATCGCTCTTTTCGAGCTACTTAATGCAGGAAACACGTTTTCTGGTGGTTTCACCACTCCACAGTACGTTTGACATGCAGAACCGGAGATATCTTGGTTTCGGACGGGTTTCAAGCTGAGATATGCATTTTCTACGATTATCTTGGTGAGACTTCTGTCAGAAGTATGCAGGACCTTCGAGATCGCTCTTTTCGAGCTATTTAATGCGAGAAACACGTTCTCTGGTTGTTTTCACCACTCCACAGTGCGTTTGATAAGCAGAACCGGCGACATCTTTGATTTCGTCGAGGTTCAAGTGGAGATATGCATTTTCTACGATAATCTTGGTGGGTCTTTTGTAAGAAGTATGCAGAATCATCTAGATCGCTCTTTTCGAGCTACTTAATGCACGAAACACGTTTTCTTGTGTTTTCAGCACTCCACAGTAATTTTGACATGCAGAACCGGAGATATCTTGGTTTCGGCCGGGTTTCAAGCTGAGATATGCATTTTCTACGATAATCCTGGTGAGACTTCTGTCAGAAGTATGCAGAATCTTCGAGATCGCTCTTTTCGAGATACTTAATGCGCGAAACACGTTTTCTGGTGTATTCACCACTCCACAGTACGTTTGACATGCAGAACCGGAGATATCTTGGTTTCGGTCGGGTTTCAAGCTGAGATATGCATTTTCTACGATAATCTTGGTGAATCATCTGTCCGAAGTATGCAGAAACATCGAGAGCGCTCTTTTCGAGCTACTTAATGCACGAAACACGTTTTCTGGTGTTTTCACCACTCCACAGCACGTTTGATATGCAGAACCGGAGATATCTTGGTTTCGGTCGGGTTTCAAGCTGAGATATGCATTTTCTACGATAATCTTGGTGAAACATCTGTCCGAAGTATGCAGAAACATCGAGAGCGCTCTTTTCGAGCTATTTAATGCGAGAAACTCGTTTTCTGGTGTTTTCACCACTCCACGGTACGTTTGATGTGCAGAACCGGAGAAAACTCGGTTTTCGTGGTGTTTCCAGCTGAGATAAGGAATTTCTTGCGATAATCTTGGTGGGTCTTTTGTCAGAAGTATGCAGAAACGTCGAGATCGCTCGTTTCGAGCTATTTAATGCGAGAAACACGTTATCTGGTGTTTTCACCACTCCATAGTGCGTATGATATGCAGAACCGGCGATATCTTGGTTTTCGTGGGGTTTCAAGCTGAGATATGCATTTTCTGCGATAATCTTGGTGAGACTTCTGTCCGATGTATGCTGAATCATCGAGATCGCTCTTTTCGAGCTAGTTAGTGCGAGAAACACGTTATCTGGTGTTTTCACCACACCACAGTGCGTTTGATATGCAGAACAGTAGATATCTTGGTTTTCATGGGGTTTCAAGCCGAGATATGCATTTTCTGCGATAATCTTGTTGAGACTTCTGTCCGAAGTATGCAGAAACATCGAGAGCGCTCTTTTCGAGCTACTTAATGCACGAAACACGTTTTCTGGTGTTTTCACCACTCCACAGCACGTTTGATATGCAGAACCGGAGATATCTTGGTTTCGGTCGGGTTTCAAGCTGAGATATGCATTTTCTACGATAATCTTGGTGAAACATCTGTCCGAAGTATGCAGAAACATCGAGAGCGCTCTTTTCGAGCTATTTAATGCGAGAAACTCGTTTTCTGGTGTTTTCACCACTCCACGGTACGTTTGATGTGCAGAACCGGAGAAAACTCGGTTTTCGTGGTGTTTCCAGCTGAGATAAGGAATTTCTTGCGATAATCTTGGTGGGTCTTTTGTCAGAAGTATGCAGAAACGTCGAGATCGCTCGTTTCGAGCTATTTAATGCGAGAAACACGTTATCTGGTGTTTTCACCACTCCATAGTGCGTATGATATGCAGAACCGGCGATATCTTGGTTTTCGTGGGGTTTCAAGCTGAGATATGCATTTTCTGCGATAATCTTGGTGAGACTTCTGTCCGATGTATGCTGAATCATCGAGATCGCTCTTTTCGAGCTAGTTAGTGCGAGAAACACGTTATCTGGTGTTTTCACCACACCACAGTGCGTTTGATATGCAGAACAGTAGATATCTTGGTTTTCATGGGGTTTCAAGCCGAGATATGCATTTTCTGCGATAATCTTGTTGAGACTTCTGTCCGAAGTATGCAGAATCATCGAGATTGCTCGTTTTGAGCTACTTAATGCGAGAAACACGTTAATTGGTGTTTTCACCACTCCACAGTGCGTTTGATATGTAGAGCCGCCGATAACTTCGTTTTCGTGGGGTTTCCAGTTGAAAATTGCATTTTCTGCGATAATCTAGGTGCTTCATCTATGAGAAGTATGCAGAATCATCGACAACGCTCTTTTCGAGCTAGTTAATGCGAGAAACACGTTTTCTGGTGTTTTCACCACTCCACAGTGCGTCTGATATGCGGAACCGGCGATATATTGATTTTCGTGGTGTTTCCAGCTGAGATATGCATTTTCTGCGATAAGCTTGGTGAGTCTTCTGCCAGAAGTATGCAGAATCATCTAGCACGCTCTTTTCGAGCTACTTAATGCGAGAAACACGTTTTCTGGTGTATTCACCACTCCACAGTACGTTAGACATGCAGAACCGGCGATATCTTGGTTTTTGTGGGGTTTCCAGCTGAAATATGCATTTTCTGCGATAATCTTGGTGTTTCATCTATGAGAAGTATGCAGAATCATTCGAGAACGCTCTTTTCGAGTTAGTTAATGCGATAAACACGTTTTCTGGTGTTTTCACCACTCCACAGTACGTTTGATGTGCAGAACCGGAGATATCTTGGTTTTCGTGAGGCTTCAAGCTGAGGTATGCATTTTCTGCGATAATCTTGGTGAGACTTCAGTCAGAAGTATGCAGAATCATCTAGATCGCTCGTTTCGAGCTATTTAATGCGAGAAACACGTCATCTGGTGTTTTGACCACTCCACAGTACGTTAGACATGCAGAACCGGTGATATCTTCGTTTCGGTCGCATTTCAAGCTGAGATATGCATTTTCTGCGATAAGGTTGGTAAGACTTCAGTCAGAAGTATGCAGAATCATCTAGATCGCTCGTTTCGAGCTATTAAATGCGAGAAACACGTTTTCTGGTGTTTTCACCACTCCACAGTGCGTCTGATATGCGGAACCGGCGATATATTGATTTTCGTGGTGTTTCCAGCTGAGATATGCATTTTCTGCGATAAGCTTGGTGAGTCTTCTGCCAGAAGTATGCAGAATCATCTAGCACGCTCTTTTCGAGCTACTTAATGCGATAAACACGTTTTCTGGTGTTTTCACCACTCCACAGTACGTTTGATGTGCAGAACCGGAGATATCTTGGTTTTCGTGAGGCTTCAAGCTGAGGTATGCATTTTCTGCGATAATCTTGGTGAGACTTCAGTCAGAAGTATGCAGAATCATCTAGATCGCTCTTTTCGAGCTAGTTAATGCGAGAAAAACCTTATCCGGTGTTTTCACCACTCCACAGTGCGTTTGATATGCAGAACCAGCGATATCTCGGCTTTCGTGGGGTTTCAGGCTGAGATATGCATTTTGTACGATAATCTTGGTGAGACTTCTGTCCGAAGTATGCTTAATCATCGAGATCGCTCGTTTCGAGCTATTTAATGCGAGAAACACGATATCTAGTGTTTTTACCACTCCTCAGTGCGTATGATATGCAGAACCGGCGAAATCTTGGTTTTCGTGGGGTTTCAAGCTGAGATATGCAGTTTCTGCGATAATATTGGTGAGACTTCTGTCCGAAGTATGCTGAAACATCGAGATCGCTCTTTTCGAGCTAGTTAATGCGAGAAAAACCTTATCCGGTGTTTTCACCACTCCACAGTGCGTTTGATATGCAGAAACAGCGATATCTTGGCTTTCGTGGGGTTTCAAGCTGAGATATGCATTTTCTGCGATAATCTTGGTGAGACTTCTGTTAGAAGTATGCAGAAACATCGAGAGCGCTCTTTTCGAGCTATTTAATGCGAGAAACACGTTATCTGGTGTTTTAACCACTCCACAGTGCGTTTGATATGCAGAATAGTAGATATCTTGGTTTTCGTGGGGTTTCAAGCTGAGATATGCATTTCCTGCGATAATCTTGTTGAGACTTCTGTCCGAAGTATGCAGAATCATCGAGATCGCTC